>CM064512.1:8908986-9082946 GCA_032716605.1 Paralithodes platypus
TTTTAGGTGGCTGACATGTGAAAAGTGATTGATGAGAGTGTTTGCTTGTTGTTTACATGAAGGAGTAGAGTCTGTTGTTGTGATTGCAGCATGTGATTGTGTTGTGTTGCTGTTGGAAAGTGTGATGCTGTTTAGTGTTTTGTAGAGTTTTTTGGGGTTTGTTTTGTGATCAAGTGTTTGTAGAAAGTTATTCCAATTTAGTTTTTGTTGTTCTTGTATTTTGTTGTTAGTTTGGGTGTTGAGTGCTTGAATTTGTTGTGTGATGTCTTGTGTGTGGGGTGCTGGGGAGTGTTTCAGTATGTCGCGTTGTCTGATGAGGTTTTGAATTTGTGGTGTGAAGTTGGGGTTGTGTCTTTTTCTGTTACCTCTTGGAATGTGTTTCTTGTCAGCGTTTTGGATAGTTTTATTGAGTATGTGTACAGCATTGTTGATGTTAGTGATGGGTGTACTGTTTAGAGTTGTGAAGTGTTGTTCTGTCTCATTTGTGAATGCTTCCCAGTTAGCTCTTTTATAATTGGTGTATGTGTGTTTGTGGCTAGCTGGGGTGAGTCTGGTTTTGGTGGTGATAATGATCGGGAGGTGGTCAGAGCCTAAGGTTCTGACCACCCTCCAGGATGTTGTGGGGGCGAGTTCTGGGGAGCAAAAGGTGATGTCTGGAGATGATGGGCTATAGAGGGCTTGGTGAGGAATATGGGTATGTTGATGGATGTCGTGGTTATCGGTTTGGTTTTGTAGTACCAGCCCTCTGTCTGTGTCGGGATTGTCGACAAACCAGGCCGACGTCTTGGCGTTGAAGTCACCACCCAGGATGATGTGTGGGGTGTTTGTGATGTGTTGTAAGTGTGGTCTGTATTTATTTGGTACTGTAGGGGATGTTTGGGGAGGGATGTACGTGTTTATGATGGTTATGTTGGAGTTGTTGCCAGTGCGTATTTTAATTGACTGTATTTCTGTTGTGTTATCATTTGGGGGGAGGAGGGATTTGGTTTGTACACTGGTTACTATGTATGATATTTCTTTGTGTACCAGGGTGATGAGTCCACCGCCCCCGCTGACAGCCCGGTCTTGTCTGATGGTGGTGAAATTATGAAATGTGGGTGTTTTTTGTGTTGTGCGGAGTTTTGTTTCTTGTAAGATGGCAATGTGTATGTTGTGTTGTTTGATGAAGTGTGAGAGTTCGTGTTTCTTTGTGTTGATGCCATCTATGTTCAGTTGAAGAATGTTAATGTTATGTCCACGATGTATGTTGGGTGCTGCTGCACGAGGATGGGGTGGGGGTGGGGGTGAGGGAGGGGGTTGGGATGGGTGAGGTGGGGGTGGGGATTGGGGAGCAGGAGATGGGGGTTGGAATGGATTAGGATGGGGTGTGGTGTGTTGAGTTGAGGATGTGGATGGTATGGGAAGGTTAGGTGGGTTAGGGAGGAGAGGTGGACGGGTTTTAGGGGGGGGAGTGGATGATATGGGAAGGTTAGGTGGGTTGGGGAGGAGAGGTGGGCGGGTTTTAGGTGAGGGATTTGACTGGGAGAGGGAGGGGCATGAGGAACAGGTCCAGGTTTGTGTAGTGTTTCTTGGAGGCAAGTGTTGTGCAGGTGAAGTGGGTCCAGTTCCTGCATGAATTGCAGAGAACTGAACCCTTAGTATGGCAACTCGAAGTGATGGGTTTTGAGCAAGTTGGACATATGTATGTGTACGTGGGTCCTGGGTTGCTCTCAATGTCTCCGGCTAGAAGAAGTCTTCGAGAAATGACAGCCGGAGAGTAATTTCTCGGTGTAGGAAAAACTGTGTGATGTGTGTGTGTGGTGTGAGAGGTGTGGAAATTCCCGGCGCGACCGAAGCCGCTCCAAGGACCCGTGCCCCCAGGGAGGGGGCAGGGGATGGTTGTGACGGTTTGGCTCCCGAAACTGCTCCCCACGGCCGGCATCCGGTTTTCCTCCACTGGTCGTTGATTTTGTCTTCAGCCGTGGAGCGTTGGCAGCCATCCGCGGTTGGCAGCCTCGGGAGGTGGCCCCACGGCGTAGACGCCGCCACATCAGGACCTAATATAGTTGTGTCATATCATAGTGATGGAAACATCTGTGTTCAACAAAAAAAAATACAAATTGTAGTGCCCCTTCTTAACTCCATAAGATTGATGACACGATGTGGCATTTTATTCTGGCTATTATTTGCCTAGACGATTATACTCGAATTACGATTGTTATATTCAAGTCAATGAGATAACTGATATGGGTAATACCCTGATAATTACCACATAATCTTCTTAAGCTATTTAAAACCGTTTAATGATAGCCAGCATAAATTGTTAAAATGCGTCATGATCCTCATAGAGAAAACGATGATTAACAACTGTTATACTCTGCATTTAGATGACTACTTTAAATGTAGAATATCATGCTTGTAAGTAGGTGTATCTGTGCAGGGAAACATGCATTCCACCACACATACACACACACACACACGACAAATTAAAGCAGAGATATATCGTAACTAAATATGATATTTCTTAGGCATAACAATTACAATAATGAGAAGATTGATTGCAAACTTGATTTTCAACATTCAATAATTATTTGTAGCAACTTTAGGAATATCTTTGTAAACCGATAATTTACAAAAGAAGGGTTTCAGGATGATACGAACCATAATACAGTACTGTGTGCCAGATTAATGTGTGGGAACTTCAGGGTATGGGATGTGCGATAAGGTTACTTTAGGCTTATCCTATTAGCTTTATATTATTAATTTAACAAATTCAACTCTCCGTCTTAGACTAGTTGCAATATCATTCACATTTTGTAATGGATATCTAATGCTATGCAATTGTAATTACACATCTTTTTAAAATACATAATTACTTTTTTTTATTTTTGAGTAAGGTAGTCAGAAGTTGGCCTCTCACCTCCCTCCCCTCCTACCTTAGCCACAACCTCTCGTTTCCCACCCTCCCCTACCATCGTTCGCCACTCTCTCTCCTCCCCCATCCCTTACCTGCTACCCACCCCTCACCACTGTTACCAGATAATTTATAAATACTATTTGTGCTGCCACCTATTGCGTGTCCTGCGCGGAACTGTCCGGAACTGTACGTGAATGACCTGCCGATAGACATAAACTCCTACATGTCAATGTTTGCAGATGACGTAAAAATTATGAGACAAATAACAAATATAAGTAGTTGTGAGGAGCTGCAAGAGGATTTAGATAAAATATATGAATGGAGCACCAAGTGGAAAATGAAATTTAATATAAGTAAATGTCATGTGTTAAATATGGGAAGAAGTGTGAATAGACCAAATTGGGAGTACAGGATGGGAGATAATATAATTAGAAAGGCCGATAAAGAAAAGGATATAGGGTTGATTATACAAGATAACTTGTCGCCAGAGAAACATATTAACAAGCTCTTTAGCGGAATGTATGCAATGGCCGGGAATATGAAAGTTGCTCTGAACTACTTGGATAAGAATATGTTAGCGAAGATTATAAAAAGTATGATTAGACCAAGATTGGAGTATGCAGCAGTGGTGTGGTCCCCGCATCTTAAGAAGCATATTCACAAGTTAGAAAGAATCCAGAGAGCAGTTACTAGATTGGTTCCAAATCTTAGAGAACTGCCATATGAAAGGAGGCTAGACAAATTAAATTTACCGAGTCTAAAAGAGAGGAGAGAGAGGGGAGACATGATAATGATGTACAAATGCACCCGAGGGCTGGAGAGGCTGGATAGAGAGGATATATTGATTATGGATACAGGAATAACTAGAGGCCACAGCTACAAAGTAAAAAGACCTACCTGCAAGAACGATATCAGGAAGTTTAGCTTCCCCTATAGATGTATTGACAAATGGAATGGGCTGGGGGAGGAGGTGGTAGGGGCAAGGAACATCCATATTTTCAAGAAAAAATTGGATGAAAGTAGAATGAGAGACGGGACAACACGAGCTTAGCTCAACTCCTGTAAACTACAATTAGGTAAATACATCTACGCTTGGGGATGCGCGGGAATGCGGAAACAGTCAAAATAACAAAGATACGGTAGCCTAGGCGTAGACGTTTTTCGGCCAAAACCCCCGGGTTTCGGGGAAATTATAGAATATAATAGCCGGGGTTGGAGGGTTAAGGATGCGTCTGGAGGTAGAAATAGATAAATGGAGCTCCATTTGTTCCACTCTACCAGAAATGCGTCGGGACCCCCCGCCGGAGTCTGACTCCGCCGGGTGAGGTACAGAGGTAGCTTGTGTGTTGCCTCTGACGCGAACAAAGTCCACTTGTGGATGATAGGGTTCAGCAATCATCTTTGAAAGATGTTTTGCTTGAGAGCCCATTCTACTTGAGTGCTTTGTCGCCGAGACAGAACATCTGCCCAGATGTTCGCCACGCCGGGCAGATATGTTGCGTGAAGATAAATCTCTAGCTTTGCAGCCAGATGAAAAATCTTTTCCGACAACCCTTGTAGCACTCGAGATCTCGCTGACCCTTGCTTTTGAATGTATGTCACTGCAGACAAATTGTCCATTCTGAAGGCGAGAGACTTTCCCGTCTGTCTCCTGTTAAAAAGAATAGTGGGACTAGCAACTCCTTGGCATTGATATGATTTGATAATGATCATAGACCCTGACCCTGGTGTCCTAGGTTTGACTGGTAACCCCATCCCAGGGTTCCTGACGTGTCTGTATCGATCCAGACCGTCTGAGGCGGAGCTGTCCAAATCAAGGAGGAGTGTATTACTTCTGGCTTCGCCCAAGCCGCCAGGAGATTGTGGATTAATTTGGAAATTTCCTCAGTGTTTCCGCCGGCAACAGTGGAAAGCACCTGTTTCCTTCCAAAATAATGCGTTTTACCTTCAGACGGCCTAATAGGACCGTCATGTTGGAGGGAGATCATCTACCACCTGTTGAACATGTTGAGGGCATATTATTTTGGATTGTGCTACCACTAGCCAGTCGTCTAGGTACCATAACACCATGATCCCCAGTTCGAGCAATGGTAGCAGAGCCTGTCGGACTAATGTTGTGAAAACTCGGGGTGCTAAATTTAATTCAAAGGGCATCCTCTGAAAGACAAACGTTTGATCCCCGTTGCGTAAAGCTAGAAACTTTTGAAAACGTTTGGTGATTGGGACATGCCAGTAGGCATCTGTTAGATCTATTGAGCACATCCAGCCCTGCGGCGGGAACGTCAAGCCGATCTGATTCACTGTGAGCATCCTGAATGACTGGTTGTGAATGTGTGTGTTGAGATATGATAGGTCGATCACCGGCCTCATCTGAACACTGTCCCGTTTTGGCACCAAAAACAACCGGGATATGAACACGGGCATTGACGTAGGACTGGGGATAATGATCTGCTTTTGGGCCATCTCTTTGATGATTGATCCCACCTTCAATGAAACAAGATTGAATTCTGTAGGGATACGTAGACGGGGTCGCCGGGACCACCGCCAGGAGAGGCCTTTGCGGACCACTGTCCTTGCCCGTGTTCGCCGGGGCCATGCCCGAAAACAATCTCGGAAATTGCCAGTTGCATAACTGGTGTTGTCCGGCAGTACTACTCTCGTTTCCGTCTCGCCTTGCCTTGGCACTGGGAGTGAGAGCCTTGTAAGCTATATCAGAGGAGGGATGTGATCTGATTTTGGTGTAGGAGACCTTGCTACAACTGGTGTATGGACAAGACCCTTGTCTATTACCATCGCTACTGGGTTTATCCCTAGAAGTACCCCTGAACCAACGCCCTCTACCCCTGAATTGACCTCGCCCTCGAGGCGTCCCGGTAGTTGCAGGGGTGGTGAAAGTCTTTGATGACTGATGTGACTGAGCTTGTCCACGAAAAGAACTCTTAGCTTTGAAATTAGATTTAGCTGATTGCTCACCCTTAGACTTAGAAGTGGTAGAAGTGTGTGAGTCAAGTAAGAAATTTACGGTGCGCCAGGCATCCTCAGAGGCAATAGTTTTGGTGAAAACATTTGACAAGACAAGTCTCCTACCAATCTCCGCCGGGAGCTTCCTCACCAAGTAAACCCTCAGACCTTGGCGGACCCGTACCGCCTCAAAGAGACTGAATTGAATTTTGGAGAAGACGACGCCTGGTCAGTGAAAGAGCCTTTTGGGTCCCGGCGTCTGTTGCCGACTCAGTCGTTCTGGCCAGAGAGGCTCCAAATTGGCGGCTGAGTAGGTATTGAGACGCCAGTCTCCAGGCTTTCTGCCTCATTTTAAAATCTTTATCGATCGGAACCTGTTTGGGGGGACAACAAGGTTCAGGTAACTGACATAAAATAGGTTTGATTCCCGAAGGGAAGTAGAGAAAACCTAATATTTAGTAGGGCCCTGTAATCATTGACGACTTTGCCTATTAATAATAATAGTCTCCATTCAACATCCTGCGCCAGCATTTTGAATAGCCCGCGCGGAAGTATCATGGAGTACTCGTCATAAGTGCACGCTTAATTCCCTTATGGGATCGTCATTTTGATCGGGTACCCTACAGAAAAAAACTCTATAAAAAAGAAAAATTAACTTAATATCTGTTATCATATGACTTGCCATATACCTGTATGTGGATTTCTCATGTTTTGCTTCCCCAACACCAGGCCCTCTAGCGGCCATCTTCGTCCTTCACTGATAGGCTATACCAAGAATAAACTATGGAAATCAACGAATGGGAAGTGGGATGGTCGGGAGGGACAGTGTCGTCAATGATTACGGGGGCCCACTAAAAATTAAGTTTTTTTTTCTTCCCTTCCGGGATCAAACCTATAATTTAATAGGGCCCCTCCATCATTGACGACTTCGCCTGATTATCAAGACTGGAGGCGGGACATTCGTAAAATATCCTAACCTTAGGGAAGAAGAATCCAGATAAAAAAAATTAAGATTTATTGTATGCAATACAACATATAAAAAAGTATAAAAGATTTGCAAGCAGTGCGTGGCACTAAGAAACTGCTTGCTCATGGTCAGATCTTTGCATTAGATCGTATGCATGAAAAAATGGGACACGCTTGTGTTCCCTAGAACTATAACTCTGCAGTAGTTATTCGTTCCATTCTTAAAATTATTTGTACAGTAAATATATTTGTACACTTTGGTAAAAAAACATACATAGTTGCAACTATGCGATATATCTTCTTAGAATTAAAATTAAAAATAATACTGGACTGTAGAACCCGTCCTATCACGGCTCGTCATTCACCACAATCTCCAGAGGCACAGAGGGATATGGACTATTCCGCACCCCCCACCCCCCCCTTTTTAACAACACAACTTATATAAAATAGAACATTACCTACTGTACCCATTGACGTAAAGCTACACAGGTACGTTTTGGTTTATCTAGAGCAACAGACAGGTAGCGTGTTAGGAACGTATGATTGGAAGCCCATAATTGAGTATTGGCAATATCTTCTACTGAAAAATTTCGCAGAAATCTGAGAGAGACTGCCCATTTCCTGATATCGTGAGCCCTGCCTATCACGCCGGGATTGCTTTCCCTAATAACGTCGACAAGCAAGGAAGCTAACTTCCGTTTCGTAACACGCTTACCTGCCTGGTTTACCCATAAAGCACCTGGTTGGCGAGGCTGCGCAGCCCTCATAAACTTTGTGAGTGCTTGCACAGGACATAAGAGGTGATGAGTGAGGCCTCTCTTTAACCCTCCAGATCCGGGGGCTCTCATATGAGGCGATCGTCGTGTCCGGGGGTATTCCTGAAAAAATGTCTAACTTCAAAATTCGATATCTACTGATTGAGACCACCTAGAGCAGTCAACTAAATTGCATAGTGTAGAACCAACCTTCGTCTGTAGAATGGCGTTGAGTTGACATCGCTACGACAAGTGATTGCCGAGATATGATGATGGGAATGGAGGTAATTTCCCGCGTATTTTCGCCTGTGTCCGAACGCTTCGCCGCGGCCCTGGCTAGCACGCACTAAGTCACTCGTCGCTTCCGTGGCTTTTGTACCGGTACACGATATTATGTTTTTATGGAGATAATGTGATATTATTGTGTCATTTATTACTTGTTCAACCATTATTTGAGTTATATGAAACTTTATATAACATATTTTCGGCGCTTTCACTGTTATTGTAATATTATTGTGTCACTTTCACTGTTATTGTAATAGTATGTGTCACTTTCACTTTTATTACTCTTCTTGTTATGAATTATTGTCACTCTCACTGTTATTATTGAGTTATTACTTATTATACATTTTGTGTCACTTTCACTTACTAGGTTAGAGGCTAGGCTACGCAAGTGTACAGTACCGTACGGTATCGTAGTTGACACTTGTAATTATTACATTTGGTTGTTTCTTTCACTTAGACATACAGTATTGTTATATTGTTTTTAGTGTTACTTTCACTTATTACAGGTTTCACTTATAAATACTTATTGAATAGTTAATCTAATATATAGTTGGTGTGTCTCTTTCACTTTTTACAGGTTTCACTTATAAATACTTATTGAATAGTTACTAATATATAGTTGTGTCTCTTTCACTTGCACATATTGTTATCATGCAGATCGCATGATGGCGGGAGGGATGAAGGGTGCGGGCGTAGCCCTCTCTCTATGTATCATCCTTCTCAACATCCAGAGGGGCTGTGCTGATATACAGGTGCAGAGGGGACCGGTAGCGTACCAGGTCAACACTAAACAAGTATTGAGGGACCTCGTCACACAGAAATCACACACGAGTGAAATTTCTGTCACCATTCCTGCCTGGTCTATTTCATATATCGGGAAGACGCCGCGGCTTGGCAAGTACTCTGGCACAACCTCGCTACAACACCTATTGTGCTACACTCTAATTAGCTGCGGAGATGTAGAGACCAACCCCGGCCCTAGTTCAACGTTGAAGAAACCTCGCCACCAAACAAGTAAGGCAGACACCGACATTTCAACAGTCCCTAGCAGTAAAATTCGTTATAACAAACTGGGCCACCAGGCACCCCAGTCTCCCATCACGCTCCAACTCACAACCAAGGCCGCAGGGCAACCGCCAGCACAGTGCCAACACTCTACCTACTCAACATTACCCTCAACTGTATCATCACTACCACAGATATCGGTGACCCAAGTAACACAACATGCAACCAGAACACCCAAAAAAGCAGGAAGCTCTAGCAAACTGTGACGCTCCTGCATAGTAGCCACGTGCGGGCATGCGCGAGTGTCGGCTGCCCAGCCGGCCGGCTTTTCCTTAGTATATAGCCTACGACAATGTAACTAATGTCTGGGATATTCTTATGTTGTTTCACAGCTTGAAGCTGCCCTTATTCTTAACCAACACATCTTAGTATATTTTATTCTCGATAGTTGATTGTTTCATTATAATATATAAGATGTAAGTCTAGTGAGAGTGGGAGGAGACGAGCGGGAGAGAGAGGCCGGCTGGGGGACGTTGCTTTGCGCGGGCGCGGAATAGACTAGCTTGGGACGAGCCTGATTGTTGCCAATTGATCGCAACGTTAGGCTTAGTTTCGACTCACGCAAGGGGTAGAGGATTTTGACCCGGCAACGGTGTTGAGTGTTGCCATGCATGGGATGTATTTCGCATGCCTAGGGTGGGGTCCAGACAGATTCAAGACTTAGAGCTCACCTCACTGTCGTACCCTTCGGACCCCCTTGATATCTATCCCTCTCAACCCCACTTAGAAACTTTCTCTCTTACTTTGTATACCTTCTTTCCACTACTTCACCAATCTATTTAATTATCCCATCCCCTTGATAGACCTTATATCTATTATTGTATTAACGACGAGCTCTCAGATAATTAGATAGGATTTTGGGCCTTATGCAGAGATGTAATTGTTAATGAGACCTAGGAAGCTTTTTTGTTGTCTCATATTTGGTGGTTTCATGCTTGCTAGTGTGTTCTTGTGGCAGGTGAGCAGGGGCTAGACCGGAGGGGAGGCTTTTTGCGATCCTTTAAGTAAAGTCTGCTGGTGCGAGTCCTGTGGACCTGCACGACTTTACTAGGATACCCGTGGGAGTCTGGGGGCATTTTCTTGTCTGTGTGCCTGTGTGTCTAGTGTTGTGTTGTGTGAGGGCCCTTGCCTAGTCCACTCAGCACTGCGCTAGCACGCCTTGCGTTTGTTTTAGGGTCGCCAGGAGAGAGTCAGATACTTGGGATCTGAGTCTCTCAAGAGAGCACCCTTTCAATTAGAGTAATTTGGCGCACAGACTTGGGAACGTCCCTAGGCTAGAGCAGGTGGCTCAGCCCGGGTATCCGAAGCCTATATCCTTCCGGCTAGACCTCTGCCACCTGGCAGATTAACAGCTAGCGGTTTATTATATCTGTATGCTTGTTATTGTGCCACAGTTTACCGTCTTTGTGAGCATTGTGAGTCAGGGTGTGGCTTAGAGACTCTGTCCGAGCAGGCTTGCCTGACTAAGAGTGAGAAGCACACCTGTATGTGGTTATGTTGCGAGTGGCTGCCTTTATTTAATTATACCTATGCCATTATACACTGTAGGTCCTATCACTAGTATTTATTCCTGCTTATTAGTTAAGAGTTCTCTAAATCCGTAACATACTTTCTTTGCTAAGCATCAGATCCTACAGTAGCCGCATGCAGTTAGAAACCTGCATCTTGTCTACCTGTACGATGTTTTGAGGACTGTTTGCTCTCACCTTCTTTCACGCAGGGGTGATTAGTTGTATTAATTAACGTAACGTTAAATGTACTTTCTTCTAGTTTGTTATTAAATTGTTTCTGCAATTTAATTCCGTTATCTATCTTTTCCTGGAAGCTTTAAGTCAACTTAATTGTGTGATCTTTTATATAGCCTGCTTGACTATCAGCAGTCTATAGTGCGTGCACCCTGTAACCGAGTCATAGGATACCTCGTTGTCCAGGCAGGACTCTTGACGGTTTAGGGTGGTTTGTTGCCTGGGTTTATAGATAAGGGTTGGATCTAGCGTTTTCCGTTGTTGCTTGTTGCCGCATACCTAGTCCAATAGAAAGAGCCCAGTGTTTATATATCCCAGGACGTAACAAAACACATCGACAATGAAGTAACAGCAACGAACAAGAAAGACAACAAGAGAAACCACCCACCCCCCACAACACGACGCCGCTGCACAACAAATCAACCAAACCTACTACAACACAACCCAACACTATCGGTGACCCAGGTAGCTCAACATGCAACCAGAACAGCTAAAAAAGAAGGGATCAGTCGCAACAACATCAACAATAAAGCAGCAACAACGGCTAAGAACAAGGACATCAAACAACAAATACAGGTAGGGGTGGGAGGGGGGCAAGGGGGAGCCACAACCTGTCCCCATCTCACGCGCTCACACACCAGCAGCCGCTCACGGCGCACAGCTGATCACCACACCGCCAGACGTACGATGAACAGTAACAGGAAAATATGTATAGTGTGCGATATTGGATTCAACAAAAGGAGTACAACGTCACAATGTAGTAGATGTAATGAAACAGTACACGATCGATGTACTTACGTTACTAGCAGAAAAGAAGTGGAATGCGATAAATGTAGGGAAGTAGCTATTAATATAGGAAGCCTGTGAGGCCTATCGCGCTTGCCGGGTTAAAGGTCCTAAAATCATTTGTGAAATATGTGAATCACTCATAACAAGAAAACAAAGGATCCTAAACTGTGTTAAGTGTAAAACTGTAGCTCACATGAAGTGCATCTCTAAGAAGACCAACAGTGAAGAACGGGAATTCCTATGCAACATATGTGCCTTGCATTCATTACCGAATATTAATGTAAATGAACCAATTAGTATTAACAACTCAGAATCCAGCCAGGACACATTCAAAATCAAAGATGAATACAGAGTGTTCACCAACAAAGGGCTCCATCTTATCCACATTAACGCCAGATCAATGTACCATAAATTGTCAGATATAAACTTGTTAGCTAATAAGGCCAAAGCTTCAATAATTGCAATCACAGAAACCTGGCTGGATTCAAGTATAAACGATGGTGAAATAAACATTCAAGGTTTCAATATGGTTAAGAATGATCGCAATAGGCATGGGGGAGGAGTATGTCTGTATGTAAAAAACAACCTCACACACACAACTAGGACCGACCTCCATGTAGAAAATCACGAAGCTTTGTGGATCGATCTACACCTGCCGAGGACAAGACTCATCACAATTGGGGTATGCTATAGGCCACCAGACGACACACAATTCTTGACCAAATTTGAACGAACTTTGTCATCGCTAGACCCTTGGAATGAATCCATCATACTAGGGGATTTTAACCTGTGTTACAAACAACGAAATAATAGGCTTGTACGAGAATATAGGCATATACTGACAATGCACAATCACAAACAACTCATCACAACCCCCACACATATCTCTGAGAACACTGCCACAATAATAGACCACATAAACTGTAACAGAGAGGACAAAATATCCCAATCAGGGGTTATACAGACTGGGATAAGTGATCACTTCGTCACATATTGCACACGAAAAACCACAAAAATTACCCTAGAGAATCACAAGGTTATCAAAACAAGGTCACTCAGAAACTACAATAAAGAAACATTTCTGGACATTTTATGGAATACAGACTGGTCTCCAGTGTTTGGAAGTACAAACGTTAATGACGCATGGGTTGGCTTCAGAACCATCATCACAAACATCCTAGACGAAATAGCTCCTCTGAAAGACATACGAATTAAAGCAAGGTCAGACCCATGGATCAACAATGACATACTACACCATCTGGAACACAGAGACAATCTGTTAAAAAGGCTAGCGAAACATAGACAGGATCAAGGTCTGAAACATGAGTTCAACAGGGCCAGGAATAAACTAAGTAGGAAAATAAAATCAGCGAAAACTAATTATTTTCACAATAAGGCAGAGGAATATCAGAATAACCCAAAGAAACTATGGAGGCACCTAAAAACAACAGGCTACAGCAACAAGACAAGGGATTCGTCTAACACTAATATTGCTCTCACCATTAACCCGTCCAGCCCCGGCTAGTTTTGTAATGTGTGTTCACCAGAACCCGGCCGGTTTTCAAAAAATTGTTTTATTCCAGAAACAATAGCGAATGGGTTAGGAATGAAGGAAAAACCACGAAAAACTGCTCAAAAAGCTGAAAGAATGGTCCTACAGAGCCCCCGAAAACGTATTTTACAAGAGTAAAAAATTGAAGGCAATTACCCCCAAAAAACAGGTTATTGCGCGCTCACGCGTACAAAGAGAGGAGAGAGAGGGGAGACATGATAATGATGTACAAATGCACCCGGGGGCTGGAGAGGCTGGATAGGGAGGATATATTAATTATGGATACAGGAATAACTAGAGGCCACAGCTACAAAGTAAAAAGACCTACCTGCAAGAACGATATCAGGAAGTTTAGCTTCCCCTATAGATGTATTGACAAATGGAATGGGCTGGAGGAGGAGGTGGTAGGGGCAAGGAACATCCATATTTTCAAGAAAAAATTGGATAAAAAGTAGACTGAGAGACGGGACAACACGAGCTTAGCTCAACTCCTGTAAACTACAATTAGGTAAATACACGTGGACTTTGAGAGTTTTCAACCATCGGTACGGTTGCGTGGGATACGTACACAGTTCCCATACAAATCTGAGCCCTCTTGAGTGGCTACACCTGAGGTTACGGTCGGCGCAATTAGGGTGACGCGCCAGGCGCGTCTCTGGGGTTGTGCGTTACATACATCGCCGACGCGTCAAGCGCGTCGCTGGGGCTATACGGGTTAATGATCAGGTTTGCCATTATAAACGACAAATTTCAACCTACTTCAACTCCTTCTTCACCTCCATAGCAAACACACTTGCACAGAACCTACCTCAACCTCTCAATAAATACACGACAACAACGGCCACCTTTCGAAATTTCTACAGAGATAAAGACATACACCCGAACACATTTGGATTGCAAAATGTTACACCAAAATACACTTTTGACGAGCTGTCTAACCTAAATGTACATAAAAGCACAAGACCAGACAAAATTCCTGCCAAATGTCTACGAGATGGAGCCATTGGTATAGCAGGCCCCCTAACCCACATCATCAACTTGTCAATTAACACCAACACTGTACCTGCTGAACTGAAGGAAGCTATTGTAACCCCTCTATTCAAGAAAGGAAATAAACTAGAAGTTGGCAACTACAGACCAGTTAGCATATTATGTATTGTATCTAAAATCCTTGAAAGAGCGGTATACACCCAAATTGAACACTACCTCAAACAAAATGATCTATTCTATTAGTTTCAATCAGGTTTCAGATGCATGTACTCGACAGACTCCTGTCTCATCCACTTAACGGATCACATTCGTAAAGAAATGTCTAAAGGTAACTACACCGGTATGGTTCTTCTTGATCTACAAAAAGTGTTTGACACAGTAGTCCATGATATCCTATGTAATAAACTACAAGCAATGGGCATAGGGTCTGTGAACTGGTTTGAATCTTATCTTAGTGGTAGAACCCAAAGAGTCAAAATGGATGATAATATATCTGATCCTATGCCAATTAACTGTGGGGTCCTGCAGGGAAGCATCCTTGGTCCCTTACTCTTTCTCTGTTATGTGAACGACATGGAACTGAGCATCTCATGTAAATTATTACTGTATGCAGACGACAGCGTGCTTCTGGTTTCAGGAAAAGACCCAATAAGTATTGCCGCTTCACTTTCCAAAGAACTAGAATCATGTAGTGGCTAGTGGACAATAGCTATCTCTTCACCTGGGCAAGACGGAAGCCATCTTATGTGGAACAAAACGCAAACTGAAAGACATTGTGGGCTTCTCGGTCAACTGTAATGATATTCCTATAACAACAGTGTCACAAGTTAAATATCTCGGACTAAAACTGGACGCGAGTTTGTCAGGTGAAACAATTTTGGAATCTATCCTGAGTAAGTGTAGAGCACGTATAAAATACCTGTATAGACAGGTGGGATGCTTGCCCGCGGAGACCAAAAAGACCCTCTGCCAAGCGCTTGTTCAATGTCATTTTGACTATTCTGTGTCATCCTGGTACTCTGCATCATCTAAATCAGCACAGCACAAACTTCAGGTCACTCAAAATAAAATGGTTAGGTTCATGCTGAACCTAGAACCCAGAGCACATGTTGGCCAGGAACAACTTCAGTCACTAGGTATGCTCAATGTCTCTGACAGGGTCAAACAAATCAGGCTCACTAATGCCTTCAAAATTTTCTATGACAGAGCTCCAGAGTACCTAAAGATTGATTTTGTTAAAGCAAATGAGAGGAGTGGACATAATACAAGAAACAGGATGTTTAATTTTAAGGTCCCGAGAATCCAAGGACAGGGTAAGCAAACATTCTTCTTCACTGCCATCAAAGACTGGAACGACCTACCCCAGTCAGTCCGTGAAAAGAGAACACTGTATTCCTTCAGACGTAGCCTGAAGGAACACCTGAACCGGACAGCTGCGAGAAGGGAGTACCAAGCTTATGTCTACTACTAAATGCGACATAAGAGATAGACAAACCAAACTGAAATGATTACTGATTACGGATTACTGATATTTACTATAGGATGTAAGGTATCTTAAAATAACCCCCTAGAAATACTTTCTCTAAAGTATCTATTTCTTTATCCTCCCCATTTTCCCCAGCTAACCTAATCCCACAAGGACCCCAATGGAAATACGCCTAACGGCCTTATTGGGCTATCCTTAGTTGGAATTATGCAAGGCTGGTACATGTCATATTTGTAACATACTATGTGGTACCAACTCTGTAAATTGCTAACTGAATAAATATTATTATTATTATTATTATTATTATTATTATTATTATAATATTGTTTTTAAGTGTCACTTTCACTTGCACATAGTGTTTTATTGTTTTAGTGTCACATTCACTAGTGTTCTCAGGGTGAGTGCCACTTAGAAGTGTACCAGGATGTGGAAATCATCGTGGCAAGGCGTGATGCACAGTGCTACCTGACATTCCTGGCACTGATACGAGGTTTTGGTGGTTGTCTGGGGTCTTCGGGTGGTGTGGCTGCAGACATGGCACCGTTTCTGGGTCTTGCGACCAGCAGCTACTGGAAGGGCGATGATCCTGTGTTTCCTGTGGTGTTCGGAAGCGTATGTGCGGTCCATGGTGCCAACTCCTGGCATATGTTGAGCTCGTGGGGAATCCTCAGGCACGGCATATTCCCCAATGAGATCCAAAATGTGCTGTTTCTGGAATCTCTGAAGGTTGGTGTACTTCCTGGGCATTGTGGGGTTCATCAGCTTGTACAGGTTGTACGAGTTCAGCACAGACACATCCATCATGTGCAGGAAGAACTTCTTATACTACCTGCAGGAGGTCCGCAGGCAGTCGATGAAGCCGACCTGCATGTCTGACTTGTCAACCAGACGCATGTTTATGTTGTAGTCCATAACTGCGTCTGGCTTCATGATGGGCTCCCTGGTCCTGTGGTTGACTTTGCCAGAGTCAACCAGGTTGCCCTTGTGGATGGTGCTGATCATGTTGACCTTCCTTTGGTCGTGCCAATGGATTGCCAGCATCGGACCATGTTGCTTGAGGAAAATGTCCTTCTTCTTGGTCTTTTTTTGGGAATTCCGGCATGTTCTTCCTCGTCCCCCGTACTGTGCCCACAGTCTGGGTTTGCTGCCTGTTCAGGTACTTGGTAAGGATGGGGGACGTGTAATAGTTGTCCGTGTAGAGTATGTGGTTCTTGTTGAAGTAGCGATCCATCATCGCCTTCACCACTGCTCCACCGAACCCCATTTCTTGATCTGCAAGAACCTCACCCTCCTTCCCACTATAGACAATGAAGTCCAGCACATAACCCGTCTTACAGTCACAGAGGACGAAGAGCTTGATGCCGAATCGATGTCTCTTGGAGGGTATGTACTGCCGGAAGTGAAGGTTCCCCCGGAACAGCACAAGAGACTCGTCGATCACGACCTTTTGAAAAGGCTTCAAGAATGTGGAAAACTTGGCCTTTATCATGTCGTAGAATACCCTTATCTTCCACAGGCGGTCTGTTTGGTGTACATTGGTGTTGGTAACGAAGTGCAGGCTACCAAATATGGCGATGTAGCGGTCCCTGGACATAAGTTTGCCAAAAGCAGGTGTGGCAATTATGTCGCCTGTGATCTAGTAGTCTGCCAGCCGATGCTTCTTCATATGTGCCATGAGCATGGTCAGTGCTATGAACACATACATTTGGGCAATGGTGACAGGCTTCCAGGCCTTCATGTGGGAACTATGGGTCTTGCCGCTGAGGTGGTCACTGAGGGTCTTCTGCTTATTGGTCTCATCGACAACATATGACATGACCTCATTGTCGAAAAAGGCTTTGAAAAGCTCGGCAAGTGTTGAGTTGGGTCCTCCAGGGAAAGATGGATCAATCCCTGCGGCATTTTGGGCGTCATCGAATGTGGCATCTTGTGGCTGAAAGGTGGCCCCATCCTCCCACGTCCAGACATCAGCATGCCTGGCACGGGGACGGGCAGCAGGGACGTCGGCAGCAGCAGGGACGGCTTGGCCACGCCCACGCTGACCAGCAGGGCCCCTGGCACGGCCACAGCTACCCCGAGCACGGGGACGTCCAGGGCCACGGCGGGGTGCTGGGTCGTCCACCCACTCAGCTTCGTCCACAACAGGGTCGTCTGGCAGGTCATAATTATCATCCCCAGAATCTGCACTGTGGTCGTCCATATAGCTTGAAGGGCGGCCATATTCGTGGGTATCTTCTGGGTCATAGGTGGGATCCTGGTCGTCAGTGGTGGTGATACATCAGGTGGCGACTGCTGCCGTGGGTGGTGAAGGTGAGCTAGTTGGCTCTGAAATTTTGAGGCGATGACGAGAGCGTTTTAGGGGCAGCTTAGGGCCTGAGGTGCTGCTTTGTGCCCCCCCTGTGGCCATGAACAAGGCCCTTCTGGAGGTGCGTTGACCACTTGCACCACTTGCACCACTTGTTGATGGCTGTGAGTCATGCGGGTACAATACCGCACCACTTGCACCACTTGTTGATGGCTGTGGGTCATGCGGGGCCAATTCTGCACCACTTGTTGAGGGCTGTGGGTCATGCGGAGCCAATGACGCACCAGCCGCGGGTGACGAGGGCCCGGGAGACAAAGGAATAGGCCTACCCACGCTCGACTCTTCACTCTCATCCTCACTATCAGCATCTTCACCTCTTTCCCTTTCGGCCGCCTCCCGGGCCTGCTTCCTTGCACTATCCAGCACAGCTCTACTATAAAAGTAACTGGCTATTTTTGCCGGGGAAGGAGTCCCTACAGCCGATACCGGGGTCGCAAGCGTGCGCGCCGGGTCACGTTCACGTGATGCGGGTAGGACACTTCCCATTTCACCCACACTTTCATCACCTTGATGATGTTCACCGCATCCAACATTGTCATCAATATCATCATCACAATCGTCATCATCAGTGCTATGAAAGCCCTGGAATTCTTTGCCATCTTCCACTTCATCAACATCTTCACTAACCACATGCTCCTCATCAAAATCACTCTCAATCTCACTAAGATCATGATCACTTAACTCTTGTAACACACGGGCAACACCACCGGGACTTAGCAAAGTTTCCTTGGTCGTTTTAGCTTTGCCTTTCGTAGGCTTACGGGTCGCGGCGGCGGGCGGCGATTCGGACTCAGCAATTTTCTTTGGGTTAACTCCTGCCATCTTGGGTGCGAGATAAGAACTGATGCTGCCTGGTAGTTTGTGCTTGGTGGCGCTGCGGTCGCCCACGCACAAACAAAAATCCGCCCGCGCACTTTAAACGCTTTGATTTTGATTTTGCCTCATATGAGGCCTCCCAGACTCCTAACCAAAATGCGTTTTGCCTCATATGAGGCCTCCCGGATCCCATGGGTTAAAGCCAGGACGGAAAATTCAGAAAAAACATGGTCCGAATGTTCGTTCTTGGCAATAAAAGTGGGAGACGGCGCGATTTGTACATGATCGTGCAGTCTCCCAAACCTAAGGCAATTAGGTTCGTTGCTCATCGCCGCCAGCTCAGACACCCGGTTTCCGGTGGCAAGAGCCATGAGGAATACAGCCTTTTTCAACAGTGAGTCAAAATCCGGCGCATTATTATATTTGTGCGATTAAAGTACCGATAAGGCTTTATCAAGTGACCAGGTGGGCATGAGCTGACGGGGCGGTGGACGTAGCTTGAAACACGCCCTCATAAACCCTTTCTCCTCCGCCTGCGGTATGGAAAGGCCAGTGAGATAAAAAAAGGGGGTTCTAATGGCAGACAAATGATTTTTTAATGTGACAACTGAAAATTGTTTCTGCTCGAATAGATAGTCTAAGTATTTGAAAATTAAAGCTCCCGAGGCAGTCGTTTGCCCTGACTCAACAATCCAGGTTGTAAAGGTTTTCCAATGGGATTGATATTGCCTCCTGGTAGACAGAGTGTACTGGTTCATTAATTTATTAGTGACACTTGCCCCAAATTGAGCTAACCATTTGGCATAGTAAATGTCGATAAGGCAAAACTGAGCGAGGTCCGAAGGTTGCCAATCGTTTCCAAGTGGAAAGCAGAGACTGGGAGGGACACCGGGGTCTTGCACCACTGTTGCAATTGGTGGTACCATACCTGGGCCGGCCATAGCGGCGCGATCATCGCGACTCAGCCCCGGTAATCCCTCAGCTTGTGAATGACTTTGCACATTAGCACAGAATCTGGTGGAGGAAACAGATAGATTGAGGTCCACCTGTTCCAATCTACCAACAATGCATCGGGTCCCCCCGCCGGGGTTACCTCCTGACGAGTGAGGTAACCTCCTGTAGTTCGCTGTGGACGCAAACAAGTCCACTTGTGGACGGGCCGGCGTTGCAATCATCTTGTCGAAGATAGCCTGTTTGATTGTCCATTCTACTAGCGTGCTCCGCCGGCGAGAGAGACCGTCTGCCCAGACGTTCGCCACGCCGGGGAGATATGTTGCATGCAGGGAAATTCCTAGCTAGGGCAAAAATCTGTTCGGAAACCTTCAGCAATTCTCGTGACCTCACTGAGCCCTGTTTCTGAATACAAAAAACTGCAGTTTGGTTGTCCATTCGGAACACTATTGATTTGTTTTTCAAAGTCATGCCGTGAGTTTTGGAGAAAAAAGAGGGGGACTAAAAGCTCTTGCTTGTTGATATGTGACTGACTGTCTGTTAACCAGATGCCTTGACCCTGATGGCCCAGGTTGGACTGATAGCCTCACCCTAGTGCCCCCGAGGCGTCTGTGTCTACCCATACCGTAGGGGGGGGAGAAACCCATGTCATGATAGAGTAGAGGACTGCTCGCTTGGCCCAGACAGAGAGTAAGCTGTGGATTAATGGAGGAATTGGCCATAATTTCTTCTCCGGCGAGAGAGGGAACACTTTGTTGCCTTCCAGGATTAATCGCTTGACTTTCAACCGGCCGAACTTTACAGTTAATTGTATCCAGTTGAGAGAGCCGATCAGGGAATCCCACGTTTTCCTGGTCGTATCCAGACTGTGGAGGAACCGGAACAGTTTCTTGCGAAATCTGCTGCGGTTGTCCACACTTTGAGTAAGAGTCAGATTGGCGGTGTCCCAGACCAGCCCTATCCATTGAATATTCCTTGTGGGGACAAGGCGAGACTTCGCCAAGTTCACCTTGAACCCTAGGGTTTGTACATGAGCTAACACTTGGTTTACATGGTCTTGACATAATTCCAAAGAGTTTGCCACTACTAGCCAGTCGTCCAGATACCAAAACACATGTATGCCTTGGACTAACAGGGGTAAAAGAGCTTGCCGGACGAGTTTTGTGAACACTCTCGGTGCCAGGTTCAAACCGAAAGGCATCCTTTGAAAGACATAAGTCTCGTGCCGTACCCTGAGAGCGAAGAATTTTTGGAACCGCTTGTTTATAGGGACATGCCAATAGGCATCTTTGAGATCGATCGAGCACATTCAACCTTGCGGCGGAAGTGCGAGTCTGAGTTGCTGAACAGTCAACATCCTGAAGGGTGAATTCTCTATAAAGGTGTTCAGGTGCGAGAGATCTAGAACTGGTCGCATCTGCACACTGTTTCTTTTTGGCACTAAGAAGAGTCTTGACGTGAATACTGGATGATTGGCATTGACCGGAATAAGGACCTGTTTGGTAATCATTTCCTGAAGTAGAGCCTCCTCCTCCTCCTGAGACACATTGGTGTATTCCCGCGGCTGACGCAGTCGAGGCCGCCGGCGCCACCGCCAGGTGATTCCTTTGCTCACTATCTTCCTGGCCCAGGTATGCTTGGGCCAGGCTGAGCGGAATGAACGAAACGAACCCAGGTGAATCCGGGGCCCGTCCTTCAAGGCAACTCTCAAATTCCATGTCTTTAACCCCTAAAGAGCAGCGACCGGCTATAGCCGGGAACCAATTTGCAATTGAGTGAGAGCTGAGCGATCTCTGCCATACCCATAGCTTACTCTGACTGTTCCTTTAACTTATACATTTTCTAGATCTCAAGTGACGGCGTCTCTTCCGTGGATTGATCTCCCAATCTACCAAGATTGGAAGCCAATGCGTCACATTTTTCCCTTGCCCCTCAACTTTCTCTTCATAATTGCTGAGGGGCACAGGGCCCTGGGTGGGGCTTTGGTTTCCCGAGCGTTTCCGCACCCTCCTCAGCTCCCCGCCATGGCGTGGCTTCGGTCACCCAGGCTTTATTGTGGTCGGCAGGGAGGGTTCTGTGGGGGCGCTCGGTTATGGCCTTGGAATTGCTCGGGGCCTTGGGGCTGTTCGGCCAGGCAGCTTGGGGAACAACAACAACAACCAATTTGCAGCAAGTTAGGAGCATTATTATGGCTTTTAAAGGGTTAAAATCGAGTGCAAATGGCCGGGAGTGCAGCGGGCCACATGTCCGACTCCCAGGGCCTACCGCCGCCCACTGACTCACCCTCCCTGTGTTCTCGAGAGGCCGGCAGTGTAGCCAGTAGTGAGCATAGCTGGGAAAAATATACCGCTATACGCTAAACTCCCATGTTGGTGGTACCACTGTATGAGAACCACGAGTGCTACGTAGCTCGTTCTGGTCTCATTTTGAAGCTTTTAGCGCCTAATTTTTTGCTGAATACATTTCTTTTCATGCAGATACTTGATTTATTATTCAGGAGGGCCTGAATATGCCCAAATAAGCCCAAAACCCCCCGCTAGACGAGGGTTAAGCACGGCACCGGGATGTTGAGAGTATGAGTGGCTAGTTTTTTGGAGGGGGAGGTGGGTTGGCATCTGACGCTTGGCTAGCTTTGGCTGATGATGGGCCCTGATTACCTTTGTGAGGGGCCTTCCCTTTATACCCAGAATGTTTACCTTGTTTGGGTTTGTGCAGATTACCTCCCTGCTGAGGAGGGGGTCTGGGATCTCGTGGTGATTGTCTAGCTTGGGGCTGGTATGGTTTGTTACCGCCCTTCGATTTATGAAAGGGTTTCTTAGCAGGGTCCTTCCTAGATTGGGAGGTAACCTGCTTCCAACCGTTCACCATATTAACCCTCTCACCACGGAAGGGCTCTTGAACGCCCATAAAAAAGCATATAACAGGTACCCGGAAGGTCTCTTGAACGCCCAGTGGTTGAAAGCCTGTGAGCTTCGTGTGCGAGGCGTCGGTCCGACGCATGTAAACAACAGCCGGCTGGACCGTCGCCCCGCATCTCCGGCCACAAGAAGGAGAGCGTCGCTTGTTCGTGTGTGCCTGTATGTTGTTGTTAAGTATCGAAAAGTGGTGTAAAGTGGCTGTTTTGGCCATAAAGTTATCTCCAATGAAATCATCATCACAGCTCAACCAGTTGACTTAGAGAGCTCTACTTAATGCCATTCTACAGGTAAATAACACAGCTACGCTTGGGGATGCGCGGGAATGCGGGAAGCAGTCTGATTAACGAATATACGGTAGCCTAGCCTAGACGTTTTTCGGCCAAAACACCCGGGTTTCGAGGAATATATATATAATACATAGCCGGGGCTGGAGGGTTAAACACTAAACTCCAGGTTTCTGAGATAAGTAGGGTGGCAGTAAGTACCGGAGAGAGAGTTACCCGGCGACCTATGTCCGCCGGCAACTTCCTCACCAGATGGACTCTCAGATCTTGGCGGGCTCGAACCGCTTCTAAGATCGCAATTCTAATGTCTCCTAAAGACTGAATTGAATTTTGAGGCAAGATTCTCCTAGACAGTTCAGTAGCTTTCCTAATTTGGGGGTCAGCTATGGCTGAAATAGTACGTGAAAGGGAGGCGGCTATCCGGTGACTCACCAAGTACTGAGAGAACATCCGGTAGGCCTTATTTCGTAACTTATAAGTCCCTATCCAGGTGAGCAGCCGGGGGGGGGGGGGAGAAAACGGTTCATCAAGGGAGTGCAAGGACACTTTGGATGCCGCCAGAAAGGTAAGTAAATCTGAGGACACTCCTTCTTTGGCTACTGGCAAAGAAAAGTAAGCATGATTTTCTTGTGGAATCTTATGTGAAGACTTAAAGTAATTGTAACAGCAAAAACCTGAGCTTCTATCTCCCAATCTACCCAGGGGCCTACTCCCACCTGCCCCATCTGCAGGACCGGAGTATGTGTCTGGTCTAGGACCGGGGTTGTAGCCAACTCCGGCGTAAGAGCATTCAAAGCTTTGACATCGTTGATGCCATCAGCTTTAGACCAATCCGCAAACAGCCGTGCAGATGCGGCGGGAGGGATTGCCGGGGCAGCCGTATACACAAAATATTTTGGGTTGTATGAACTTGGTACACCCTTAACCCTCCTGGCCCGGGCTAGCTCTCACATGATAATGTTAGGTAAATACAATTAGGTAAATACAATGACAGTGTGGGCTACCCGGGCGATCTGGCCGAAAAACGTCTAGGCCTAGGCTACCGTATTTTTGTTTAGTTTAACTGCTAGAAATTTCCCACGCATCTATAAATGTAGTGCGGTTTCCAATCTGTAGACTGGCGTTGAGTAGAGCTCTCTAAGTCAACTGGTTCAGTTGTGATGACGATTTCAGTGGAGAGCATTTTCAGGCGATGTTAGCAATACGACCATCTTTTCACTACTGAAACAAAGACATACAGACATACAATAACAAACGAGTCTTCTCTTCTTGTTTTCGGAGGTGCGGTGACGCAACGATCGGCTTTGTTTACATGCGTCGGACGCACGGCGTTCAGACCAAGCTGAATAGGCTTTCAAGCTTAAAAGTCCTGAAAGGACACCCGGGCACCGGCCCTTATTTCGTGGTGTCCTTCCACACGGACACCCAGGCAGGAAGGGTTAACTAACACATCCAACACTCTCCCTGCCTCGTCTTTTGCCCTAAATTTACGACTTATTGATTTGAATAAACCATTCGCCGGGTACTGGTAGTTCCCCTGACACGGAAGGTTGAGCTAAGAGAGGGTACTCTGGTATCACAGGGACCCAAGAGCAATAAGGGCCATAGAGGAGGGGCATGGGGCCCTTCTTCAGAGGTGCCCTATCTAAAGGAGGGGGAGGGATGTCTGCAATAACCCTTAAGGTGGACGTAGCTAGCGTCGCCGGCACTGTAGTGCCTGGAGACGCGGCCACCACCGGGGTTGGACAAGAAGGAAGGAAACCTGGAGGATCTAGGGACCTGACAACAGAAGTGCTAGGGGACACAGCTGAATTAGAAACCGGGGGATCCGAAGAGTCAGGGAGTTGATAATGTTGCATCACCTTATGCAATAAATCACTTATCTGATCAGAAGTAACACGTACTGTGGGAGTCCCTGGATGAGTGGGAACTTGCCTCAGAATTATCACCTGCGAGAGACTGGGGAGCCGGGGAGAACATACCCATGGCCCGTGAGGGGGGGGGGGGGGGGTGTGGAGGCCGGTACCAAAAAACCGGGGCCCGGGGTGGAAGGGGGGCCCGGTACTACGAAGGAAAAATATAGACGATTCATTCATGATCATCTGGCTCTCTCTTACTCTGCTCTCTGTGCATTCCCCAACCAATGAGAACTCACTGTTTAGGGTGCTACACACTCCCATCATATTATAATTTGCTGATTGGGTCATAATAGTGCGAATGTCCATAACCCAACATCTATTAATCCTGGTCTCTCACTCTGTGTGTGTAGCTTGCAAGCCGGCCAATGAGAATTCGAGTATTACCTTGCCACGCTCCTAACACACTCTCATTGGCTGTCTGGCCTATGAGTGCAAGAAATGTTTGATCAAAACAATGAATTGAATAGATGCCATCAGCCACCAGTCGTTATTCTATAGTAGGCAAACTCCCGTGAATTTACCCAATTCTTTCCCTGATGCTTGGTGTGTTAAATTGTTTCTCGTGAATATTCTACTATTGATAATCGTGTCAGTTATATATCTAACGTTCGGTTAAAGCTTTGTAGTAATGAAAAACAGTGATTCAGCATATGACAGTCTTGAACCAGGACGTGGCGAGGATTATTTGAATGATACACCTCCAGCGTCACTCCTAAATTTATATTTCATGGCTACCCGGCGAGGCAGTGACATCTGTAGCCTGTATTTTAATTTTGGATTTTTAGTGACCAGTAAACTGTGCAGGACAGGACTCAGTAACTCTGAAGATTTAAAAAAATAACAGGATTTTTATTAACGCCTTTAAGTTCATGGTACATTATGGATTTCTGACTAGTGAGTAGTGACTATTAACTCGTTATAATTAGCCTAGACGAGTTTATGCATGCAGAGGAAGGTTAGCCTAATTGGCCAATTTGGTCAGTTCTTTAACCCTTTTTAGTTCCTCCAGGTGAGCCCATTCAAGTTCCAGGTGAGCTTTTGCCATTCATTTTGGTTATCATTGTTACGATCCAGGTTCTCAAAGACACAGGGCTCTTCAACATTGGACTAGATAATGGCAAAATGCAACAACGGTAACACTAGATCCAACCCCTGTCTTAAACACTGGAAAACAAAACACCATTACCGCCCTGAGTCGTGCCTGGACAACGAGGTATCCTATGACTCGGTAACTGGTGCACACACACTAGGCTGACGCTCGATGAAACAGCCTATTCTTAAACAGTAAAAGATTACTCGATTAGGTTACACAAAGAAAAGATAGTTAACGTGATTAATTAACGTTACGGTAGATACTCAAATAACTGGCACTCCTGTATTAACCCTCCAGCCCCGGCTATGTATTATATATATATTCCTCGAAACCCGGGTGTTTTGGCCGAAAAACGTCTAGGCTAGGCTACCGTATATTTGTTAATCAGACTGCTTCCCGCATTCCCGCGCATCCCCAAGCGTAGCTGTGTTATTTACCTGTAGAATGACATTAAGTAGAGCTCTCTAAGTCAACTGGTTGAGCTGTGATGATGATTTCATTGGAGATAACTTTATGGCCAAAACAGCCACTTTACACTACTTTTCGATACTTAACAACAACATACAGGCACACACGAACAAGCGACGCTCTCCTTCTTGTGGCCGGAGATGCGGGGCGTCGGTCCAGCCGGCTGTTGTATACATGCGTCGGACCGACGCCTCGCACACGAAGCTCACAGGCTTTCAACCACTGGGCGTTCAAGAGCCCTTCCGGGTACCTGTTATATGCTTTTTTATGGGCGTTCAAGAGCCATTCCGTGGTGAGAGGGTTAAAGAAAGTGCAATGCTAGTCCTGCAACATCAACTGGAAACTTCTGAAATAAGTCTGATGCTGGGAAGATGTTCATAAAGAATCTTGAACAATTATAATACGGGTCACAATAAATGCTAGGACATATAGTAATAATAGGCAGGCGAATAATAAAGACTGCGCAAAGGTAGTAATGCTCGACAACTAAAGAAATGCTTCGTGACACAACGCAACAGCCTACTAGGGTTGTGCAACTCAACAACAACCTCGGCTCAAAAGTGCAGTGAATAATAATGTTGCATACATATAATAATGGGGCTTATCTCTAACCAGTGTCTGCTCAGTTAATAAAGTCTAGCTGGGGTATCAAGGCAGGGCAACAATGGGCGAGCATGCGGCTCGTAGCCTAACGTTGTCCGAAGGTGGTATAATGAAGATTACGTTATATGACGGGGATGCTCTCTTTTTTTTTTTTTTTTTTAAAGAGACAATGAACGGAGGAAGGAAAAACACAGATAAAACAAAAAGGTCCATGTGCCTAAAGGCATCCTCCATTCATAAAATGTTTGTAACAACTGGATTTAAACATTTGTAGATTGTAAGTTTGTGGAAAGCAATTAGAGGGAAGTGAATTCCAAAGAGTAGTAGCTCTGGGGATAAATGAATTCTGATAAGCAGAAGTTCTGCATTGTGGAGGAGAAAGTGTAAATTCATGGGCGCTCTCAGCTGCCCTAGTTCTACGGGGAAAGATGTGGAGAGGCGGCACAATTGAAGCAAGTTCCTCGGAACAATTGCTGTGAAAATATCTGTAGAATAATGCAAGGGATGCAACGTTTCTTCGTATGGATAATGTAGGAAGGTCCTGTGTGATTGCAGTGTTATTGATTAATCTAATAGCTTTATTTTGAATTTTGTCCAACTGCCTCAATGCAACCACTCCACTTCCACCCCACAGAGGTGAACAGTAATCCATCTGAGAACGCACATGACTTTTATATATCACGGCCAACTGCTCGTCAGTGAAGAATTCTCGAACTCTGTACAGGAGTCCCAGTTTTTTAGAGGCATTCTTAGCAATGCTTCTAATATAATGTGTCCAGCTCAAGTTAGTAGTTAATGTTACACCGAGAATGTCAATACTAGGGGAAGTGGGAATATTTACATCATTAAAAAATATATGGGAGTCATTGAGATTCTGTCGGTTAGAAAATTGAATGTATTTGGTTTTCTGTGCATTAAAGGAAACTAGATTCTTTTGTCCCCATCCATTAATTCTAGAAAGGTCCTGGTTCAGAGAAATTGCAGTGTTTATTTTTGAATTTATAAGATCGGGTTGGGTGAAAGAATTGGTAAATGTGAAGGAACTGTGGAGTGTTGAGTCATCTGCGTAGGAATGTATTGGATTATGAGTGGTAGATATGAGATCATTGATATGAATGAGGAACAGAATTGGGGCCAAAACTGATCCCTGGGGAACACCAGCATTTATTGAGTGAAATTGAGAATAAAGGCCATCTACCATTACACATATTTTTCTGTTATGAAGATAAGAAGAAATTAGTGGAACTAATGATGCAAGGCCGTAGTGTGACATCTTCGACAATAAGGATTGATGCCAGACTCTATCAAATGCCTTTGATATATCCAGTGCTATTGTATGTGTTTCACCATGTTGGTCTGTAGCTTGGTTGATTTGATGCGTAAGAAGGCAAAGCATGTCTGCAGTTGATCGACATCGTCTAAAACCATATTGCCTATCACTGATTAATTTATTATTCTCAAGATGCTTAATTATGTGATTATTTAATATAATTTCAAAGACTTTACCAAGAGTGGAAGTTATAGCTATTGGTCTGTAGTTTGATGGATCTGAAGAGGCACCTTTTTTAGGAACTGGATGGATGTTTGCTTCTTTCCAGGGTACTGGGAAGCATGAGGTATGAGTACACAGACGGAAAAATTTTGCCAATACAGGAGCGAGCACCAAGGAGCAATTCTTAAGTACTATTGGAGGAATTTCATCTGGACCAGGAGCCTTATCTACTGAGAGATTCTGCAAAATAGTTTTGACATGTCTGGTGTGGCTCTTAAGTGAGGGAATTTCAGGCGAATTAAAATTAAGTACAGGGACATCTTGATTTATTTCATCTAAGGTTGAGTTGGTGGAGAAAATATCCGCAAGAAGGTTAGCTTTACCTCGTGGGTCACTTACAAGATTGCCAGTCGGAGATTTTAATGGTGGAATGGATGAAGCAGTAGTGAAGTTGGACTTAAATGAGTTAAGAGTAGACCAAAATATTTTGTTATCATTTGGATTATTTAGAAGTTTATTTGCCTGCTTGTGGAGAAAGTTTGATTTAGTTAGGTTTAATACAGTTTTGGCATGATTTCTGATGTTTCTAAAGTAATTAAAGGCTTCATGAGTTTTTGATCTTGTGTATGCATTGTAGGCTATTGCTTTTTGTTCAGTTACTCTAGCACAATTATGGTCAAACCATTTAGGTGAATTAGAACTTTTACTGTACTTTTGATGAGGAATAAAAGTTTCCATTCCAATTTTTACAAAATCTTGTATGTGGCTCAAGGTGGAGTGTGCATCATTAGAAAAGAAAGAGGTCCAGGGAATATCAATAAAGAAACCTTGAAGACCCTCCCAGTCTGCCCTATCGTAATGCCATTTAGTCACCAAAACAGGTTCAGAGTGGGAAGGTGTGGTAGGTGATAGACAGGTGGCCTGTATCAGACAGTGATCAGAAGATCCAAGCGGTGACCTCACTGTAACATCATAATTTTCTGAATTGGTTGTCAAAAATAAGTCCAGTAGGTGGGAATTATGATTAGGATTATCTGGTACACGGGTGGGTTGGTTGACTAGTTGAGTGAGATTAAATGAGTCTGCAAATAGCTCACATTCAAGACCAGCATCATCAGTCCTGGCTGAATGAGTGAGCCATTCAACATTATGGACATTAAAATCACCCAACACAGTGATTTAAGAAGAAACATTTAAGTTGAGGACACTGAGTTGTGAGGACAGAGAATCAAAAAGACTGCTCTGGAGGAGTATTTGGGGAACGGTAGATGCAACATATGTATTTAAATTTACCAGCAGAAATTAATTTGTATATAGAATAATCAAAATAGGGACAATTGAAACTAGTAACCTCCTCCAGGGCAATTTCAGATTTTGCGAAGCAACATACACCTCCTTTAGGTCTGAAATTTTGGAGCAGTTGATAACCTGGAAAATTAAATCTAGACGTGTCAGATGTGGATGTTACTTGAGTCTCTGTCAAAAAAAGGAGAGTAGGGGATTCTGCTTGAAGAAATTGGTGTACAGAATTGATGTTAGAGTGAAGTCCCCTTATATTGCTAAAGAAAAAGCTGCACCGACGAGCAGCTTTGGGACGTTGCAATGCTCTTGACACAGTCGCATGATGACGACCGGGAGGGCCCTGTGTCAATGACCCAACCCTGCCGGGGGTGGATATCCGAGGGACCACCAGGTTTGCTCTTAACAATTGTACTGCCATATTTATTGGGTAAGGTGTATGGTGTTACATGTATGATATGTAGTGGGAAGAGTAGTGTTTTATGGATAGAGGATAGCAATGTAGGGCAATGTCGTGAAGTTGGATGTGTATGTTATATAAAGAGGGTTTTCCTGATACCCCTGATGTGTGAGGCAGAAAGATATGTATCCAGCTACCAAGGCCTGGGAGAGAAAATGGAATTCAGGCTATTCCCTGAGTCTCCCGAAACCTTGGCGGTAGTACTTCCCTGGGCGGGGCTGCCTACCCCTACTACCTACAAATACTCTTGATAAATCTAGGTATCTAGTACCTACTGTAGTTCTATCCTGGCGATCCCTCAGAAGTCAACACAAAGAGGCAGCACTATGTTGTGAGGGATAGGCTATGGCCCTCTCACACCACAGCGCTGTACTCGCAAAGTAAACCCACCCGAAGACAACTTAGGCTCCCACAGTACCTGTCGATGTCGTGCAGGGCTTAGCTAACACTGCACACATCGGAGACAACGACACAGTAACCTTACCCCTAGTCTAGCTTTAGATAACCAAGCAGAATCACTCAACACCCTGCCAGGGAGACATATACCGGTCTACAACCTTCCCGAGAGAGGACACACACGGAAAAGTCCGTCTCTCCAACCTCAATAAAGCCTAATACCTCCTTAATCTAATACATGGAAATATCTGAGAGCTTCGCGTACAATACGACTGGCCGACGGTGAACGTCTATGCTGAAACCAGAAGGGATGTTGAGTTTAATAAAGATTAGAGAATGAGAAAGGAGAAGTCGAGAGAGAGAAATAGTATGCAAAGTGGCGAGTATGGGGGACAGAATTGCAAAGGATCTAGGCGGTGCGCGTGTCAGGCAAGCTCTGAGCTGGTAAAAAACACGAGGCCGCGAGGGGCAGGGACTAGTTGACCACCCGGCCGCCAACGCCGTCAGCGCCGAAGCGAGCCGCGACAGCTCACCCCGCTGCCAGGTGTACCCCCTGACCCTCTCTCGCTCGCTTCCCACACAAGCAACATTTATATTATAGCGAATATAAAATACAAGGCGCGGTCACAGACCAAAACAAAGACCATTTCTAGACTGTCTGTGGCAACACGACACTAATAACATAAAGCAGATCATTCTAGGACAACTGTAGCCCATCCCCCCATCCTGGCGAGCGCTAGCGAGCTGCAATGCCCCACGCAACCATTCTGCTAGCGCCGGGAGGCGTCACACCCCCTCCCAAGATATGGGACACTCAACCATGAGCCCATATCTGAACAGGCAGAATGTCGCTAGAATATGCCACTCCTAACCACTCTGCCACTCATGGAATGCAAGCTCAGTCTCCTCAAAAAAAAATACAACAACATTTATATATAAAAAAAAAATCTTATCACCCTTCCCAAACATAATACATTAATTCATAACATTGTGCTCCCAGAGCGAGCTTTAAGAAGCACAGCCTACTGAGGGAAAATCATCTGCCCTCAGTACTCAGCTACAATATTATCTTAAAATTAATTATAAAAAAGAAAGAGTTTTTATTTAATTTTTCATATTTTATTTTAATGTTGTTTTTGGCAGCTACTATAGATGTAGCCTAACTTTCTTCTAATCAAAGCCAACAACTCCTGCCCTGCGACCCTACGCTGATGCTACACACGCGAGCCAACAAGCACCAGCGCAAAAATACACCGCGAGCCAAGACAGGAGGCTATACCAACATACTGTGGTAGCCTACCCCGGATCCTCCACCCGCGACAAACAGTCCGCAATCACATTCTCACAACCGGCAATATGGCGAATGTCTAAGTTGTACTCTTGCAACATGAGCGACCATCTGGTCAGCCTCATATTCCGGTTGTGGAATTGATTGAGGAATTTAAGCGGGTGGTGGTCGGTATACACTATCACGACTGGCCCATAGGCAGGAACATAGACCTCAAAGTGTCTGAGCGCTAACACGATGGCCAGCAGTTCCTTTTCAACAACCGAATAGTTTTTCTGTGCTGAATTAAATTTCTTTGAAAAGAAACTGACTGGATGCTCAAGACCTTCCTCGTCTGTCTGCAAAAGTACGGCACCAGCCCCTACTCCGCTGGCATCAGTCGCCAACTGAAATGGTCGTTCAAAGTCCGGGGCCCTGAGGATAGGGTGAGTGCATAAAAGGTGTTTAACTACTCGAAACGCCTGCTCACACTCAGGTGCCCAGCAGAACTTTTTATCTTTAGCTAGTAGATCTGTCAAAGGAGCTAACACAGTAGAATAACCTCTTATAAAGCGGCGGTAATACCCAATCATGCCCAAAAATCTCATGATCTGCCGCTTGGTGGTCGGCCTGGGGAACAAGTCGATAGCCTGTATCTTCTGTTGGTGCGGGCTCACCTGCCCTAACCCAACCACAAACCCCAGATACTGCACCGTGGCTTGCACAAAGTCACACTTGCCCAGATTAACCACCAAGCCTGCTTTACTAAGTTGACTAAATAAGGCTTCTATGTGCTCACAGTGACTTTGGAAATCGTTGTCATAAATGATCACGTCATCAAGGTAGACAGTACAGTTTGGGATGTCTGCTACGATGTCGTTCATTAAGCTCTGGAAAGTGGCCGGTGCATTTTTCAGACCATATGGCATCACGTTGCAACGGTAAGTACTGCCATCCACCACAAACCCGCACACCTCTTTAGCCCGCTCAGACAGTGGTACTTGCCAGTAGCCTTTGACGAGGTCTACCTTGGTCAAGTACCTTGCTTTCCCGATCTTATCCACACTGTCATCCACCCGGGGAAGAGGATATGCGTTGGTGGGGGTCAACCCGTTCAACCGCCTAAAGTCAATGCAGAACCGAACTTTTCCATCAGGTTTGGGCTGCAGAGTGATAGGAGAAGTCCACCGTACTGCCCCCTTCTCGATCAAGCCTCTCGCCAGCATATACTCCAGCTCATCCCTGAGCGCTGGGAGTTTAATGGGTGGCACCCGATAAGGTATCGACTTGAAGGGAGGGTGCTCTCCTACATCGACGTCATGCACCGCTTGAGTAGTGAGGCCTGGGTGCTCGGCAAATACAGTGGGGTATGAATCGAACAGGCGCTGCACTGCCACCTGCTGTTCCTCCGGCAGGTGCGCCAGAGCATCATGCGCACATTGGCTCGAATTCCCCGCCCACTGATCAGCCGAGACATGACAATCCCAGTTATCATCCACCTGGTCAGTGCTGCCCCCCTCTCCTTCTCCACCATGACCGCAGCAGGTCAACACAGGGACAGCTAGTGACTCAGGTGGGCGCCCCACATACTCCTTCAACAAATTAATGTGGCATAGTTGGTTACGCTTCTTCCGGTCTGGAGTGGCAACGAGGTAATCCAGATCGGAGATCTTCGACACCACCCGATAAGGCCCAGCGTACTTGGCAGCCAGAGGATGACCTGCCAAAGGCAACAGGACCAACACCTCTTGACCTACCTGAAACTCCCGGAGTTTCGCCTTAGTATCGTACCTGTCCTTCATACGGGCCTGCGAACTCACCAAATTACGCCCGGCCAGCTCAAGACTTCTAAGCATTCTCTCTCTGCTCTTGAGGACGTATCTCAACATAGAACATGGCACAGCGGTACCCTCCCAAATCTCCTTCACCATGTGGAGAGGGCCCCTCACCCGATGCCCGAAAACAAGCTCATTCGGACTGAAACCGAGACTCTCCCCAGGTACTTCTCTTGCCGCGAACAAAACATACGGCAGACCAAGGTCCCAATCCTTTCCGTTCTCTGCGCAATAACATCGAAGCATGCTTTTTTTCAGCGTGGCGTGCCACCTCTCCAACACCCCTTGACTCTCCGGGTGATACGCAGAAGAGACGACAGTGCTGATGCCATGCTGAATCATAGTTTGTTTGAACAGATTAGATGTAAAATTAGAGCCTTGGTCCGATTGCACCTCTTGCGGGTAACCATACCGCGAGCAATACAAGAGCAGGTTCCGGACAACAGTTTTCGCTGTGCCATTTCTCATTGGATATGCATCAGGATAACGAGTGGCCACATCCATGATAGTTAATAGAAATTTATTACCGGCACTAGTAGGTGGTAGGGGTCCGACCATATCAATGATGACCTTACTGAAGGGCGGTCCACTGACAGGAATGGGGTGCAACGGGGCTCTCGGAATTGTTTGGTTAGGTTTTCCAACCCTCTGGCACGTATGACACCTTGCTATCCAGGTTACCACCTGCCCCTTCAACCCCGGCCACCAAAACAATTTTTCTAAAGCCGCCACCGTTTTTCTCACCCCTAGATGTCCTGCCAGTGGTATGTCATGCGCCAACCTCAGTAGGCTATCCCTGGACTCCCGTGGCACCACCAACTGGTCCACTACTCCGGACCCCCCTTGCCAACTACATTTAGGGTCTTGAAAACGCCTATAGAGGATGCCTTCTAAATAAAAAAAATCTCCTGGCTGTGCATCACCGTCCTCGTCGAGCTCTACAGCTCCATTAGCACACGTTTGGAGCTCAGGGTCCTCTAGTTGCAACCGACGTATATCTGAGGGTGCCAAGCGATCTAACTGCTCCCGGAGCAATGCATGACCTTCCCCGATACTGGGCTGCTCCCTCTGTCTCTCTCGATGTACATAACGTTGCTGTCGTGGAGACTCGTCATGCCCAGCCTCGTCACTCTCGATGACAGGCCCAGGGGCTACTCCAGAATTAAGTAATGGTGCTAATACTGAATCACCCAGGAGAGCCGCCGAGTCAAAACTCTTAAAACCAACTCCAGCTTTAGCCTCCTCCTGTTGATCGTTCCTCCGCTGGTCTGAAGACGGAGGACTAGGCTGTGACACTTTAGCTGCCCGAGCTCGGGTGACAACACACGCCATGGGTTGTGTCTGGCACCGCTCGACCCACTCTTGCTCTTCCCTACTCACGTCGGCCGGCCTCTCGGCAACGACTAAGGGTAGAACCTCAGAAGCGGGCATTGCAAAGTCGTTGCCGAGAAGAAGGTCGACGCCCTTCACTGGCAGTTTCTCCACAATCCCGACATCCAATACACGTGCCACACCATCCACCTCCAACTCCAACCGCACCAGCGGGTATGACCGAGTTGCATTAATACCCTGCACCACCACCACCCGAGCCGCGTTTAAAGGGTAGCCAGTCAAGTTTTTCATCAGAGTCTGGGAAGCACCTGTATCACGCAAGACCTCTACTCCATGCTTGCGCCCCGCCCACATCACGCAACCCCGCCCTCTATGGTCGCAAAAAACATCCTGAGCAGGGTTCGAGCCTCCCAGGTGCTTCTGCATTGGCTGTGCCTCAGCCTCTGACGAACTGCCCCGGGCAAACTCGGATGACTTCGGAGACACACCAATGTTGCAGGCCAAAGACACAGCTGCTGTAGGTGGTTTGCTAGGACAGACTCTTGCAAAGTGCCCCTTTTTATGACAATGATAACACTCCAACTCACCTTTGGGCTTCCCTTGGTACTGGGAAGGGCCCGGCCCCTTCTTAAATGGGACGGTGCTAGACTTGTGGTCAGTCTTGGTATCATGGCTCTTGTACTTGTTTGCATAAGGTATATCACTAACTCGGGGGGGTGGGGCGTCACGCCCCTTGTTACCTGCCTCACTACGCTGGGCAGACCCGCACCCACGAATTAGTGATAGCCGGAGGTCAGCCATCTCAGCTGCCTCCTGTAGAGTTTTTGGTTGCTTTTCTTTAAGGTTTAACGTCAGGTCGCCGCCCGTGCATTTGAAAAACTGCTCTAAAAGCACCAACTGTTTAATGTCGTCAAACGTAGTAGCTTTCTCCGACCTCAGCCAATTCCCAAAAGCATCGGAGAGCTCCCGGGCATGCTCCAAAAAGGTGCTCTCCCGACCCTTGGTAACACCCCGGAACTTCAACCTGTACGTCTCTGGTTGTAGTTCGTATGCTCTCAGGACAGCCTCCTTGAGTTCCTCATAGATAATACAAGACTCTATAGGCAACGCATCGTAGGCTTTAAGACCCTTGCCTATTAATCTAGAGGATACAAGTGCTGCCCATTTATTCTCTGGCCACTGGTGTTCCTGGCACTTCTTCTCAAAGCGTGTGAAAAATTCTGTTACACCACTCTCATCAAACACCGGAACCAGTTTCAATAAGTGCGAGAGAGATTGATCATGAGCACGGTTACCAGCCCCAAGTCGCTGTCCCGTTGTCTCTACTCGCGACTTCTCTACGTCCCTGTCGGCACAGTACCTAGTCGACTCAGCTTGGATTTTTGCTAGCTCTATTTGCTGCTCACCCGCCCTGATAGCCTTTCTCTCTTCGATCTTAGCTAATTCGAGCTGAAGCAATAATTCTGGAGATAACCCTTGAGGAGGTGAAGGTGCTACAATGTTTGAAATTACCGGTGGTCCCCCCAGGGGCAACCCACCCTGCCAGTCACCACCCAACTGCGGAAGCGTACCCGGGGTCGGCAAACTACTGGGATGGCTGGGAGTCGAGTGTAGGGGAAGCATGGCCGAAGGGCTCTGAGCACTCAACCCATCTCGCTCACCAGTCACCCTGCCCAGTACACACGTTATCAAGTTATCCTTGGTCATGCTGCTAGTGACCGCATGACCGATAGCTGTGGCCAGGCATTGAAGACCGTACCGATCCATACCCTCCAACCGCTCGGCAGTAACAGGCCATTGCAAAAATATCCTAGCATCCTCCTCACAGTTCACCCGATTAACCCTTTCATCATGCTGCTGTTCCTCAGTTTCGACATTACGTACTGTGTCTCCATTCTCCTCTGACCCGGTATAAGACATGATGCTCACAACAAAATTTCACCACAATATTCAGAAAAGAAGTACCCCAAACTCTTATGTAGCACTATTCACTTGCCAAAAATGTCTGAAGACTCTCAAGTGCTATACTACTTTGCCAAAAAAAAATTAACGTGCCCACTATATTCCTCAATAAAACAAATGACCACAACAATCCTGCAATTATCTCTTAGTTCACAAGATCCTGAGCTAGGTCGCCATTTGTTACGATCCAGGTTCTCAAAGACACAGGGCTCTTCAACATTGGACTAGATAATGGCAAAATGCAACAACGGTTACACTAGATCCAACCCCTGCCTTAAACACTGGAAAACAAAACACCATTACCGCCCTGAGTCGTGCCTGGACAACGAGGTATCCTATGACTCAGTAACTGGTGCACACACACTAGGCTGACGCTCGATGAAACAGCCTATTCTTAAACAGTAAAAGATTACTCGATTAGGTTACACAAAGAAAAGATAGTTAACGTGATTAATTAACGTTACGGTAGATACTCAAATAACTGGCACTCCTGTATTAAAGAAAGTGCAATGCTAGTCCTGCAACATCAACTGGAAACTTCTGAAATAAGTCTGATGCTGGGAAGATGTTCATAAAGAATCTTGAACAATTATAATGCAGAATACGGGTCACAATAAATGCTAGGACATATAGTAATAATAGGCAGGCGAATAATAAAGACTGCGCAAAGGTAGTAATGCTCGACAACTAAAGAAATGCTTCGTGACACAACGCAACAGCCTACTAGGGTTGTGCAACTCAACAACAACCTCGGCTCAAAAGTGCAGTGAATAATAATGTTGCATACATATAATAATGGGGCTTATCTCTAACCAGTGTCTGCTCAGTTAATAAAGTCTAGCTGGGGTATCAAGGCAGGGCAACAATGGGCGAGCATGCGGCTCGTAGCCTAACGTTGTCCGAAGGTGGTATAATGAAGATTACGTTATATGACGGGGATGCTCTCTTGATAAATCTAGGTCCTAGTACCTAGTTCTATCCTGGCGATCCCTCAGAAGTCAACACAAAGAGGCAGCACTATGTTGTGAGGGATAGGCTATGGCCCTCTCACACCACAGCGCTGTGCTCGCAAAGTAAACCCACCCGAAGACAACTTAGGCTCCCACAGTGCCTGTCGATGTCGTGCAGGGCTTAGCTAACACTGCACACATCGGAGACAACGACACAGTAACCTTACCCCTAGTCTAGCTTTAGATAACCAAGCAGAATCACTCAACACCCTGCCAGGGAGACATATACCGGTCTACAACCTTCCCGAGAGAGGACACTCACGGAAAAGTCCGTCTCTCCAACCTCAATAAAGCCTAATACCTCCTTAATCTAATACATGGAAATATCTGAGAGCTTCGCGTACAATACGACTGGCCGACGGTGAACGTCTATGCTGAAACCAGAAAGGATGTTGAGTTTAATAAAGATTAGAGAATGAGAAAGGAGAAGTCGAGAGAGAGAAATAGTATGCAAAGTGGCGAGTATGGGGGACAGAATTGCAAAGGATCTAGGCGGTACGCGTGTCAGGCAAGCTCTGAGCTGGTAAAAAACACGAGGCCGCGAGGGGCAGGGACTAGTTGACCACCCGGCCGCCAACGCCGTCAGCGCCGAAGCGAGCCGCGGCACAGCTCACCCCGCTGCCAGGTGTACCCCCTGACCCTCTCTCGCTCGCTTCCCACACAAGCAACATTTATATTATAGCGAATATAAAATACAAGGCGCGGTCACAGACCAAAACAAAGACCATTTCTAGACTGTCTGTGGCAACACGACACTAATAACATAAAGCAGATCATTCTAGGACAACTGTAGCCCATCCCCCCATCCTGGCGAGCGCTAGCGAGCTGCAATGCCCCACGCAACCATTCTGCTAGCGCCGGGAGGCGTCACATCATTTAATTAAAAGATTGTATTATACAGATTAACCCTTCCAAGTTTATAACGCACTTCAAGGTTATATTTTGGCTGTGATATTATGATTTTATATAGATCAGGAAGGGTATATGGAACCCACTGGGTTGATTCAGGCTCCGATCAGAGACCTTCATCACTTTTTTAACACACAAATCTTTCATAAACTGTATAAAATCGTCAAATGATTGTTCAAAGAAAGTGTCAACATGCATGGTGAACTTGAAAAGGTTAAGAAAGGTGTATACTGCTACCGCCTGTTTAGTTACAAGAGTTAATTGTTTGCCTACATGAAGGAAGCAAAATTATCAATTTGGTTGCAGTTTTCTTCAGTCATGTGAGGTTCCAGTGTATCATCATCATCATCATCTCCGACGCCTTGCTTCCCCCTGGGAAACCCCCACTAGAGGATGGCCATGACAGAAATGTCTCCAAGCTACTTTGTCAAGACATGCCTCCTTTGCCCGTGCCACAATGCCCCTTCCACTACGTGGAAGTTTTTCTTCAATATATTTTTCCACTTTCTTTTCCCATACCATAGGTGGTCTTCCATTACTAGTGGTTCCACTCACCTGACTCCCATATATCTTTCTTGGCATTCTGTCTTCATCCATTCTCTGAACATGACCATACCACCTCAAAGTACTTCTCTTTATCCACTCAACCACACCACAATCAATGCCCAAAGCCTGCTCTTCCATTCCAAAAGACTCGTACACTTCCCTATTACTTGGCCCATCTAGCCTATTCATGCCAGCTGCCATTCTGAAAAAGCTCATCTCCACAGCTCTTAGTTTGAAGAGGTCCTCGTCACTTGCCGTCCATGTCTCGCTTCCATACGAGAGTGTTGGGAGCAGCACACTGTTTCTCAGTGACTTTTTGACTTCCTGGCTAACCATTCTTCCTTTGAGAATACTATCAAATTCTCCAATCACTTTTCTCCCTTGCATTTTTCTCTCTTTTATCTCACTCTCCATTTTACCATATTTGCATAGTACAGCTCCCAAATACTTGAAACTTTCAACCTCTTCTAGTACTTAATTTTTCAATTTTATTTTACAACTTTTCTTGTGTTCTTTCTTGATTCTATATTGTTCCTTAAAATCTATAGTTTCATGCATTCTTCTCTCAAACACCATTACCTTACATTTCCCTACATTGACCTTTAACTTTCTCTTTTCACATACCCTGTCAAAGTCAGTGACCACTCTCTGAAGTTCTTCAGCATTTTCCGCCAACAGGACTGCATCGTCCGCATATAGGCATGTTAAAATCTTCCATGTTCTTCCCTCTGATTCCAGTCTAGCTCCCACACCCATTGATACAGCCCTACATTCCCTAATCACTCCATCCATGTACTGTATATATTGAACAACCAAGCTGACATGACACATCCCTGTCTTACACCTACATTGACCTCAAAACTTTCACTTAACTTATCCCCTACCTTCACATTTGCCATTGCATTCCTATAAAAAGATTTTACTGCCATTAGCAACTTTCCTCCCACACCATATACTGTTAACACATCCCACAGGCCCTCCCAGTCTACTTTGTCGTAGGCTTTTTCCAAATCCATGAATGCTGCATAGAGTTTTCTGTTTTTGGCCAGATACTTCTCTACCAACAATCGCATTGAGGCTATCTGGTCAACGCAGCCCCTGCCCTTTCTGAAACCTCCCTGTTCCTCGCCTATTTTGTCATCCGTTATCTTCTGTAGCCTCTGTGTTACTACTCTTGTGTGTACCTTTCCAGGTATGCTAAGCAAGCTAATTCCCCTATAATTCTTACACTCTTCTTTACTACCCTTCCCTTTGTACAAGGGTACTATCACTGCTTTCCTCCAGTCCTCTGGTACACTTTCCTTTTCCCATGCTAATTTACATAACCTATGCATTATGTCAACAGCTTCTTCTCCATATCTCAGCATTTCACCTGGGATGTTATCTACTCCAGCAGCTTTGCCCATTTTAAGTCTATTGATTGCTTCTTTTACTTCTTCTCTGCTTATCTGGCTTTCAACTACCCTGTTTATTCTACCTCTCTCCATTCCTATGGATGAGATCTTTGCCTTCCCCCTACTCTTTACAGCTAAGCTACTAAAATGATCTTTCCATACTTTCACCACACCATCACCCTCTACCACTTCCCCATTCATGTCCCTCATCCTACCACCTGAGACACTCTCAGTCTTCTTCCCTCTGGCTTCTTTCACAGCTCTGTAGTATGCTTTCCTGTCATTCAGAAACTGTTCACTAATCTTTCTCCCATATGCCTCATCTGTCTTCCTTTTAGCGTCTTGTATCGCCCTCTTCACTCTTTGTTTCAAATGTTTATATTCTTCTTTCCTCGCATCTCTAGTTTCTCTAGGTATATTCTTTTGCAGCATACTCTTTCTGAACTCTTTCTTCTTTTTCACTATTTCTTCTATCTCTTTACTAAACCATGCGTTACCTTTCTTCTTCCACATTTTAAAGGTTTTCTTCCCACATACTTTCTCAGCTGCTTTAATCATGGAGTCTCTTGTACCTTTCCATACTTCGTCTACAGTATTTCCCAGATCTATCATAACATCCATGTCCTTTATAGTCTCTTTCAGGATGTCCTTGTATTTTGTTGCATTACATTCTTCATTTAGTTTTCTCACATTTATTCTCTCTACTGTCAGTTTTCTCTCTTTCCTCTCATATTTCCACTCTTTCCTTATCCTCACTTTTGTCAGCACTGTACAGTATAGTGGTTTGATCCCGTCAGCATACCTCTTACAGCTTTTGAATCTAAAATTCTTCCTTTTAGTCCGGAGTCCATCATGGCGTAGTCAATTAGAGATTTCTGTTCCTGCTCACCTTCACCTCTGTGCCATGTATATCTATGAATGTGACGATGTTCAAAAAATGTGTTAGCCAGAAACATCTCTCTCTCCGCACATACTTCTAAAAGGAAGTCACCATTCATATTCCTACCCTCCACACCCCATTTACCCACTATACCTTCTATCTCCTCGTTTCCAACTCTACCATTCATGTCGCCTACTAATATTACTTGTGTACACTCTTGCCTTTCTCTTATACATTTATTGACTTTATTCCAAAATTTTCTATTTTCTTCCGCACCTTTCCCAGTTTCTTGGTTGACTGGTGCATAGACACACATAAAAGTATACCTATCTATCCCAATCTTGCACTCACACCATACAATTCTTGAGTCCACACATCCATAGTTTTTCACACACTTCCTCAACCTTTCTGACAAAATTACTGCTACCCCTTCCTTTTTCTTACGTTTATATCCTGCATCCAATCCAGACCAGACAACCCATCCTTCCCCACCCCACAAATCATGCTCACTCTCACCATCCCACACTCCAGAACCCAACAGGTGCGTCTCTCCTACCCCACACACATCCACACATCCATCTTTAAGCTCTCGCATCAGACACTCTCTCTTGCTAAAATCATTTATGCCATTGGCATTGAAGGCACAGACACGGAGCACGCTTTCCTTCACCCGAACGACGTTTCCACCACTTTTCTGCTTTGTTCCTCCACCCCCGAGGGGGTCCTGGCCGGCAGCATACCGAGCATAGTTGTTTCCCAGGAGGACTTGGGGCCTGGACATAATGCCTCCAAACAGGGCGCCGGATTGTCAAAAGTATACTAAAAGAAAAACTAAAAACCGATACCAACATCAGTAAAAAAACATACAACACAGTAAAAATGAAAATATTAAGAAGATAGGGAGAACAAAAATATACAGGGGACAACAGAAATATAGTTACAAGGGGGATAATTTTTATAGTGGAAATTAAAAGAGGATTTAAAATTAAAAACAAAGTGTGCTGCTGAAGAAAATAGCACACCCGCCCTCCCCTTTAGTTCCAGTGTATACACTGCTAAGTACCGGTATAACAAATTTCACATTCTACTGACATGCATTTAACTTTTATCTAAAACCTTTGTTAAAGTTTGTTTGGTTAACATTTATGAATATCTTGTTAAGTTTATTTTTCCATACAAATGTAACAAATACCCGGTAACATGAAAATTATCCATTATGGATTAGGCTAACTAAAGCTATCAGTGTTAGGCTATGTATCCAATTTATTTATGATGTTCATGCTGAAACATTAATGATGAGTTTAATATATTTTCCTATTTTACTGAGTGAGGAGTGCTTTTATAAAACAAATATTCTTAACGTTATGAATTTGTTCTTGCTCAATATGTTTTTAAATTTGTAAGGTATAATTAGTTGGATATATTAATGGAAAACATAAAAAAACAATAATCACTTGTATTTGCTTCATGTTTACAACTTTTGAAACTTAGATATCATTACCATGAGTTAATTAGTAAATAGAGGTATTATTTAAAATACAAAATAGGCAATTATAGGCAATTATATGTTATTGTCCTTGAAAATGTAGAAAATTCCAACATCTAGCATGGGCCTCAGATTACATCTAAAGTAGCAATATATCATGGGTGGCTTAATGGCTAATTGGCTTTATTGAGCTTATGCAATACATGCCCTCTCACACATAAATCTAATTCTGTCCATGGGAGGGGGACCCATATTATGCCCAGCACCGGGGCCCCACGCTGCCTCTCCCTGGCCCTGAACATACCATCCTCCGGCTCCCCACTCTGCTCAAGATTATCTTGTTGTATCTCTACTTCATTATCTGCCGGAGGCCACGGCAAATCTGGAACCGATGATGGCAACATGTCTATGCTACCTTCCTCAGTTCGTTCGTGAATGACGTTAAAAAGAGGTTGAGAAGGTTCAGATTGACGCCAATAACCCCCTGCCACAAAGGGCTGGGAGTCTGGAGTCACTTGAGAGTTTAGCTGGGACCCCGCCAGATAACCCCTGTACTGGTCGGCCAGAACCCTACTTGGGCCTGTCGATCTAACACTACGGGGAACAAAATTTAATTTTGGTATGGCAAAAGTAACATTAGGAGGCACACTCAATGATTGTTCATGACTAGGTGTGGATTCCAATATCTCCGACCCTACTTCCGAGTCCCCCGAGTCACGTTGAGGCGTGTCAGAGGGAGGGGTAGGAGGCGGCGGCTGAGGGGTGTCTCGCCGGCTGCTGCTGCTTACCTGACTCATTGTTTCCTCAGAGTCCTCTCTCCGGCGTTTGGTAGACCGGGAAGACTCCGTGGCAGAGTATATAGAGTGTTTGGGGGGGGATCCCGACCTTGACCTCGACTTCCGCCTCGGGGTGGGTGATCGCCTCCTCTTGGGACGGTCGGAGTTGGGAACCTCGGTGACCTCACTCTCACTGCTACTACTCACTACCTCTTTGCTGAGGGCTTTCGACTTGATTTTGGGTCTGACAGATTTAGAGGAACTGGGTTTAACAAGGGGTGACTTAATAATGAGATTATCCCACAGAACTTCATCATCACAGTGAAGTGCCTTATGGGCCGTGTCCTTGGCATAAGAATTAAATGAGGTCTTAATCTCTTGTAACGCCGCGAGGCACGATAAGTCTTTTTTGGTAACTAAGGCAGTTTTCAACTCAGAGCAAATTGAACAGCGTTTAGATAACCACAGGCCTCTAGAACGATCTAAACACTTGACGCACTTTATGCATAGTTTGTGAGCAAAAATAGGAAACAGGGAGCAGGTAGGAGTAATGCATAGTTCAAACCTCGGCATGGTGCCAATAATAGGAGGCTCCCCCCCCCGCCGGGATCAGCCGTCCAACTCCGCCGGAGAAGCAGTCTCGGTAGCCTGGAATTTTTTTCCAGGAATCGATGCTCATAAGGATAACCTGCGAGGTGTTATACATCCTAATTCGAATCCGCCGGAAAATTAGCTATAGTGTACCACTACTCTAACCTTCCGCTGGATCCGCCTAGCTGACTTTTAACTACTCACCTGTGACAAGAGCCACAGGTCCCTTGACCTTTAGTGTCTGATCATTAATGAAAAAGTTTGCAAAACTAATCTTATCACTCTCGTACACTTGACTTGTGGCGCCGCAGGCGATAAAGTCTCAGCGTGGAACTGGGTCAGTCAGGGCGAGTTAACTCGGCGGGCCGAGTTTGCAGCCCCCTTAAGAATGCAGTTCCGCCGGGAGAGTGTGGTTCAGCCAAACCACGCCGGGATCTTTTGAATGTTCCCACCCGTTTTAGACGGATAACCTGGGGCCGCCGGAACAGAGAAAAACTATAGGGAAAAAGAGTTGGCACAGCTCCAATAACCTAAGTCCCACACATAACACATTATAAAGAATATAAATATAGGGACGTCCCTTACCCCAAAACATGCCAGCATGCATGAAAAAACACTAGGGGCATACATAGGCATAAAATCAATGACAGAAAATTTAGCATCCTAAATTACCTGAAGCCTACGCCGGAGACCCCTACACAGGCTGACTACGAGGTACGAAGAACATCCAGGCAGACGACGCTCCGAAGACCCGGCAACAGCACATCGATCAGGGAGGCCCACTCAAGGGGCCAAAAGCAAAACACGAACCCTGGAAGGTGGAGCACCACGTGCAGACACCCTTAAACCAGAGCATTTGCTGATATATGAATAATATGACATGTACTCTCCTCAATATTGACAGTCTGTATCATGCCTTGTAGAGTGGTAGCCACCTAGCTAAGTAATCACAACAGCTAAAGGCGTATCACAACAAATAACACACGCGGTACGATGATCCGGGACCCGTAGACGCCTGTTACAAAAGTACCCTATTTTTACACCCACTTCCTGCGGACATCCCAATCTGGCAGCCGTGCTAGCTAATCTAAACCTTGTTACTACAACACAGATGTATACAAATGAGTAAGGACTCACTAGAAGCTCTGGAACGTCGAATGAAGCAGGGCATGGCGAGCCTTGTTGACAGTAAGGCCGCGGAAGTAGGAAGGACGAAGATGGCCGCTAGAAGGCCTGGTGTTGGGGAAGCAAAACATGAGAAATCCACGTATATGGCAAGTCATATGATAACATATATTGAGTTAATTTTTCTTTTTTATATTTTACAAAGTTTTTTTCTGTAGGGTACCCGATCAAAATGACGATCCCATAAGGGAATTAAGCGTGCACTTATGACGAGTACTCCATGATACTTCCGCGCGGGCTATTCAAAATGCTGGCGCAGGATGTTGAATGGAGACTATTATTATTAATAGGCGAAGTCGTCAATAATGGAGGGGCCCTATTAAATAGATAATTTAGGGGCACCTAGAAATTCAAAAATATACTGAGGTATCCCATCCGCCTTGCCTACCGGCATGGAAAACCAATGATTGTCTTCCGACGGGAGCTGATGGCTGCTCTTACTTGTAATGGTGCTGGCAAACAGCTGGGCCTCCTGTGCCCACGCAACCCAAGGCCCAGATTCCCCACCCTGAAGATGAACTAAGGATGACCCATGAGAGTCCCTGAAGGGTAAAACATTTAATTCCAGGATCAAACCCTGTAAAAGCTGAAGATCATTGAACCCATCTGACTTAGTCCAGTCGGAAAAAAAATTCCAGCGGATGTGGGAGGCAAGGCAGGGGATTTCATTTGCACAAAGTAATCAGGATTATAAAATGTGGGAATGGCCCTGACGACAATATCGAGCACCCCACCCACCTGGTTCTTGGCCCTCAACTTTTTAGCCTCGATAACCCAATGTTCCGGCACAGGTACCTCCCCTGTAACCGTGGGTTGTGCGACCTCGGGGTGTAGTGGCCTAACAACTGACCAAGATGTCACTGGACCGTATAAGAATGGCATAGGGCCCTTCTTACCAGGAATAGACTTGTCAAGAAGGGGGGGGGGGGGGGGGTCAACAAATCTGAAAGCAGTTTCAAATTGGACGGTAACAAAGCTGTGGCACCTAAAGTAGGAGCCTGAGTGGTGACAGTAGGGGTAGGTAAAGTTACTCTAACTTGAGGTTGCACTGGTACTTGCCCTAGAGGTCACACCACCGTGGCTACTGATTCTGGCACCACTACCTGACTTTCGCCTTTCACTTGTCAAGAGTTAATTGACTTTGTGAGACAAGTGAAAGGCGAGCGTCAGGTAGTGGTGCCAGTACCAGTAGCCCCGGTGGTGCGACCTCTAGGGCAACCTCAGTGCAACCTCAAGTTAGAGTAACTTTACCTACCCCTACTGTCACTACTTAGGCTCCTACTTTAGGTGCCACAGCTTTGTTACCGTCCAATTTGAAACGGCTTTCAGATTTGCAACCCCCCCCCCCCCCCCTCCGCTTGACAAGTCTATTTGAGGTTGAACTTGAGGTTGCACTGGTACTTGCCCTAGAGGTCACACCACCGTGGCTACTGATTCTGGCACCACTACCTGACTTTCGCCTTTCACTTGTCAAGAGTTAATTGACTTTGTGAGACAAGTGAAAGGCGAGCGTCAGGTAGTGGTGCCAGTACCAGTAGCCCCGGTGGTGCGACCTCTAGGACAACCTCAGTGCAACCTCAAGTTAGAGTAACTTTACCTACCCCTACTGTCACTACTTAGGCTCCTACTTTAGGTGCCACAGCTTTGTTACCGTCCAATTTGAAACGGCTTTCAGATTTGCAACCCCCCCCTCCCCCCCCCCCCCCCCCCCTCCGCTTGACAAGTCTATTCCTGGTAAGAAGGGCCCTATGCCACTCTTATACGGTCCAGATACATCTTGGTCAGTTGTTAGGCCACTACACCCCGAGGTCGCACAATTGTTCCTTGGCTACAAAAATTCCACTTTCTTGGTCAGACTGGAACACAGAACGGGACGTCTCTGACTCCTGCGTTCCAGATTGGCGAGAAGCTGGGCGTTGGCCAGACGCCAGCTCCTCGTCGTATACGCTGTGCTGGTGTAGGTTAGGACCCGGCGACCGGGTGGGGGCTCAGCCTCCAACAGAGACTCGCCGACCCGGGCAGCGGTGTCGTGTGTTTCAGATTGTGAGTCAAGAACGTCGGTCTCAGAGACGTCTTGCAGGTCCAGATCCGGAATGTCATACACTAGTGGGTCATGTCCTGAGGGCTGCTGGTCAGAAGAGCTCTCATCGCTCCGCCGGCTAGAACACACACTGCTACTCCTTTCAATTCCCAAAACTGGCAAGACCTTAGGTTCTGGCTGCGGGTTGTGGGGAATTGTGAACCGGGGAGTATGGCCTGAGACATGACTAGATGTGTGTTATGCTAGCCAGCTGTTCAGAATGCTCTTGTACTCGCTAGTGCTCGCCAGGGCAGTGAAATGGGCTATGATAGTCATAGAGCGACCCTCTTTCTTTCAGTGTTTAAGTTGTCACAGACAGTTTAGTGTTTGCCTTTATTCTTGTCTGTGACACCAAGAAGTATTTTATATCATTGATAGTGTTATAAGATACGCAGTGTGTTAGTTGCAATGAGAGAGATAAGGGAGAGCGAGGTGTAGTGCGTGGGCGCGCGTTCCCTTCCCGGCCAGCCTGCTCGTCGGTGAGTGGCTGAACAGGGTCACGTGGGCTTTGTGTCCCTGTGACGTAGTGGCCTGTGGTTGGTCGCCGCCCTCCTAGCCCAGTGGACGGGCTCCTACCCTCCTGACTCCCGCAGAGCACGGCACCGTGAGGTTGCGTCTACATCCCTTTGCATTCTGTTCCCCAATAACCACCTATACTACTGTTTCTCTCTCTGAACTTCTTCTTTTCCATACTTCTATGCTTTGCAGTCAATTATCCATCCCTTCTGGCCCCTGGCAAGCGACATTCACTGTCCGCCAGTCGTATTACAATCTCCTGCTCTCAGATATTATAATGTACTAGCTTAGTAAGGTTTAGAGTCATAGATTTCATACTGTAGGGTGCTTTTCAATATTGCTTGTTCTCCTCCATTATTTAATGCTAGACTGTGGTGGGTATCTGTTGTCGTTGTCAGTGTTGTGTATACGGCTCGCTACAGCCTATACGACTTCGACGGTGCTGGGTAGCCTGGTGGCCAGCCCTTCTGGATATTTCCTTTGCGAGTGTAGCATTGTGCTGGCAGAGGGCTTTTGCCTACTCCTGCCAGTATATTGCTAGCTCTTTGCTTGACTTCTTGGGGAGCGTCAGGACAAGACCAGGTACGAGAGACCTGGACTTACCAAGAGAGCCTCCCGGTCATTAACGTAAGATAGGGAGATATCCTTAAGGGTGGCACTAGGCTAGGAGCATGCTTGGCTCTACCTAGTTTCCCATACCCTGATACCACAGCTAGACTTTATTAATAGAGAAGACAATGCATACTTATTAACTCTTATCACGTGTGCTTTAGTATTATTCACGGTATTGTTTAGCCTAGGTTGTTGCGCAGGGCACAACCGTTGGTGGCTGTTAGTTTATATAAGGAAGTACCAGTACTGTTTTTGAGTTGCTGTTATTATTACTGTCACAGAGTTGTTGCATTCTCGTGTTTTCCATTATAGATGTCCTGCTTTTTGGTGTATTTAAGATACACGTTTCATGTCCTGCCTCTTGCATTATTACAGTTCTATATTCTACGAGCATCTTAGAGCATCAGACGTTTGCAGAAGCTTCCAGGTCTGTTTGCTGTAGGACTAGACTTCAAGTGCTTTCATATATCATTGAAGGGTTTTAATGTTGAGTTCAGACTAACATTAAACATAACGTAAGCATCTAATCTTTTATTAAATCTTGTCATAGTTTATTTAAGCTTTGTTAATACTTGAGAGCATTTTATTAACGTAATTACTTCTTGTTGTTTGCAGGCTTTGCCACTGCTGGAAAGCCTTAGTAGAGTACACTTATCCCTTGTTAATTGATACCCCGTTATCTAGTATAATAACTCTAGAGGGTTTATGTGTTTTGTTCACCGGCTTAATAGTTCAAGGGTTTGGAATTAGCGTACCGTTGTTGCATACTTAGCCTATATTGTAGTCCAATACTAAGTGCCCTTGTTTATTCAGTTGTGCCGGTCGTAACATGTGTCTCTCAGCGTCCCTCTGTGTGCCGAAGACTTAACCGGCGTGGATGGCTGCTTAGCTGTCTTCTTCGAATTGGAGGACGTCTTAGACTCGCTCTTCCTGGATTTGTCATCGCCGGCATCAAGTGCGGCGTCAAAATCAGTGCGGCGCCTCTTAGTCGTCTGTTCATCAGATGACGACTTGAGAGTCGGAAGAGGAGAGCGGGATCTGTCTCGCCGGCGAGACGAAGCTTTGACTTTCGGCGGATCAGTGGTCCTTGGTCGCTTATGTTGGCGGGAGGAAGTTTCAGGGGTTGAGGTAACTAAAGCCCCTTTTAATAAGTCGTCTAAAATCTGGTCATCCAGCTGTAGAGATTTATGGGCGACCGTCTTACAGTAAGTTACAAATTCTGACCTAATGTGCAGTAAAATAGTTTTACATTGGCTATCAGCATGGGTCAAATAGGCTTTGCGGAAGGCTGAGCAATGAGGGCACGCTTGGGAAAGCCAACGGCCACGTGAACGGTCAAGACAAGGAACACACCGTAAACAGAGGGTGTGTCCGATAACCGCTAAATGATTACAACCTAAAGCCATGCAGAAAGAGATAGCACTCTTATGCATGATAACTTCCTCCCGCCAGGGAGATTGCAGAATCCTCCTAGGTGTCCCCCACGCGAACCTGGTGTGAGAAAATTTCAAGAATCAATGCTCATAAGGACACGCTAGGCTGGCAAAGCTAGGAATAGCAATAAATCTCCACGTTAAAAGAGAAAAAAGAATTGAATAGCACTAAACAATCTTAGTTCCCCTTACGTTAAGTACATTCCCCCAAAACGTAAGTGAGTAGGTAGTAGTCCCATGTTCTACTTAAATGATATAACTTCTTACCCAAGTGACCAACACTGACCTCATCCCGTCTTGTGATGCAAGAACTAACCCCGGGGACCAGCACCACTATGGATATTAATTCTTACCCCCGGCGGACCAGTCGCACATAAATTAAAGCGAAACAGTTTAACTGAAAGCTACAAGATCGGAAGGGGTGAGTTCGTTTCTCGGCTCAGCCGTTAATATCCCGGCGGACGTGGCTCCCCACGATGCATTTCCCAGGATAAAAGTCTGATGTACCAAGCAAGGAACGTTTTTATCTGTCAAGTTAATTGCGGCGGAAATTGATGTGATAAAGGAGAAGGCATAGCCGGACCTCCGGAACACAATATTAGTTACATACCGGCTCAGCCAGAAGCAAACTATACGCCGTGAACAAAACAGATAAAATTCATTACAATCCTGTAGCAAACGGCGGATGTTTTGAATTTTAACATAACTCTTGGATGTTTCCGGCGGGAAAACCGCGCGAAACAAATAGAGACACGTTGTTATTAAGTCTTACTTTTATAAAAATCCCGCCGGAAGGACCAACCCTCCAATATGGAATGAACGTGTACATACATGGCATGGTTATACATGAATAGTAATTAATACATCAATAATAACACATCCTAACCATATATAATAACCTACATGAGGCCAACTAGATGGGGGCAGATGGCGATGAATTAGTCATTGTAGCACAAACCTGCGATCCACCGAAGACCTCACCAATACGTAGAATCACGAAGAGTAGGTTGAGAAGCAGCATGGCTCCGTGCAGGATCCCTCAGCTAAGTGAGACAATCCACGAGCACTAGCCCACGAGGCATACTAGTTGAACACCCAAAATGGACCGAACAACAGGCCCCATTTCACCCAATAAGAAGCCTCATGACTACACAGTGAAATAATAATGAGCTAGGGAGAAAAAACATACATGTGGGAGCCTCGCTAAGGCACAACGAGGACTCCGCCTAACACATTTACTATAGACCCTGAAAAACAGTCTCCAGGGCCCGCATTTAACACTCACAGCCTACACAAGTCGATAAGCTACCTGTCCTCAGCACAAAACATGTACAGATGAGCAAAGACTCACCATAAACGAGGAGAGGTGACGAACAAGGAAGGGCAGGAGCGCCAAGGAGACACGTCTGAATAACGCGGGCCCGGGAGAATTAAGGGCGAGATAGTGCTTCGATGAGTGAAGCGAAGCATACACAAACAGCAGACGCATGAGAAGCGTTACGCTAAGATCAAAGTTTAATTTTTTATTTCATTATTTTTTACTAGTTTTTTCTAGTAGTGGTACCTACATCATATAGGACGAGTCCGTGAGTGTTTTTTTAAGAGCGTTTCGCTCACGTTGTGTGGCAATCTTATTTTGATCTCTCCCGGGCGGAAAGTTTAAAAGGCAAGCTTGAGTTCAAAGATTGGCCATTACCAACGTTAAGGCGCATCGTCAATGATGAAGGGGCCACTAATAAATACATGGTGTTATGGAAAAACAAGTACTGTACAGTATGTCTGTGGTGTTCTTCCATAATGCAGAGTCATTTTTCCATAACTGTAGTTAACCCGTGGAGCCCCGGCTAGTTTTGTAATGTTTGTTCACCAGAACCCGGCCGGTTTTCAAAAAATGGTTTTATTCCAGAAACAATAGCGAATGGGTTAGGAATGAAGGAAAAACCACGAAAAACCGCTCAAAAAGCTTAAAGAATGGTCCTACAGAGCCCCCGAAAACGTATTTTACAAGAGTAAAAAATTGAAGGGAATTACCCCAAAAAACCAGGTTATTGCGCGCTCATGCGCACGCACGTGGACTTTGAGAGTTTTCAACCATCGGCACGGTTGCGTGGGATACGTACACAGTTCCCATACAAATCTGAGCCCTCTTGAGTGGCTACACCTGAGGTTACGGTCGGCGCAATTAGGGTGACGCGCCAGACGCGTCTCTGGGGCTGTGCGTTACATACATCGCCGACGCATCAGACGCGTCGCTGGGGCTGTACGGGTTAACATACTTTTATCCAGAAATGTCCGAAGTATAGCCCCGTCCGAATCTAGGTCATTTCACGGTACTGTACTGGAAATACAAGTGCCATTGTTTGTATTTTGCAGGTGAGGATCCGATGACCCCCAACAGACCTTGATCAACAGACTACAGGAAGGTGGTGGTTTACACTCCCCCACCCCTCCACTGGGCCTACCATCACCACCACCGCCACCACCACACCATCACCTTCATCCTAAGAGAGACTCACTAACACACACATCTAACTCCATCATCAATAACTCCCAATGGTTGTTGTTGTTCCCCAAGCTGCTTGGCCGAACAGCCCCAAGGCCCCAAGCAAGGCCAAGGCCATAACCGAGCGCCCCCACTGAACCCTCCCTGCCGACCACAATAAAGCCTTGGTGACCGAAACCACTCCATGGCGGGGAGCTGAGGAGGGTGCGGAAACGCCCGGGAAACCAAAGCCCCACCCAAGGCCCTGTGCCCCTCAGCAATTATGAAGAGAAAGTTGAGGGGCAACGGAAAAATGTGACGCTTTGGCTTTCAATCTTGGTAGATTGGGAGATCAATCCACGGAAGAGACGCCGTCACTTGAAATCTAGAAAATATATAAGTAAAAGGAACAGTCAGAGTAAGCTATGGGTATGGCAGAGATCGCTCAGTTCTCACTCTGATAGACCAGCCCATCACCAAACTCCAACGGTAAGTGGGTCTTCCTCTGGCCTCCAGTTGCTGTATTAACCCCTTCTGTACCAGCGACGGCAGGGAGCCGTCAGTAGATAAATCACTCCCCAGTCCCAGCGACGGCAGGGAGCCGTCAGTAATGTACTTTCCTTGTAACTGCCACTATCAGGCAGTGTCTGGTACCACGACTGTTTCAGCATTGCTCTAGAGTTGGCAACACTTCTCAGCTTATATCCAAGCCTCTGCAGGCTGAGAGAGCCAGTATTCCTTCATCTTTTGAGTTGGGAGGTTGTTGTTGTTGTTGTTGTTGTTGTTGTTGTTGTTGTTGTTGTTGTTCCCCAGGCTGTCTGGCCGAACAGCCCCAAGGTCTCGAGCAAGGCCAAGGCCATAAACGAGCGCCCCCACAAAATCCTCCCTGCTTACCACTAACAAAGCCCGGGTGACCGAAGCCACTCCAAGGCAGGGAGCTGAGGAGGGTGCGGAAATGCCCGGGAAACCAAAGCCCCACCCAAGGCCCTGTGCCCCTCAGCAATTATGAAGGGAAAGTTGAGGGGTAAGGGAAAAATGTGACACTTTGGCTCCCAATCTGCCAACTTCTAGGTTGGCAGTAGGGAGGTCAATCCACGGAAAAGACGCCGCCACTTGAGATCTAGAAGATATATAAGTAAAAGGAACAGTCAGAGTAAGCTATGGGTATGGCAGAGATCGCTCAGTTCTCACTCAGATAGACCAGCCCATCACCACATGATGGAGGTTGTTCTAGCTTGCCATTTTGGCCACATTGCTTGGGACTGGGGAGGGACTTTTATTTCTGTACCCTACGGTACAGTAGGGGTTAAAGGTGGTGGTGCATGGGTTGAAATAAACATGGAATAATAATCGCCAACCTGCACATATTTATCGTGTAGTATGCAATGGCACCGAAATAATTATTAACGATGGTACAGTGCACTCTCGTTATCCGCGATCCTTGCTATTCGCGGACACCCCTAAATATTCCATTACTCGTCATCCGCGCAAAAAAATTGCAAAATATCAGCTATTCACGGATTTGAATCGGGCGGGTCGGTGCGCATCCCGATTCTTGCTTTGGTCGGCCATCTTGCATTCTTGAGTGATGTCAACACAGCATCCCAGCTGAGGCAGTAGCTCACAGCCCAGTGTTGGAAAAGTTGAAAACCACCTGTGTACAAGCTTTTTTCTGCACGAACCTCTTATCTCCCGCATTTATTACCATCAGGCCCTCTGTCCCTATCACTGAATGCTCTAAAGCATTCAGTGATAGGGACAGAGGGCCTGATGGTAATCATGATGGAAATAAATGCCCGGGACCATGAAAACAGAGAGCAAGCGTACCGACGCTGTCGGACGAAAGCGGGCAAATTATGCCGATGCGTAAGGCTAGCCTAGGCCTAATGACTGATTACAAATAAAGTTTGTGTGGTAAGTTATCTCCTCATAATATGTATTTATAAGTATTCTCCTCAAATAATATGTATTTATTGGATATATTTGGGGGGAAATGGGTACTTTATGGGTGACTGGACGAATGTGGAGTAAAGTGTGGTACACTTTGTTCCACATTCTTCCAGGTCCGTCACCGTATCTGTTTAATCATTTGGTCCATATTATTGTCATAAAGTAGGTCAAAATAATGGTTTGAGGGTCCAAGATGGCCGAGTCAGGTACAACCTAAGCGTATTTCCCATTGAAACCTATGTTAAACGCTGCCCACGTATCCGTGAAACCACGTATTCGCGGAAGGGGGCTGGTACGACATAGGCGCGAATACTGGGAGGGCACTGTATATAGGATTTTGTGGATCGTCTACACTGGATCTGTGACGTTATAGGAGTGTAAGTCCACTATCCAGTCCAGGATGAGGATACTCCTGTGACGTCACAGGTCCGATGTAGACGATCCACAAAATCCTTTATACCATTATTAACCCGGCAAGTGCTGATCCACTCATATAAGGTGTACCGGTGCGCTGCGGAACTCCTTATATAATCCAAGGCCTAAAAAAAAAACATTTATACCAGCCCAGTATCAATTGATTTTTGTTTTATTATTATTGCCCCTTGGCCATGCCAAATATCACTCCTCCACATCCCCTCCTTTCCCCCCCCCCCCCCTTCAATTATCACCTATTCTCTGTGTTATTCCCTTATTTCGTCGGTATATTTTCGTGCTATCAATAGCGATTCATAAGCAGGCTGTGCTTGTATGTGCTACACAGCGAATGAAAGAGAACTACACGACAGTGTCTCTCCAGACGTCGAAGTTGGCAGGCTGGCTCGCACTCGATGACTATAACTCCCGGTCTCATTTGCCGATTTTAACCAGCCAAACGCTGTTTGGTGGGAGGGCTTGTGGCTTTGGCTCCGCTGCATGTCTGCCTGCCGAGATCGGAACCTCTCCGGGTGGTCGGGGGCCGGGGGAGTGCTGGAGCGACCTTGGTGACCCTGGTCTCTGGGTCTTGTCCTGGGTGACCTAGATGTGTGTGAATTTGTGTCTTTTTGTTATCTGTGTTTATTCGTTGTTTTATGTTGTTTTTGTGTTTTCCCTGTTCTTGCTCTGTCTTGAGTCGGCTACCCCCAAAATGGGGATTGGGCCTGAGCATATAGATAGATAGATAGAAACGCTGTTTCCACTTGTTTTATTGTTGTAACAGGTTAATATCTTCATATCAACGTAAAATAGGCGCATATGGATAAGTATTAATGATATTTATGGTACGATGACGATTTGAGTGAAGGAATCAGTGTAAATACCTCCGCACAGGGAGGGGTGGCCACTAGCCCACCTGCGCAGCGGAGAGGTTAATAATTATTTCAGTGCCATTGCATTTTGCAAGATAATTATGGGCAGGTTGGCAATTATTATTCCATGTTTATCTCGACCCATGCACCACCACCTTTAACCCCTTCAACACGATGACATAATATTGATCATATTCTGGTTACCATTAGACAATTTCCTTTAGCTTCTAGGACTCAAAGGGATATATATGATCTCAATAAACCCTCTGAATAGCATACAGTAGGTCCTTTTTAAACTGCATAAAATTGTCTAATTGTAGCCAGAATAAAAAGTTAATAGGAGTCATCATGCTGAAGGGGTTAACATGCAAAACTAAAAATAAACAAACCAAAACAGAAACCGCTCAATATAAAAACAAAGCACTTTTCAAAATTACAATGAGGAAATAATGTATTGAAGATTTAGCAAAGCATGCTATGAAATTTAAAAGAACATGTGGAGGTAGATGTGCTGGAAAGTGTGAAAAGGAACAACTTGAGATGGTTCGGCCATATGGAACGTATGGAAAGCGAGAGAATGACTAAGAGGGTGTACGAGAGCGAGGTGGAGGGACAGAGAGAGAGAGGTAGACCGAATATGAGGTGGAAGGATGGAGTGAGGAACTACATGAACGAAGGCGGTGCTGGTTGGGGGGAGGGGCGTCGACTGACTGGGGACAGAGGTGCATGGGGGCGGTTCGTTCGTGGCCATCCCTTCGGGGATCACGGCGTCAGGCAATAGATAGATCAAATTAATTTTTGCATTTTTTTTTTCCAGATTCCTATACTGCCGACATGAATGACTGAAAATTACATCTCCAACTCCAACGGTCCGAATGCGGAGGACCGGGAGGAAGGAGTGGGGGAAGAAGGGGAGGGTGGAGGACAGGAGGATGGGGAGAGAGCCACAGACCCCTCAGAGCCCCCCACCAAGAGATTACGACTGGAGGCAAACTTCGAGAGCCGGATAAATAACAACAAGGGGCCGTTCGAAGCCACCCCCTCACACTCCATGGAAGTCGGGGAGAGAGAAGAAGATAGCGGAGAGGAGACAGAGGGTAGGGAAGTTAGCGGAGAGGGTTCAGAGGAAAGTAATTCACAGACGGCCGAAGAAACTACTAGAGAGGCTGCCGACGAGAGTATATAGGTGAGCGAGGAAGATATTATAAAAGAAGATGCAGACGTGAAGGGGAAGAGGAGGAGAAATCAGAGGAAGGAGAAGATGCGGAGGAGAGGAAAGAGGTGGTGCCGGAAAGCTCGGGGGAGAAGATCAACAAGAAACAAGCTAAAAAAGTGGACACGGAATCAGAGAGAAGCCCGGCAGAAAGACGGACCAGCCAGGGCGACGATAAAGCGGAAAACGGGGATAAAACTTCCACGGACACAAACCGTGAGGCAGAGACGAGCACCAAGGACCCCACTCCGCCGGCAAGCAAAAGGCGCAAGGAGGATACCAGCAAAGACACAAAAGAAGGGCAAAACCAAGGGGAAGACGGAAGAGTCCCCCCAGGATCCCCCGAGCTCTGCGTCCTCCGAAGTCTGCTCCTCCAATACCTCGCAGAAGACCTCAAAGACCTCAGATGGAGAGAGGGAGGCGGAGGGAAGTGCAGACTCAGCAGAGGAAGCTAAATGTCTGGCACTGCAAACTGAGGAACCTACACAAGTCAAGGTAAGGAACCATAATACTTTTGGTATTTATTACTTTTTTCTCATACCATATGCAATTTTAATTATTGAAATGTATAACTTACAAAACAAACAAACTAAAACCAGAAACAGCACAATATATAGACAAACAAAACTATGAATCATCATGTGGAAATAACACAATGAAGATTTAGCAAAAAAAACATTATGAAATAAAAAAAACTATTGCCAGATGCCTTGATCCCTGAGGAGGTAACCGCCAAGGAATCGCCTCCATGCACCTCTGTACTCTGTAACACATCAGCCGGGTATAAATATTATTGATAATAAGTAACACCCCGTTCTTAACATTTACCATCAGTTACAAACCCCAATGTACTTGAATAAACTAATGAAAGCATATGGTCCTCCCGGGATTCGAACTTGGGACATCACACCCAGAACATAAGCATCTAAACCGTTACACCACCAACACAATCTCAGATCAGTAAATTCAGTAATAGTCATAATATAATAGTCATAATAGTAATAGTCATACATAATAGTCATAATAGTACAGTACTTATAGTTTCTAATTTCACATACACACACATGTATGTGTGTGAATTTGTATTTTGTTTTTGTGCGTTCATTGTTTTCTGTTGTGTTGTGTTCCCTATTCTTGCTGTCTTGAGTCCCCCCCCCCCACAAAACAAAAACACACAAAATGGGAAAAGTGGGGATTGGGCCTAAGTAAATAGATAGATTGATAGAATTTCACATCGCGATTTTGATAAGTTCTTTTGCCTTTATATTGTGGCATCGCTCTTTTGGTGGTTTGTTTATTTTGCAAATTTACATTATAATTTTATAACCTTCGTTTATGTAAGCATTTCCTGTCTGGATGTACAGTAGATGAATTTTTTAACGCCGTACACCCCCTTGATTTACAGGGCTAGGGCATTTCCTTGTTACAGGGACTTTACTGGACATTAGCTGTAAATCGCTGGACCTGAGTGTCCAAATTCTTGACATCTACCATTGGCACGGGCGGGTATCAAACTTCGATCAGCAGTCTGGCGCGTTTCCTTTATTATCTGTAACCCCCCTCCCCCTTATGTGTTTTAAATACAGCCATATTTATGTGTTTCTAAGCCTTTTTACACTACTGTATTTCTATAGATATTTTTTTGCCATTTTTAAATGTTTGGAGGATATATGAGTGATTGAGACTATACTGCTGTTATTTGTAATAAAATAAAATTGTAAAACTTGCAAAAATAAACAAAACGAAACTTGGACAAAGACAATATAAAGGCAAATTAACTAATCAAAATCGCTATATGCCATCCAACGATCAGTTACTTTTGGTAGTTCAGTTGCTGCTTTCTGGATTACAGGACTATTTTCTCCCACTACAATAGTAATGTACCTGGATGTTTTGATATGTTGTTAACCCCTTCTGTACCACGACGTCTTTTGTATTTTATTCTAGCTATATTTATACAATTTTGTGCAGTTTAAGAAGGATCTGTGGCAGTAAAAAGGGTTAAGTGAGATAGTTCAAGGCCTATTAATTGCTTGAGGCCCTTTTGAAACTGACTAAAATCTTATAATAGTAGCCAGACTAATGCTAAAAGACGTTGCCGTTAAGGAATGGGTTAACTTGTTGATCTTCCCCCAGACTGGCGAGGCAAGTTGCGAAGCTGCCGCGGCTGATAGTGGCGGTGAAAGCCAGTCAACCTCAGCCACCGACAGTCATCATGAAGCCGACAGCAGCTCACAGCCACGTCCCAGCCTATTCAGCCACACAGCCGAGTCCACCAACACAGCCACGCCTTCCCCCAATGCCCCTACCAATTCCAATGATTCCCTAGACACTCCGGCACCTTCTAATGACTCAGATGACCACTAATGACTCTGGGGATAGCCCATCGCCAAGTAACGACTCACAGATGACACTTAATGACTCCAGAAGCAGCCCGTCAAACTCAAACGACACACAGATGACGCCTATCGACTCTGGGACCAGCCCATCGCCAAGTAACAACTCAAAGAATCACCCATCACCTAACAATTCACAGAAGACTCAGGGTGATTCACAGAATATCTATATTTATCTATTTACTCTGGCCCAATCCCCACTTTCCTATTTTTGTTTTCATTTTTTGTTCACACTTCATTATACTGTACTGTATATACGGTATATATATATATATACATATACACCGTATATTATTATTATATATATATACCGGTATATTTTTTTTTTTTTTTTTTTTTTTATGATATCAGTGGAGCCTCCATTTTCGCTACATCAGTCTTCATTTTTTTCAATTCTTGCGGTAGAAACCAAATATTCCAGATTTCCAATCTCGTAAATGATTCAATTCTCGAGGCGCTCTGCCGAAGTTTCAATTTTCGCGCCGCGTTTTCCCGCCAAGCCGAGATGTAAACAAACTGGCCAGCCAATCACGGTCCACCATTTGGACACCATCTTGCAACATCATCGCAAATCAGCCAATCACAGGCCTCTAGTAGAATGCCATTGTATTCACCAGCTGTGTTATAAGCGTCTGGCGGCCGCTGGCGTAAAAACTTAACTCTCTCGACGATTATGGCTTCTATTGCGTCTGGTGGGAGTGGCGGAGGGCAGGGAGATAACGGTGATATACCACAAAGGCCGGGATCATCGAAAGTTGGTGGGAAAGCTAAAGAAAAGTGTGTGTATCGTGTGGGCAAGAAACTTAAAAAGTATGAGAATGAGACCAAGAACAAAATAATAAAACAATTTGAACTAGGGGCACGTACCAGTGACATTGCAAAGATGTTTAATATCCCAGAATCAACAGTTCGAAGCATGCGCATGAAGAAAGATGAACTTAGAAAAAATCTTAAACTAGCAAAAAACTTTGAAATTATGATGACTAGGCCAAGCTCTGGGGGAGCCCAAAGATCAGTTAAACGAGTAAATGAGTATCAAAGAATGATGATAGTGCTTGAACATTTTTTATTGACCTGGATAAATCGGCGAAACCGGGGCTAGTGTGACAGGCCCTGAAATACAAGACAGGGCTCGTGTGCTGTACAGTGAAGTGGTGAACAAATTTTAAATGCATAATCTTCCATCCTTCACAGCATCCCGTGGATAGCTTCACCGTTTCAAATCAAGGGCTAAAGTGAAGCATGCCGTTTATCAGGGTGAGGCCCAGTCAGCTGATGTTGAAGCTGCTACTGCTTCAGGGGTCTACTGGAAAAAGTCCCCTAAATCTACATATATTTCCTCAGCCCAGAAGCAGGCCAAGGGGGTGAAAATGGCCTAGGATAGATTTACTGCTCTTTTGACAGCCAATGCAGCTGGAATACATAGGATGCCCCCCCTCATCCTTTACCACTCCAAACGTCCACGGCCCTACAAAAATGTCAACATGGAGGTTGGAGAAGCTCCCAGGATACGTTTGGCGATCAAATGCCAAAGGCTACATGACCTCGTCTGTCTCCCTTGACTGGTTTGACAATCACTTTGTGCCCGACGCTCAAGCCCATTGTGAAGCCAATAATTTGGACTTCCGTTGTATCCTATTTATGGATAACGCTCCTGGTCATGCCCGCTTTCTTGTTGATCACCACCCCGCTGTTCAAGTTTTTTTTTTGCCCCCCCAACACCACCTCAAAAATTCAGCCAATGGACCAGGAGGTTATTGCAAACACAAAGATTTTATTTTACAAAGTAGTGCATGCTCGGATGCGTAGAAGCACTGATAACCTTGAAGAGGTTCAAGCCATCAGGCAGCTGCCAGACGAGTCGGACAACTTTATTCCAAATCCAAACTCTTCAGATTCTAGCGACTCAGATGATCCCAGCCACTCTTCAGAATCCGCTATCATCACAGTTAAAGAGTTTTGGCGCAATTTAATATTAGGAAGGCAGTGGAGGCATTTGTTGGTGCTTGGGGTCAGCTGACTGTCCCCACATTCATTCATGCTTGGAAACCCTTGCTGCCTGAACTCGTCACCAGTCAGCCAGACAGGCAGCAAAGAGATGATTTGTTGGCAGGGACCTTGGAGTTGGTGCGGCAGATCCCAGTCCCAGGGTTTGCCGATGTCACAATTGCAGAAATGGATGAAATGGTTAACCACAGACCCGAGCTCGAGTCCATAGAAGATATAATAGAGGAAGTAGATTTGGAGCCGCCAGAAGAGGAGGAGGGGAACCAGGAGCTGGAGGAGCAACTCACACACGACACGAGCTTAGCTCAACTCCTGTAAACTACAATTAGGTAAATACAATTAGGTAAATACACAAGAAAAGCGAGCACCAACGACGTCAACGCTGTCATCTTGGATCGTAGATTGTGAATCTTTCTATGAGGAGGCGGAGTCGCTGGAATTTAACCCACAGAACCCCAGCGACGCAAACAGTGCGTCGGCAATGTATTTTTCTACCAACCCCAGCGACGCATACGTATGCGTCACTGTTAATTACTCCGGTCCTATGGCACTTAGAGGGCGCAGATTTGTATGGGAACTGTGTTAGTATCCCAAACAACAATGCCGATGGTTGAAAACTCTCGAAAGTCCAACCGTGTGCACGTGAGCGCGCAAAAACCTGTTTTTGGGTGTTTTTGCCTACACATTTCCCCTCTTGTAAATCCGACTTTCGGGCGCACCGTAGGACCCCTTAATGACCTAGGGGATCGGTTTTTTTGTGGGTTTTCCTTCATTCCCAACCCATTCCTGGTGTTTTCTGGATTTTTTTTGTTTTTCAAAACCTGCCGGTCCTGGGTGGTACATTTATTATAAACTAGCTGGGGCTCCGTGGGTTAACAAGAAAGAGGCGGTTCTGGGTCACATCAAAGGAATCAAGAGTATCATCGAAGAGGTTTTCAACAAGCGGATTAATGAAGGACAGCAGGCTTTAATAACCCGCTACATGCAGAGGCCCCGGGCCATAGATTACGTTGAAGGCCCCGTGCAGCAAGCTCTAATAACCCGCTACATGCAGAGGCCCCGGGCCACAGAGCACGTTGAAGGCCCCGTGCAGGGTCAAGGGTCTGCTGAACATGGTGCTGTGCCAACTGAAGATGCCGTTATGGAAGTTCGTGCTCTTCTCGATGAAGATGAATTCTCGGGCTTCTTGGCAGAAAACCTGGCTGGAATCGACAGCCAACGTAGAGTGGATGTGCTTCGTTCGGCGGCTGAGGAGGCAGCAAGGGAGGAGAGTGGCGAGGCCCCTAACAGAGTTAGTGGGGCCGGGGCTGAATAGCTGACCTCGCCCTGCCTTGGGGGTGTGCCTCAAGAGCCCCCAAGGCCCCCCATCTTCACTGGGGTCTGTCTCGGAGCCCCAATTTTCACCTCGTCATCTTAATTTTATGGTGAGGAATGTTATTTTGCCATTTCTACATAGGTATCATCCTCAACATTTTGGAAACCTACTAATCAACCTACCGGTAACTAGCGTCACCCAGGCTTTATTATGGTCGGCAGGGAGGGTTCTATGGGGGTGCTCGGTTATGGCCTTGGCCTTGCTTGGGGCTGTTCGGCCAGGCAGCTTGGGGAACAACAACAACAACCAAACCTAAAATATGTATTACTGTGCAGTATTTACAATGTCTTTATTTTAAGGAATGTTTTTTATTAAGGTTAGGACTGTTATTTAGCCATGTCTGCTTTATTATTATAAGTTATTACTATTATTATAGTAAGAAGGAGGTGTGGTGTGGAGGTAGATGTGCTGGAAAGTGTGAAAAGGAACAACTTGAGATGGTTCGGCCATATGGAACGTATGGAAAGCGAGAGAATGACTAAGAGGGTGTACGAGAGCGAGGTGGAGGGACAGAGGGGGAGAGGTAGACCGAATATGAGGTGGAAGGATGGAGTGAGGAACTACATGAACGAAGGCGGTGCTGGTTGGGGGGAGGGGCGTCGACTGACTGGGGACAGAGGTGCATGGGGGCGGTTCGTTCGTGGCCACCCCTTCGGGGATCACGGCGTCAGGCAATATATAGATAGAATGCATAAGATTTATTTTTGGTTTAATTAAACATGTCTATATATTAAGGTTAGGTCTTTTATTTAGCCATGTCTGCTTTATTATTATATAATGCATAAAATTTAATTTGTGTACAATAAAACATGTTTTCATAGGCAAAAAATAGAAAAAGACGCAAATTTTGGCATGAGCACGGAACCGATTAGAAGTTTCCCCATAAGAACAGTGCCCCGATCTTGGCTGTTTCAATCCTAGCTCCATTTCTGCAGAACCGATTAGCAGCTAGGATGGGGGCTCCACTGTATTGGGAAGTATGGTTATGCTAGATTGTTATAGTCAATTGATTTTTTTAAGCTTTAATTCAAATCCTTGCAGACTAGAATTGTCAAGAAAAGAAGTTGGAAAACCGTATGACTCCGCCTTTACGGCAAAAGCATCTTTGGCCACTTGCGAGTTTCGTTCTATAAGGAAGTTGGAGCTGTAGACATCGATATTTTGCAGAATGATCATCTAGAATATGGTCATAATACATTCATATATACATGAAACCCAATTGAGCATACCTTTTATTCGTCAAAACCTACATTATTATTGTATTTATATGTTATATCAATGTTTATGGCTTCAACTTTCTTATAGCCTGAAACTCGGAAGTGGTCAATTGAGGCGTCCAGGATCTGAAGCGGACAAGTACAGGTTTCCCTCGATTTACTATTGGGTTACGGTCCTGAAAACCCAATCTTAAGGGGGGATGGTTCACTTTTTGGGCGATTTTTGCATGTATTAATTCTTTTTCTAGTTTCCTCCCTAGACCTCCCATCAAATAATAACATCCATTAGATCCCCCTTCTAGATTAATTTTTAAATTTTTCGGTAGAAAAATTAAAAAAATAAACACCTAAATAGCACGAAAGTTCTAAATATTGACGAAGAAATGGGGCGAAAGGTCTTAAAATCGACTGGCTAATGGGGCAAACATCGGCTGAACATGAGGGAGAAAGTGATCCAGAAAAATGGCCCATCTCCCCTTAAATCGAAAAATTGTATAGCAAACCCTAAAATTAATGGGGTAAATGGGGATGCGTTTTGGGACCAGCCAAAACCCAAACCCAAACACCTAGATAATAATATCGTAAGTTGGGAGACCTGTACCATTAGATTATCAAGCTAATTAAAATGTAAAACTTGCAAACTAAACAAATCAAAACTTGGACAAAGACAAAATAACTTATCAAAATCGTTATGTGGAAACAACGCTTACTAAAATAAAATTTATGAAATAAAAAAAACACAATCCACCACATAGGGTGTAGGCTACTACATGAGCAAGAAATCATCTAATGGTAACCAAATTAAGACGAAAATTACGACATTGTTTGAAGGACAATATCTGACCTTAATTTAATTATAGTCCGTTCATTCTAGGTTGGGCAGAAATGGTAACCTCTAACCTCTCATAACTCAAGAAGGACTAGAGTAATCGAGCTAATATATCTGCCAAATAGGACGACTCGCCTAGGGAATAGGTGTGGAAATTGACAGTTCATTTGCTCTAGCCCTTTTTGAGTTCCAGAGGTTAGAGGTTACAATTTCTGCCCAACCTAAAATGAACGGACTATAGTTACTTATTTGTTTATTTTAAAGTTTTCTGGATCTCTGGATTATTTAATAGGTACTGTACTGTACTACAGTACTGGTATGTCAGAATTAACCCCTTCTGTGCCGGCGACGTCTTTTAATCTTAGTCTAGTTAAATTTGGATGAGTTTGTGCAGTTTAAGAAGGATCTGTGGTAGTAAAAAGGGTCAAGTGGGATAGTTAGTTGATTTCATTAATTGAGTTTAGATGTGAAGTTGGTTGGTGGATAAAACATAATAATTCCAATGCTAGCAGTGCTACAAAGAGATTGACCATATTTCTGTAAACAATCATTAAAAAATCCTCTAGAATTGTAGGGTGTTCATCCACAGGGTGTAGCGCGGTTGGTAGAGCACTCATCTGCAAACCGAGAGGTCAACGGTTTGAGGTATTAACCCCTTCACGCTCTTGACGCATTTTGACAGTTTATTCTGGCTATCATTAAACAAATTTATACAGCTTAGGAAGGATCTGTGGGAATTAAAAGTGTAAAGACTGTCTCTATTAACCCTCTGATTTCCATATAACCTTCCGAATCTGAATAAAATTGTCTAATAATCGCCTGAAATTAGATATGAAATGCGTCATCGGAGCCTGGGAGGGTTAAAATGTAAAACTTGCAAACTAAGCAAACCAAAACTGGGACAAAGACAATATAAAGGCAAAATAACAAATCAAAATTGCTGTATGGAAACTACGCTTACTAAAAAAAAAAAAAAAAATCTTCATACTGCCATCCGCTTTACATAAACAATGGCCATGTACTGTATATTCGACTGCTACCTCATTAAAAATAATGGTGAACAAAAAATTTTTGGTCACACTCCTGATAATTTTAAAAGCCAGGATTCCCAGGATGACCACAATTACTGATTAACCCTTTCTGTACCGAGACGTCTTTTCAATTTTTTTCTAGCTATATTTAGACGATTTTATGCAGTTTAATAAGGATCTGTGGTAGTTGTTGTTGTTGTTGTTCCCTAAGCTGCCTGGCCGAACAGCCCCGAGTCCCTGAGAAAGGCCATGGCCACGATCGGGCTTTCCCACAGAGCTCTCATTGAGTGTAGATTGTGTTGTTGGCGTAAGTGGTTGTGTGAAATGCAGTCTTCTATGATGTGTTTAATGGTATGGGGTGCTGTGTTACATCCCGGGCAGGCGTCGACAACGGAGTCATCCAGTCTCTTCTGATAGCTCAGGAGAGCTGGATGGTGTCCGCATCTCAGCCTGGCCAGGTGGACTCTGTCCTCGCGAGGAAGGGAGGATTCGGAAGGATGGATTTCGGGAGGTCGTGCATGCAGCTGTGTGTTGTCTGTGAGTGAGTGGATGGATCGGTGAGAGATATGAGTATGGATGTGCTTCTGGAAGTTGGTTCGGGGTGGGCAGGGAGGGAGAGAGGACAATAATTGTGTGTGATACCGTGCTGGGTGTTGTTTTGATATTTCTTGGTGTCTGTGGGTGTGTTGCCATGTAGTTTAGTGGGTGGTCTTGGTTCGTGGAGGCTGCTGCCAGGAATTGAGTGCCTCTCATGTCCAGATGGTCTTTGACTTTGAGGATTTTGGTTTCTTGATGTAGGTGATCTGTGGGTGCAGTAGCTGAGCAGCCTGTAATGATCTTCAGGGCTTTGTTTTGAATAGTCTGTAAGGTCTTATGATGTGTTTCAGCTAGGTTAGAAGCCCAGGCTGGGCTTGCGTATTCCATCACTGATCTTATGTATTGTTTATATACTGTGGTGGTAGTTTCTTTGTTGTGTCCAAATTTTGTGTGAGCAAGTGACCTGAGGGCGTTAAGTCTGGGTGTCAGTTTCTTTTTAATGTTTGTGGTGTGCTGTTTGAATGTCATATGAGTATCATATGTTACTCCTAGGATTTTGGGTGTGTGTGTATGTGTTAGGGGTGTGTTGTTTATGGTGAGTTGAGGGATGTATTCGTGTTCTCCTGTCCAACTTGTGAGCAGGGTTGCGGTGGATTTGGCTGGGGCTAGATTAAGTCTGTTTGTAGTGCACCAGCCATGTAGTGTGTTGAGATAGGGTTGAAGGAGATCTGTTGCTCTTTTTGGGTCATGGTGTGTGCATGTGAGTGTTATGTCATCTGCATAGGAGGCTAAGTTTATTTGGGGCGTATTGGGTGTAGTTATATCGTGCATGTACAGATTGAAGAGTGCGGGCGATAGGAGTAAAAAGGGTTAAGTAAGATATTTCAGAGCCTGTTGATTGCTGGAGGCCCTTTCTAAATTGCATACAATCGTCTAATAGAAGCCAAAATCTTTGACTTATTCTAACAATTCCTTTGAAAATAGCACTGTGTTTGCTATGTCAAAAATAGCAACCTGTTTTACCTTCAGTTATTTCTTCATAGTAGCTAATATGAGGGATTTGGCAACAAATATGGTGCCATTTTTTAAACGGAATTATGTTAAGCTTGTTTCATATTTATGAATCCACTGATGACCTCATAATGGAATTGTCAGATCAACTAGATATGTATCTTGTACGCTATTTTATTTGCTTACATGAAACCGTTGGTTGTATATTGAAATAAAGAAGCATATAAAAAAAACACTCAGTCGGTGGCAGTGGGAATTTAACCTCTAAAGTGCGATAGGCCTCATGGATGTGTCTGTATAGCGTAGGCGATAGGCCTCACAGAAGTGAGCACATGAAAATATACCCTAAAAATGCCCCACAGGCACTCAAATGGAAGTAATATGTGATTAGGTAGTATAATAACTCTAGTACCTCCTTCCTCTCCCCTACACGTGTCCTCCCCCTCCCTCCCTCTCCTTTCCCCACTTCCCCCCTCCTCATTTATTGTTTATTATTCCTCTTATTTTCGCAATTCCTCCCTTTCCCTTCACAAAATATGGTGAGTCATGGTCTTCTACACTCCCTCCTACCCTTCACATGCGTGGATGACAACTGGGAAGCTCAGTTTGCCTCTAGCAGGCCCAGGAAGTAGACCTATGTTGCACTCTCTCCTCCCTCCACCATCACCCACCACATGTATACATTTTTCACTAGATATTTGCTGTTTACACCTATTTTCTGGTCTTCACTGTTCATATGTTTATCATATATGTAAAATAAAAGCACATGGAAAAGAAATAATGCTTATATGGTAAATATAACTAATTCTGTGAGAATAATTTTTTTTTTCTTGCATACACACACTATGAAAAAACATCCTCAGGTTAATCAAGCCTATCTTAACTTCAAAGATAGAAGACAAGTTGGCTTTCACTTTATGTAACACATGCTGAGAGCAAAATAATAATGCATCTTAATTGAATATGTAAAGTCTATATTGCAATGTTTGGCAGTTTAGGGGTGGTGGAGGTGGTGGATGAAGGCTTCCTCATGGCTGACTGGTACTTGTCCATCAACTCGGTGTACATTCGTCTCAGCGTAGCCACCTCCTCCTTCAAACCTTCCATCACCTGGTTCTTCTCATCCACAATTCTCTGAAGACAGGAAATATGTCAATTGAATATTAAACTAATACAATAATTGTACATGTTCAGATGTGTAGCTTGTTCATTTGTTAAGCAGAATATATACTAGGACCTACGCCTGGAGAAATCTTTCTCACTGTCAACATCTTCACTTTCATTATTTGTGTTATGCCAGTATTTAGCAGGCACTGATTGGGTTCTTTTGATGTGGGAGATTTGAAAGACATACATAAACACACTTAATAATACAACAAAGCGAATATAACAGATAAATGCTTAACAAGGTTTATTCAAAGTGAAGCCGTGGTACAAAAGAAAATGGGAGACAATCGGCATGTTAGAAAATGTAGATAGGGTGCAACCGTATATATAGGTAGGTTACAGTTACGTGTATAAGATGGATGTGGTTGGTGTAAGTTATAAGCAACACTACAAGATTATATTAGTTACCAATGGCAAAGAGTGGCAGAGGTTCCAGAGGATAATCATAGGCCAAAAGATACAGTTGATCATTTTGATGTGGATTGTTCCCCAAATGAGATTATTATAAGACTATCAATGCATGGTGTTACAATATTGGTAATAATATTGTAAGCTAAATATATAATCTACAGGTGAGCCGATATCAAGGCATGGCTTCCTAAACCTCCCTTGACGACAAGAAGCGTGTAACCAGACTCCCCCAATATATGTGAACCCCTATCCAGTGTGTCTCATTAAGAACCCGATATATATATACCCATATCAACATGGTGGCAGCTGGGTAAGCAGTGTACGTGTGAATGAAGTACTGCTGACTAAGTTCTACAGCTGAAATAGTGAGTTATCCTTGGATTTAACCTCAAAAAGTCGAAAGATATGAGTGACGTCATGGCATCTACTTCACAGGCTTTATTCGTCTGCAAGTCTGAGATTGAGCAAGCATTGGCGTGGAGGCGTTACAAGAAGAAACTCGATCTTTACATCATCGGCAACGGTCTGAAGGGTAAGAGTGATGATATTAAAATAGCGAAATTGTTGACTGGAGGTGACATTCTGCTAGATATCTACGAATCTTTTGTCATAGAAGATGAATCTGCCCTGACTTATGCAACATTAATTGGGAAATTTGACAAGCATTTTTCACCAAGAGATGAGCAGCTGATGGCGAGGTACAACTTTCATGATAGCATGCAAAGGAAAGATGAATCCTTGGAATCTTTTATCACTAGGCTGAAGACTTTGGTAAGACACTGTGGATATGGAGAACTTCAAGATGAACTTCTGAGGGATAAAATTGTTTTGGTTGCCAAGAGGATACACTTCGGGAAAAATTCTTTAGGGAGGATAGCCTAACTCTAGATGTACTTAAGATGTGTACTGCCTATGAAACTTCAAGGAGATCAATGACAGCATTTCGAAGTGACAAGCAGGAGTCTCTACACAAACTCAGTGCAAAACCCAAGAAGAAGAGTAATCCACAAACAACAAAGACTAAGCCTAACCTCACACAGTGCGACTGGTGTGGTTTAGCACATTATTGGGGTAAGAAGAACTGTCCTGCAACTGATGCCAAATGTCATAAATGCAAGAAAACGGGACACTATGCCAAGAAATGTCCAAGTAATGCAGCGACCGGCGGAGCACCAAGAAGCGCAGCGACAGGAGGCAAAAAGAAGACATCGCACAGAGTCCATGCGGTAGAAGATGGAGACACAGAAGAAAGCGACGACTCAGAAGATAACTCAAGAGGACGGGAATACATCATGAACGTATCGACCGGATCCAGAGGAAAACACATAATGGCTAATCTCATGGTCAACGGTAATAAAGTGAAGTTCCAGATCGACAGCGGGGCAAGTGTGAATGCCATTCCAAGTCATCTGGTACCGGACGCAGAGCTACAGCCGTGTGAGTCAACTCTTCAAATGTGGAACTCTACTACAATTCAGCCGTTGGGAAAGTGTAGGATTGATGTCCGCAACTGCAAGCAACCACAAAGGTACTATTCTGTTGAGTTTGTTGTTGTAAAACAGGTTGTAACACCAATTCTTGGTAAGCGAGCGTCTGAGAAGATGGGATTCATCACAGTTAACTATGAAAATATCTGCAATGAATGACATCCTAACAGACTACGAAGACGTATTTGCTGATGAAGTTGGCAAGATACCAGGAAATGTTCATCTAACAGTGGATGAGTCGGTGAAACGTATTGCAATTCCTTCATGTAGAGTACCATTGAGCATCAAGTCGAAGGTTAAAGAGAAACTGGAGCAGTTGGAGCAGGAAAATGTCATTACTAAGGTCGACGAGCCTACAGAATGGGTAAGTCGAATGGTAGCAGGAACCAAGAAGTCGGGGGATCTGAGAATTTGCATTGACCCTCAAGCTCTGAACAAAGCACTCATAAGAGAGATGCACCCTCTACCGGTAATCGACGACATTCTGCCTGACCTTGCAAAAGCCAAAATTTTCTCCAAGCTTGACCTCAAGAATGGCTACTGGCACTGTGTGTTGGATGAAGAATCACGCAAGCTGACAACATTTCAAACACCGTATGGGAGATACAGGTGGAACAAACTTCCTTTTGGTCTGGCTGTAAGCAGCGAAATTTTTCAGAAGAAGCTACAATTGGTTCTGGATGATCTACAAGGCGTAATTTGTGTTGCTGATGACATTTTGGTCTTTGGAGTTGGTGACACTGATGAAGAAGCTGCAAGGGATCATGACTCAAAGCTGAGAAACCTACTGGACAGATGCCGAGCAAAGGGTCTGAGGCTGAACAGAGCAAAGACTGAGCTTGGTAGTACAGAAATCACATTTCTAGGTCACAAGATCTCGCGGGATGGTCTGATGGCTGACCCAAAGAAGATTGAAGCAATCGTGAAGATGCAAGCACCAGAGGATGTGACTGCAGTACGACGACTGTCTGGAATGGTGAACTACTTGAGTAAATTTGTACCCAGTCTATCAGATGTCATGGAGCCTATGAGGAAGCTGACCCATAAGGACACCGAGTGGAAGTGGACAAGAGAACACGATGAGGCGTTCAAGAGGATCAAGAAGATGATGACCCAAACACCCATCTTACAGTACTACAACCCAGAGCAAAAGTTGGAGATTCAATGTGATACATCTCAAAAAGGTTTAGGAGCAGCGTTACTTCAAGAGGGTAAACCAATCGCATTTGCAAGTCGAGCACTGACTGACACGGAGACACGATATGCGCAGATAGAGAAGGAGACTTTGGCAATCGTCTTTGCACTGAACAAGTTTCATCAGTATTGTTTTGGGAGGAAGACGACAATCCAGAGCGACCATAAACCTCTAGAAGCTATCCAAAATAAGCCATTGTCAAGTGTACCAAGACGACTGCAAGGGATGTTGATGAGGATACTACAGTATGATGTCGAGATTGTTCACAAGAAGGGCAAAGAAATGTATCTAGCCGACACTATCAAGAGCTTATCTGCAAAACACAAGAGATATGCAGGAAGAGGTGTTTGAACAGATCAACATGACAGACTACGTACCCATCCGAAGTGAACGATTGCAAGAAATCCGTCGAGCAACTGAGGAAGATGAAGCATTGCAACTATTGAAGGAGATAATTCTCAAAGGATGGCCAGAAGACAAGAGTGAAGTAGAGACCATACTGAAACCATACTTTAATGTACGAGCAGAACTGTCATTTCAAGATGGATTGATCTTCAAGGGAGAAAGTGTTGTAATTCCTACCAGTCTACGTCAGAAGATGAAGTCCGCTATACATTCGTCACATATGGGAGTTGAAGGTTGTCTACGACGCGCAAGAGAATGTTTGTTTTGGCCAGGAATGAATGCAGAGATGAAGCAATTCATTTCAGAGTGTGAAATTTGTAACACATTCTCTACAGCTCAACAAAAAGAACCTCTGATGACTCATGAGCAAACCAGCCGACCATGGGAGAAAGTAGGTGTAGACCTTATGACAATCAAGAGTCACAACTATCTTGTTACAGTGGACTATTTCAGTAATTTCTGGGAAGTTGACTACCTGGAAAGCACTAAGTCAAGCGCTGTTATCAGGAAGTTGGAACGAGGAGTTGTAACCAGGAGATTAGACAAGCGATCGTATGAAGTGGAGACAGAAAATGGAGCGATAAGACGAAATCGAGGTCATTTACGGATGACAAGTGAAAACGCTGACATAAGAAATAATGGAAAAGTCACTAATACAGACAACACCACAACCATTAGATCTACAGATAGGAATTCTACAGACATATGTGTTCCAGTCTACACAAACAACAGACACGTGAGAGACATACACGGTAGACTTGATGAACCTGTCACTACACATGAGAACAGGACGAGCGTGAGACGGAATAGGAATGTATTACCTACCAGGTACCGAGAGTTTGACATGACCAGATAAGAGTACAGTACCGGTATGACTGATTGCATGTCTGACTAACAGTCCAATACTGGTATGAGATGAGGCACTGGCAGAAATGTAAATGCTGGATGAGAATGTTACAGGATGAGAAAGATTATCTAAATGGAGTAAGTGAGTGAGAATAAGACTGAAGCCACTGAATGAGGAGTAACCTAACATTACAGTCTGAATGATACAGGTTTTGTAATGTGAATGGGAGTGTAAGGTAATTATAATGCAGATCGGTATGCAAAGAAATTGTAATGCGAAAGGAAAGAGATTGGATGATTTTGAGTACGGTACTGGGTATCAGGATCTATAAATTTAAGTCAATCATATAACCTTTGTTACTAATTTACTAATCCTGCATGATATAACCAAGAACTTTGCATGAACCATTTTGTCATTTTCAGAACATTGAATATTAATGTTCTAATGTACTAACTTTACTAATATACCAACAATTACTAATCCCATATAATCTCATAAAATAGATTCTTTATGTTTAGTTGGCACAAGGGTATGCAATATATTTTTGTATCATATATATTCACTATTTGTGGATATTCTCATGTAGAACAGTATTATCAACTAATAATTAACCTACCTCACCTAGTCTTGTAATACCATATCAATAGATTTGACTAATATACCTCATCTACTTCATATCTCATATTTACATACTAATAGATTAATATTCTAACAAAATTAATCACATTCCATACTGTACTAAAACACTAATTACTGTACCGGTAACATACTGTATACAGTACAGTACCAGTAACTTAACAAATCATAGTACTGTACAATTTTATAAATCATATTGGTACTATTATTACTCTAGCTCATGTGCCATAATAGAATAAGCATTACTTAATAATCCTAGGGGACCTCAAAATGTCAAAATATAATTATTCTTATAATACCAATTTCACTGGTAGCTATCTTCTCAAAAGAGAGAGGATGTTACAATATTGGTAATAATATTGTAAGCTAAATATATAATCTACAGGCGAGCCGATATCAAGTCATGGCTTCCTAAACCTCCCTTGACGACAAGAAGCGTGTAACCAGACTCCCCCCAATATATGTGAACCCCTATCCAGTGTGTCTCATTAAGAACCTGATATATATACCCATATCAACACATGGAAGATTACTGAGGAGACTCAGAACAATTGAAGGAACACTAACACGGGTGCGTTGGCGGTCTCTAAGGAAAGGATCTAGTTTCTTAGAAGGGGAGGAGTGTTCTTGCTGTCGGCCCCGTATCTTCAACCGGGGTAGACTTTCCTCCTCGGTTTGCTTCAATTTAGGTTGATGGGTGAGGTAGTGGCTGGTGGTACTCTTATTGGGAAGACTAAGCAGCTGTCCAGTAGAACACGTTAATGAGGGTGCATTGTTAGCAAAGGGGGGCACAGTCACATCTAAGTTCTCAAGATTCATCACAAACAATATCCGAAACCCCAATACAGTAGAACCTCGCTCTTTCGGACTTCAATCTTTCGGAATTCTCAGACTTTCGGACTAATATTTCAATTTGGACTCATGGTTCAGCCTTTCGGATTTGCCTGATGAGAAAATACCTCCATCCTTTTCGGACTACATTTAACTTCGGACTAATGCTTCAGCCTTTCGGATTTGTCTGAAAGGCTGAGAAAAATTAAATCGCATTCGGACCAAAGAGCCGAGTTTCGGACTTGTCTGGTTAGGTAAATGTGTATTCGGGCTTATAAACTTCGGACTCATGCTTCAGCCTTTCGGATTTGTCTGAAAGGCTGAGAAAAATTATTTCGCATTCGGAACGAAGAGCCGAGTTTCGGACTTACAGTAGAGTCATGCATCTCACGCATTTCGATCCCACGATTACGCATCCCACGGTACTATCCAATGGCTACCTGAATTCTCATCCCACGAAAAACCACACGATTCCCACGGATGCAGAGCTAATGGAAGCTCTACAGGACGCCGAACTTGATGCCATGGACGATGATTTCACGGGCTTTGGCGGCGACGGGTGGGGTGACGGAGAACGAGAGTGGGGCCACGGAGGGTGGTAACTAACATCCGCCTCCCGTCTATCACCACATCCATCACAATAAGCACCTCATCAACTTTTCTAAGTTTTTTGTTTGTGTTTTACTTACCTTTCTTTAAATAGCAGCTTGAAAACCTGTAAGCTTGTTTTGAAAGGCGTCCGTCCGACGCATGTAAACAACAGCCGGTAAGGCGTCGCTTGTTCGTGTGTGGCTGTATTATTGTTAACCCGGGAACTGCGGGAAGACTCTTAAGAGTCAGAGAAAAAAAAAATTAACTTTAACCCTCCAGCCCCGGCTATGTATTATATATATATTCCTCGAAACCCGGGTGTTTTGGCCGAAAAACGTCTAGGCTAGGCTACCGTATATTCGTTAATCAGACTGCTTCCCGCATTCCCGCGCATCCCCAAGCGTAGCTGTGTTATTTACCTGTAGAATGGCATTAAGTAGAGCTCTCTAAGTCAACTGGTTGAGCTGTGATGATGATTTCATTGGAGATAACTTTATGGCCAAAACAGCCACTTTACACCACTTTTCGATACTTAACAACAACATACAGGCACATACGAACAAGCGACGCTCTCCTTCTTGTGGCCGGAGATGCGGGGCGACGGTCCAGCCGGCTGTTGTTTACATGCGTCGGACCGACGCCTCGCACACGAAGCTCACAGGCTTTCAACCACTGGGCGTTCAAGAGACCATCCGGGTACCTGTTATATGCTTTTTTATGGGCGTTCAAGAGCCCTTCCGTGGTGAGAGGGTTAAACATCGAGAAAAAAAATATATATTTTTATTTTTTTATTTTTTTATTTTTTTTGGGCCCCTGGGCCATGCAAAATATCACTCCTCTACCTCCCCTCCTTCCCCACTTTCCTCCCCTCCTTCAGTTATCACCTATTTTCCCTGTTATTCCCTTATTCTGAGGTATATTTTTGTGCTAACATTAGCGAGTTGCAAGCAGGGCATTGTTATCAGTGTTAGCAAGCGAGTGCAAGAGAGAGAGAGAGAGAATATCGATCGACTGTGTCTCAGTGGCCTTGGGGGAAATTGGCGGGAAAGCAGGTTGCCTCACCCATACATTATATAACTCGCGGCCTATATCTCTGATTTTGACCATCCAAACGCTGTTTTCACTCGTTTTATTGTTGTTTCAGGTTAATACCTTTATAATCAACCCATAATAGGCGCGTATGGATAAGTATTAATGCTATTTATGGTAAAATGAATATTTTAGTGATGGAAACAGCTCAAATACGTCAGCACAGGGGGACGTTTCTAATTACCCCCATGCGCACTTCTTAGATTAAGTGGTGAAAAGTAGTGAAAAGTGGCTGACATCGCCACAAAGTTCTCTCCACAGAAATCATCATCACAACTGAACCAGTTGACTTAGAGAGCTCTACTCAACGCCATTCTACAGGTACGAAACACATCTACGCTTGGAGATGCGCGGGAATGCGGAAGCAGTCAAAATAACAAAGATACGGTAGCCTAGGCGAGACGTTTTTTCGGCCAAATCCCCCAGGTTTTGGGGATATACCGGTATTATAGAATGCGTAGCCGAGGCTGGAGGGTTAAAGGAACTTACTTTGGATTATTGGCATGTAAAGTGATGGTCAATAGTCGCCCGACGATAGCCTCCAGTACTTTTGTAATTTTCCCCATTACTTTAATACTCTGCATCCCACGAATTCCGGTCCCACGGTAATATTTTGGTACCAATAAATCGTGGGATGCGAGATTCTACTGTATATACTTCGGACATTATTTCAGCCTTTCGGATTTGTCTGAAAGGCTGAAGTGTGAGTTCGGACTCTGCCCTTTCGGACTTTTGACACTTTCGGACAGGGGTCTCCCCCAATTAGTCCGAAAGAGCGAGGTTCTACCGTTATATATTTATCCTTCACCTGTCTGAATGAGAGGTAAGCTCTCCAAGTCTGTCACAAACTGAACTTGCTGCTACGTGATACACAATAGCCGAATCAGGCTGTTGCAGGTCAGAGGACAAAATGGCACTAAATGACAATCCACAACAACAGGCGGCACGCTTCTCTGTGGCACTAGCAAAGTGGCGAACCAATCAATAGGTGACATTAGGTAGGTAGGTACCTGAATGGGAATAGTCATAAGGTGATGTTATAGTTAAGTCACAAAAAAATAATTGGTCTTGTGGCTAAGTCACATGCAACAGCCAATTCAGTGTAGCTGGTGACTGTCCGCCTACCGTGGTATCTCTTTTGGTTGCGTTGTCCCGGGTGTGTCGCTTTTGGGCCAGAACGGCCCATGTGCCTAGGGCTGGGGGTAGCCGCTCTGTTGTCTGCGGCTGCCCGAGAAAGAGAGGCGTGGGGAAGGCATTTGTTTGTGCCCTTCTCGATTGGCAACTCTAAAGAATGCCACTCTTCCTTCTCTTTTCTTCCTTGGAGATATCTTAATTTGTCAGTCTCATCTTCCTGTATATCACTAACTATTTCTTTCTTTTAGTTATCCAAAATACTATTCATATATATGTTCTATTATGCTTCAGCCACCAAACAAAGTTTGTGGAGCCTGCAACTAATATCCCTGTGGTCCATATGCAGGAAAGCAGATACAATTTCTGACACGGCTATTCATACCATGCCCCAGTAACTCACAAAAAATAGTATCATCAAACACAATTTTCACATGTACCGATTGGGGCGTAACTTCGTAAGGGATATGCCTATTAAGTTAAAGTGGGTTCTGCAAAGCTCTTGCGAAGATTGAACAAATTCTAACACAATCAACCACACCTCCAAAACTCCAGAGCCATGATTACTTGGTATTTGGATTTTCCACTTTTACATTCAGATGCTGGCAACATTTTATAGCTTTACAAGTGAAAACAAACGAGGGTGTAACTCCTTTCTGGTTGTAGGGCAATTATGCATTTTAAATTGGTAGTTAGAACATCGAATGGAAAATTATGAGGATGATTATGCTAGGTCCATAGCTGCGGTTGCGGATGGCCATCGCTCACTTCCTCATCCTATCAACTCCGGTGTTCCTCAGAGCTCTGTCTTATCTCCCATTCTCTTTCTAATTTTCATAAATGATCTTCTCAACTGTACCTTCACTCCCATCCAATCATACGCAGCCGACTCTACCTTACACTACTCAATTAGTTTTCCAGAACGCCCCAGCAAGCAATCCTTCATAAATAAATTTAATGAAGCCATACTACACTTATCGTCTGATCTAACTACTATTTCCAATTGGGGCAGAGAAAACCTTGTTGCCTTCCAAAACCCAATTTCTCCATCTTACTACCCGCCGGGAACTCCCAGAGGACTATTCCTTATACTTCAACAATACAAAAATCAATCCTTCATCTTCTCTCAATATTCTCGGTTTCTCTTTTTCTTTTGCTCTCACTTGGAAGGACCATATTACCAGTCTTGCTAAGGCAGCCTCCCAGAAGCTGGGTGTGCTCAACCGCGTCAAGGGGTTCTTTACCCCTGAACAGCTTTTTCTCTGTACAGGGGCACAGTGCGTCCTTGTATTGAGTATTGTTCACATGTGTGGGGAGGATCCTGTAACACCGCAAACCTAGACAAAGTAGAAACGAAAACCTTTTGGATCATTGACTCCCGTTCACTCACCAACTCTCTGCAATCTCTCTCTCTTTGCCACAATGTTGCATCTCTCTCGCTATTCTATCGCTACTACAATAATCAGTGTTCTTCAGAGCTCTCCCAGTGTATACCACCTCTACGTAGGGTTCGTAGTACCTGTCTTGCAACACAATCCCACCCCTACTCTGTGCAACTCTCCAACTCAAGAGTAAAACTCCTTGATTTCGGCCCTCACTCTTTCAACACTGGGGGAGGCACTCGTCACAGGCAGTTTTGCCTTTTGTCTCCCTCATCCACATAGAATATTAATAAAAGGGGATGTGTCGGATGGTTGAAAGCCACAGTTGCTCGCGCGTTTGGGGCTAGCAACACGTATTATGAAAAACATGCATCCTCCTTCATTCACTGTCCCCCCCCTTCACTCACTCAACCCCACAATTTGCCGGAGGATAACAGGTTTTTCACAATACGTAGACGGAGGTCTTTTAAAAAAAAAAAAGAGTAAAACGATACTCTGAATCCTTCTTCTATTCAACAGCTGAGCTCTGGAACTCTCTCCCTGAAGCCATCTTTCCCTCATCCTATGACCTAAATTGCTTCAAACTACGTGTGTCCAGGCATTTTGGATCGAATATTCCTTGATTTCGGCCCTCACTCTTTCAACACTGGGGGAGGCACTCGTCACAGGCAGTTTTGCCTTTTGTCTCCCTCATCCACATAGAAAAAAAGAAAAGAAAAAATCTACTTTACAAAGAGAAGACACCTGTAGGCAAACAGAATCATAAATGGGTTGAGCCCTTGAAAGGTATCTTTTAAGTTAATAGGAATGTTGCCTTTGAACTCATAAAGTAGAAATCAGGTAATCAAGGCTGCCCCATGCAAGCAAGGGATTTGTATAATGAATCTCTTGTACCTACTACGATAGTTGTAGGCTATTATATTTCACCTGTTGGGAAATTTAATCCCTTTGTATCTCCTTTCTTGATCATTATTGCACAAAATAAGAAATTACTATGATTTTGCAGCTTAACCCATTCAGTACCGGTAACGCCCTCTTAACTTCATTCTGGCAAATATTATACGGTTTTAATCAGTTTAAATAAAAGCCTCCAGCAATGAACAGGCTTCGCATTATCTCACTTAACCCTTTTTATCAACACAGATCCTCCTAAATTGCACAAAATCGTCGAAATATAGTGGAATACAATTCAAAAGACGTCGCCGGTACAGTAGGGGTAAATAACACATGTTCATAATTTACAACATATTTGACTATAAAGATGTTATATGATCCGACCCCCACTTTGCCTAGCTCCTTGACGTGGTTTGGGGGCTTAAGAGTTGGCAGTTGGGGTGGTCGGGGTTATTCGACCACTCCACCTGCCAACTCCAACTAATTTTGCTAGGCCCTTTTCTTCTCTTACTGTATGTTTTAATTTCTCACTTCTGCTATCCTCTGGGGAAGCCAACCAGGGAGTTGATTTCCTCCCCTGGTATTCTAGGAGACTCAACCCTCCCGTCTCTTCTGGTTGCTTGCCCTGTTCCTTTCCTCCCTTTCTTGTTTACTGCTTCAGGAGGTTTTAGTATTCCCCGGGGTTTCGCTGTGCTGTATATGACCTCAGCTGAGTTGGCGGAATTCCACTTGGTGACGGGTGCCACCGGTGAGGGCCCGAAAAGCTTGTTGTTGGGGGTTGGACGCGGTGGGGTTGCTGACTCCTTTCTTTCTTCAGTGTATGTGACAGGTGACGACGCCGGCCCCATCCTTTATGGGATCAAACAGATTGAGGACAAATATACGTTTATTCACATATGTCGGGATAACAATGTTCCCAGCTCGAAGCCAGGGCCTATCTTATGCAAATGGCCATGTTCTGGTTTTCCTGGCCCTGCGGAGGTCTCAACCTTTCATTGCCAGGTGGCATCTAGCATCCGCAGTATCTTCTCATGCCGTTTTTGTTTTCTGTCTTATGGTTATCTCTTTCTGGTATACCAGTACACGTTAAACTAGAGTAACAATGTCCTGATTTTAGCTCCACAAAATCTGGTCACCTTAGGTATTTCGCATGCGCTCATGGTAGACGATACTAACCATACTGACGCGGCAATTGCTTTGGACTCACCGGTAACCGACTCTGGCGATCTCCCGGCTTCTTCTGATGGCCTTCTCTCTCTATGTTCTACAGTATTTACAATGAAGACATGCAGTGCCTATTGAGAAAAATTGTTCTACAAGAGGCAAAGGGGACACTATCTTCCTTCAGAATGTTCCCCCCGAATTATCCTATGATTCCCTGCATAAAATGTTTAAGTCCTTTGTTGTAATAACTCGCATTGGAATTCGTTTTGTAGATGCTTGTGGGTCTGTAAACCGATGCTACATCTCCTTTTTGGAGGAATCCTCTGCTGCAGCTGCCCACGAAGCTGCCCCGAATATGCTACCTGCTGGCTGCTGCAGTTCAAAATCATTGCAGCGTTCTGCTAATATTGAGGACAGTGACTCCGATTATGTGCCGAATGTATTTGACAGATTTGGTAAAATTCCAGAACTACAGCGCCCTGCTCCTCTACCTAAATGGTATGTAGCATACTACAAAAACGGAGAAAATAACTTTATTAAGGCATATCAGTATTTGCAGAGGCAAGTCGGCATCATCCCAAAGGAAAATCTTAAAAAGTATGGGAAAAGTGTATTAATCAACGCTAACAACCTAGTTCAGGCTAGGATGCTATTCCATCTGCCTTGTTCTTCTAATGGTATGTTTAAGTCAATCCAGGCCCACAAGTCCTTTAACTTTACAAAAGGGATTGTGTTCAGTGAAACCTGCATGTCTTTCCTGAGGGAACCATCTTATCTATGTGTCCCGAGTCCATGTCCTCTGCCCAGAAGCTGAAGGGCAAGACAGTGTTACTCGCACTTTTTGGGTCCTACTTACCCGATTCTGTTGATATTAGACCACACATCCTGCGAGTTAAGAAGTTTCATGATCCTGAAAGTGCTTAGTAATAAGTCCTGGGGTGCAGACTGTTCATCCCTACTTAGGATTTATGATGCTCTGTGGCATAGACTACAGTAGATCTGGACTGGACACGAAAATGGAACTTTGCAGTAAGGGACCCAAAATCGGAGAACGAACCCCCAAGTTCGAACCTCGAAATCGCGAAAATATCAAATTTTCACGGTTTCGAGGTTCGAACTTGGGGGTTCGTTCTCCGATTTTGGGTCCCTTACTGCAAAGTTCATTTTTCGTGTCTAGTTCAGATCTACTGTAGTCTATGTCTGTGGCAATCTAAATTGGAGTATGGCTTCCATATATATTCTTCAGTAAGTAAGTCTATCTTAAAGTTGTTGGACCCGGTAAACAATTCAGCCATGCGGAGATGCACAGGTGCTTTCCGTACATCACCTGCAGACAGCATGTATGTTGTGGCAGGGGAATTGCCTCTGGATCTCCGTAGGGAAGAGCTTGGATTACGATTAATGTTTAGAGTTCGCAGTTCCCCTGATAATCTTGCTTATCGCTCAGTCACCGATAGCCATTTCCTTCCACGGTATGAGGCACATAAAAGCTTCCCCAAGCCTCTCCAGATTAGCATGATGGAAGTGTTGAGCGTCGCTCATTTGAACTCTGTTTTAATCAGGGAGGTAAAGTTCCCCTCAATTGCCCCGTGGGTATTCTTCCCAGTTACAAGGCGGAATTCTCTCCATCTGAAGCGAAGGCCCTGTTTCTGGTTCACTCCCAAGTCCACAAATCTTCATCGGTATTGTACACTGAGGGGTCGAAAATGGCATCTGGTGTGGGTTTTGCGTTTTTTGTTTAACTCATTGGCTGCAAGGACCGTTCTGGAACGACATGGCAATTTATAGCAAATTATAGGCTCTTAAAGCCTCTGGAGACGAGTCCGAGTGAGCGGGAGCGCAGCAGGCCCCCGTCCGCTCTCCAGCCAGGCGGCCACGGCACTGAGGGATATCAGCCATGTCTCGCTAGACATATGCAGCGATGCCAAGGGCAAATGTAGCACAACATTAGCGATATTCGCTCAGTAATAGCGAATATTTGCCGATGTCTATGGTAGCGCTGCTGATGAACCCCACGTGCTACGAAGCTCGTTCTGGTGTCATTTTGAAGCTATTTTCTTCTAGTTTTTTGGCTGAATACATTTCATTTCATTCAGACACATGCTCAATCATTCAGGAGTGCCTGAATGAGCCCTAATATAGCGGAAATATGCCTGCACCGTAAGTGTTAAGGACACCACTTATCTTGCTCGATTGCCTGGGGTTTGCATCTGTTTTTACTGCGGAGGCATATATGCTATTATCCAAGCTTTGAAAGTGGCAGTAGTTCAGGACATTCAGGCATGGCTTTATCACTTAGCATCTATACACAAAATGATTAATGTCTGCTGGGTCCCAGCCCATGTGGGGATCCAGGGCAATGAGGAGGCTGACGCAGCTGCAAAGGAGGCTTTGAAATGCAGTGTCCGGTCGCTGATTCGGGGGAGATGGTATTTGAGGTGGTCTTCCCTCACTAGCGCTAACCCAAAACTTAAAGTTATTCACCCTTCTGTGAAGATTTGGGACGCATCGCCCGTTCAATTAGGTAGGCGCACGGAAGTAATCCTCTCAAAGTTACGCATTGGTCACATATATGACGTACCAATACATATTGCATAATGATCGCCTGTCCGAAAGCCACATTCTAACCTCTTGTTATACTTACTCATTTGCCAGATTCTCTGTAGGTTTTACTTTCCTTTCCCTGTCTGACATTCTTGGCCAAGATGCAGATATTTTTAAGCTCCGACCTTATTTATTGTATTGTGGTATTTTTTATGATATTTAATTCTCCCATGTTTTTTTTACTTTTGATATATTAAATGTTTTATGTAGGCCTACTGCTGATTGATCTCTTACAGTTTTTTTAATATTGATATTCGTGTACTGATATTTATATTTTTAGATGTATAGCGCTGAATGATCTCTTCAGGTCCCAGTGCTTGGCCTTTGTGCCTATATTTTATTAATTCAAATTCATAATATACAAAAAAAAAAAAAAAAAAAAAAAAAAAAGTAATCAAGTTTGGAACACGGCAACCATAAATATAACCAGGTGTACAGTCGCGCTAATAAGTCATGACTCGGCACCAAGTATGTTTTGATCAATAGTTGGTATCGGCAATATCTAAGCTTCATTTCTTCATATCGAGTGAACTATACAAACATGTTCCTACACTTACCCACCCTATTCAACATCTGACAGACATTAAGGGGAGTCACCTGCTTTTTTTCTCTTTCTCTCCATTTCTCTCTTTCTCTGGCTTGTATCCATTCGGCCCCATTCAGCCAACTGTTTTAAGACGTTTATCCCCATCCAGGTGTCGATTTTTTCCTGGCGAGCGATAGCGAGCCAGCATTGTATGGAGAAATACGGCTTTGCTGGAGACATTTTTCTATCAAAAATGTACAAATTTAGCTTGCTGTAAAACATATATATATATATATATATATATATATATATATATATATTGACACCTGGATGGGGGTAAACGTCTTAAAACAGTAGGCTGAATGGGGCCAAATGGATACAACCCAGAGAAAGTGTGAGAAAGAGAGAAACAAAAACGAGAGACTGACCTCCAGTTGATGGCCCACTTGATTGAAGGAGGCGGGGTCCAGGTTAGCGGCAGACAGCACTTCCGAGAGCACTGCATCTTTCTTCTCCAGGTGATCAGATACCTAGGGAGGGGTTAATTAGTATCATACTAGTCTTATCATCAGTACTACGTTTAAATTTAAGCTTTATTAAAAAAAAAAAAAAAAAAAAAAATATATATATATATATATATACAGTATATACTGTATATATGGATGGAGTTATGAAAGAAATACTATCAAGAGCAGTGGATGTTGGTGCATCGCTGAAAAGGGAGGGAATTGAGTGGAAGCTACCTATACTGCTGTTTGCGGATGATACAGTTCTGATGAGTGATAATGAATGGGAGTTGCAGGGTCTGGTAAATGAGTTTGGAACAGTGTGCGAAAAACGGAATTTGAAGGTAAATACGGGGAAGAGCAAGGTTATGGTCTTCGAAAGGGGTGAAGTCACAGAGTGTGAGGTGAAGCTGAACGGTCAGGCTATGGAGATTGTCAACTCTTTTAAGTATCTGGGCAGTGTGTTGAGTAAAGATGGGACTATGGATGAAGAGGTGCGGGAGAGGGTACAACAGGGGAAGAGGGTTGTAGGAACGCTAAAAGCAGTAACAAGAAATAGGGTGGTCAGTATGGAAGTGAAGAAGTCCTTGCATGACAGTGTGGTAATCCCGACACTGACTTACGGAAGCGAAGCATGGACGTTGGTTGAGAGACTCAGACCAAGAGTGAGAGCAGTGGAAATGAATTACTTAAGGAGTGCGTGCGGAGTTACATGGAGGGATAGACAGACTAATGAGGAAGTGAGAAGGAGGTGTGGTGTGGAGGTAGATGTGCTGGAAAGTGTGAAAAGGAACAACTTGAGATGGTTCGGCCATATGGAACGTATGGAAAGCGAGAGAATGACTAAGAGGGTGTACGAGAGCGAGGTGGAGGGACAGAGGGGGAGAGGTAGACCGAATATGAGGTGGAAGGATGGAGTGAGGAACTACATGAACGAAGGCGGTGCTGGTTGGGGGGAGGGGCGTCGACTGACTGGGGACAGAGGTGCATGGGGGCGGTTCGTTCGTGGCCACCCCTTCGGGGATCACGGCATCAGGCAATAGATAGATAGATAGATATATATATATATATATATATATATAATAATAATAATAATAATAATACCGGTAAGAAAAATCCCTCTGGTAGATATTAGTAAAACTATCAACATATAGGGGCTTGTCACTTCATATAGGTGTTGGAATTATATACAACACTTAATGGGAGATGGGTCGTTTTTCTCGACCCCCTTCTCCCTAATGTTAAGCCCCACTAGTTTTGAGATTATAAGACGTTGGACCCATTAGTTTGGCAATTTTAACACCTTTCGCCCCATTTCGTTGTCAATTTTAAGACCTTTCGTGCCATTTAGGTGTCGATTATTTCCTGGCGAGCGATAGCAAGCCTGCAAATTAAAGAAGAAGCGGCCTTCAGCCGGGACATTTTTCTACCGAAAAATGTACAAATTTATCTTGAAGGGGGTCTAGGGAGTGTTTTCTAAGTTGGATGGAGGTCTAGGGAGGAAACTAAACAAATATATGAATAAATGAATTAATAGACCAAACAAACCGCCACCCTCCCCTTAAGATGATATCAGGATTTTTCTAATATGTTCAGAACAAATTTTGAATTGATATTCAGACCCTGCAGTTGTCCCAGGAATAGCCAAGTCCCCCTAGAGTGCTATATCCACTACCAAAATACCAATTCCTGAATACACTATATTAATGGAGCCCAGACGGTATTGTGCAGCATAATTTACTGGTTCGGCTCATTGGTTTAAGGAAGGGGTTTAGTTTGCTCTCTAAATCTCTATCAAGCTTGAAAAATCCCCCACAAGACCCCCCTTCGATATAAATTTGTACATTTTTTGGTAGAAAATGTCCCGGCCGAAGGCCGATTCCTCTTCAAATACAGGCTTGCTATCGCTTGCCAGGAAAAAAATCGACACCTAAATGGCACGAAAGGTCTTAATATTGGCAAAGGAATGGGCCAAACGGTCTGAAAATCGCCAAACTAATGGGGCGAATGTCTTGAAATCTCATAACTAATAGGGCTAAACATGAGGGAGGACTCGAAAAAACAACTGCCTCCCCTTAATTCACATAAGCATGCCTATTGATACCATGTATACTACTTCTGGGTTGTTGTTGTTGTTGCTGTTCCCCAAGCTGCCTGGCCGAACAGCCCCAAAGCCCCGAGCAAGGCCCAGGCCATAACCGAGCGCCCCCACAGAACCTTCCCTGCCGACCACAATAAAGCCTGGGTGACCGAAGCCACTCCATGGCGGGGAGCTGAGGAGGGTGCGGAAACGCCCGGGAAACCAAAGCCGCACCCAGGGCCCTGTGCCCCTCGGCAACTATGAAGAGATATTTGAGGGGCAAAGGAAAAATTTGGTTTTGGCTTCCAATCTTGGTAGATTGGAAGGTCAATCCACGGAAGAGACGCCGTCACTACTTCTGGGTTCAGTGAGGTGATGGCTCTCATAACAATTTTGAACATTGGAGAGAGAGAGAGAGATTTACATATATTTACATAGATACACTGACCACACCGACCTTAAGATCCCAGCGAGGTGGTCAGGACTTAATTCTAGTAGAGATAGCTAACCCGAGAGTAAGGTACAGTGGAAGGAAAGGATAGCAAAGATACACAGACCTTAAGATCCCAGCGAGGTGATCAGGACTTAATTCTAGTCTAGATAGCTAACCTGAGAGTAAGGTACAGTGGAAGGAAAGGATAGCAAAGAAAAAGAGAGAAAGAGTGAGTTTAGATGAAATTAATGTACTTTACCTGGTTAAGTCTTTTCTCCAGCACAATATTCCTGAGAGAGAGAAAAAGAGAGAGAGAGAGAGAGAATGAGAGTTAGTTTAGATCAAATTAATGTACTTTACCTGGTATAAGTCTTTTCTCGAGCACAATATTCCTGAGAGAGAGAGACACATAGACAGAGAGAGACACATAGACAGAGAGAGAAAGAGAGAGAGAGACATAGACAGAGAGAGAGAGAATGAGAGTGAGTTTAGATAAAATTTAGAGTTTAGATGTACTTTACCTGGGTAAGTCTTTTCTCCTGCACAATATTCCTGAGAGAGAGAGAGAGAGAGAGAGAATGAGAATGAGAGTGAGAATGAGTTTAGATAAAATTAACGTGCTTTGCCTGGTTAAGTCTTTTCTCCAACACAATATTCCCGAGAGAGAGAGAGAGAGAGAGAGAGAGAGAATGAGAGTGAGAGTGAGTTTAGATAAAATGAATGTGCTTTACCTGGTTAAGTCTTTTCTCCAACACAATATTCCTGAGTTCGCTCCTCTGTTGCACTTCCCCAACCACGGCTACGAAGTGGTCGTATAGCTCTTTGCGCTCACACTCTATCTGTTAAAATATAGAGTCATCCACTATACAATACATACAACATTAATTTAGTTCATTGTAATAAGGGAAAAGTTAATCTGTCGGCACATGCCTTCATTCATTTAATAAATTACTCCTTCCATCCATCTATCCATAGCCTATGATAGCGCAATTGGAATTGTGTACATGCTAAGATTGATATGCAGGGTTCGAAACTGCATAATAAATCGTAGGCTTGTCCACCATATTTTAACTGTCTTCGTAGCGCAATGGATAAATGCACTGAATTTCGGTGTGAGCATCCTAGGCTCGAGTCCCTGGACTGCCATATGTATTTGTTGATTTAATTAATTGAGTTTAGGAGTAAAGTCGATTGGTGAAGGTAACATAACAAAATTTCGTTGGGAGGTGTTTTGGTGTGGGGAGTGAAATTAATATATTAGATTATTACCCATGTATGAGGGGGGATCTGCCGGGTGTGGGCCAATCGCCGCTCTGTAGATCCCCGTAATCTTGTGTTGATCTCCGACCGTTTTGGTGAGGTCGGTCCTCAGGGTATTGGTGAGTTGGGTCTATAATTAGGCCTTGTAATTAGGATTGGGTATGACAGGGATCTACCTTATGTGGGTCGATCGGCTTTCTGCAGACTCCCATATTCTTATGTTCTTATGAATACGAATAGTACAGTATCTGTAAATAACAGCTTAAGTTGACTTTAAATTTCCTCAGGCCTGTTAGAGCCTTTTGAGCTCTTAGTGACCTTTAGTAAGACTTGCCACTAGTAACTACATCCTTGGTCCAACCAATATATCTATGGTATGAATATCAATAATGAGAAATATTGCACAGTTGCACACACAAATACCTGCTGCAAAAATAACTTAATTGTGTGTAGGCTTTAACCATCTACTGCACAAATTAAGACTGTATACTTGTGTTGCAATAATCTATTCACAAATAACTGAGACAACACCCCTTCTCCCCTCTCTACACTATTCAGACAATAGGAAAAGTAGAATGTAGATACGAGGTGCCGTTGTAAAGGCTTATCCCTCAATACCTTCATCGAATACTGGATTTCATCTGATCTGACCATAAACATACATAACTCTTTAAGATTGTTTAGGGTAAAATCTTGCACAGGAAGAGACTCGTGCTAACATGATGGTGATATTCTTTGTCAAACATAATGCGACCGTATATATAGTGATTAAGGGGAGACGGTCGTTTTTCTGGTCCCCTTTCCCCCTAGTGTTTAGTCCCATTATTTTTTTAGATTTTTAGACGTTCGGCCCATTTGTTTGGCGATTTTAAGACCTTTCGTCCCATTTGGTTATAAATTATAAGACCTATCGTACCATTTAGGTATCGATTTTTTTCCTAGCGAGCGATAGCGAGCCTGTAATTGTAAGAGTTCTTTCCCGGCCTTCGGCCGGGAAATTTTCTACCGAAAAGTTTACAAATTTATCTTGGGGAGGGGGGGGGGGGGATCTAGGGGATGTTTTTCTAAGTTTGAGAGATGTCTAGCGAGAAACTAGGAACTTATGAATGAATGAATTTATAGGCCAAAAAAAAGGCAGTCAGTGTCCCCCTTCACTTACTGTCTCAGCTTTCTGCTTCAGTACCTCCATCTCCCACTGTAGAGCTTCCTTCTCACTCTTAAGCACCCTCAGTTGTGCCTGGCTGGTCTGGAAGATGAAGCAAAATGTGTATAAAGAAGCGAGATTGTGACGAGTATGACATTATTAAGGGGACCGACCTGCTGCTTTTTCTCTCTGCGTTTTATCCATTCGGCCCCATTTAGCCTACTGTTTTAAGACGTTTCTCCCCGTTCAGGTATCGATTTTTTCCTGACGAGCGATTGCAAGCCATCATTGTAGGGAGAAATCCGGCTTCGCCGGAGAATTTTTTCTACCGAAAAATGTACACATTAAGTCAGCTGTCTAAAACATTATCCACAATATGCTGGCTCGCTATCGCTCGCCAGGTGTAAATCGACAACTGAATGAGGATAAACGTCTTAAAACAGTAAGCTGGATGGGGCCGAATGGATACAACCCAGAGAGAGAAAAAAAGCAGGTTGGTCCCCTTAAAGAAAACATGCGTTACTAAAACAAACACTGCTATTAGACATCCAAGACAAATGATGTTGAATCATACCAAAGTGAAGTAAAATAAGTTTTACTGTAAGCTATCAATCCAAATAATAATTTCTTAACATCCATGATTATTGCAATTATATATATTAATTATCATGGACATTTATAACAAATTAAAACATTGTAAACCACAATTATTTCACCTTGACAAACACTAATGCAATTTCTAAAGCCGGAGTCACACGAGCCCTTTTTCGAGCAATTTTTACGGGCAATTATGGTCTGGAAGCTAAAGAAATTGCACCTTTTCAGAATTCAGCCGCCTAACATAATCTACCTTCAGTCTAGTTACCGATACCAGTGCGAAAATGTCCCGAAATAATACGAGAACAAACTTACTCATGGAAAATTGACGGAAAAAGTGCTCGTGTGACAGCGGCTTTATATAATATGGATACTTACCGTGAGATGAGCAGTGGAGACATTTTGGGTATTCAGCTCCTATGTATTCTTGAATTACTATATATTATAATTAACATTGTTGACATTGTTTTAAGGGGAGGTATTTAGTTTCTTCCCTAGAACTCCATCAAGCTTAAAATTACACCCCCTAGACCCCCTTTCAAGATAAATTTGTAAATTTTTCAGTAGAAAATTTCCAGGCTGAAGGCCGGTTCCTCTCAAATTACAGGCTCGCTATCGCTCGCCAGGAAAAAATCGACACCTAAATGGCACGAAAGTTCTTAAAATTGACAGAAATGGGGCGAAAGTTCTTAAAATCGCCAAACTAAAGGGGGCGAGCGTCTTAAAATCTAAAAAGCAATGGGGCTAAACATGAGAGAGAAAGGGGTCCAGAAAAAAATCCCTCCAGTGGAAATCTCCCCTTAAACAGTTGTGGATTTAAGGATGGAGGAAATGTACTTTGATCGAGTTCCAAATAGGTGTGGTTCGGGGTATATATTGATTTTCATAAGAAGTTCTGCAATGTGGAGGAGTGATTGTTCAGACTTGTGGGCTAACAGATGCCCTAGTACCACGGGTGAAGATGCCAAGATGTGGCACAATTGCAGTAAGTTCAACTAAACACTAACACACAAGCTAGAAGACTGCATTTCACACAATCACTTACACCAACAACACAATCTACACTCCTTGTGAGCTCTGTGAGAAAGCCCGACCGTGGCCATGGCCTTCCTTAGGGACTCGGGGCTGTTCGGCCAGGCAGCTTATGGAACGACAAAAACAAGACAGGCTTGCAATCTACAAGGTGGTTACAAACCTTTAAAGAATGGAGGATGCCTTTACTTTAGTTTTCCTTCTATCATTCACTGTCTCCTTAAAAAAAAATTAGATGTTTAGTTTTTGCCCTGCTTACCCACCATGTAGCTTTCCTTGTGCCGCTGTGACCTCTGTACCGACCGCTGAGAATCGGCTAATTTCTTCCGCAGGCTGGCCACCTCCTCCTCTAGTCTCGCTCGGCCCGTCACGGCTGCACCCATCTCTTGCTCTAATTTACGTTCACGTTCCTTTTGTTCACTCAGCTCAGACTGTAAGGAAAAAGGAATGGGTTATTTATTGAAACTACAATCACCATATTCTGGCATCCTGATAATCTCTAAGTAAGTGATGCTCACGGCAAAATTTCTTCTTAAATGCTTGACCCAAATAAATTAATATCTTTTCCCCGTTATAGAGTTTTTATTCCCCTAAGGAATTATCTCTACAACACATCTAATAGCCTGTTTTTTCCAACTATGCCCCTCAACTATATTTCTACTTCCAACTATACTTTGACTTGACCACTATCAGACATAACCATATCAATTGCCACTTGAAAGGTGTGGTGTTGCATACAGTATTATGGATTACACTAGTTGAAGGTGTACGAATGTTCGCAATATTTCTGATACCCCCAGTTAGATATGTGCAATTTTGATTAGTTGTTTTGTCTTTTTACTGTGTTCGTATAAAGTTTTGGTTTGTTTATTTTGCAAGTTTTACATTATAATTGCTACCAAGAGTGCCTCCACACGTGCATGCATGTTTGTTATGAATCCTATATTTAAATAGATATATATATATATATACTGTAGATCTGGGGAAATGTGGAGTGGGTAGAGAAAACTTTCTTTGGGACCATACACCATCAGAAAAGAATGGGCTGAAATTCGTTTATATTGAGCAGTACACATCTTATTTGTTTATATTGAGCAGTACACATCTTATTTGTTTATATTGAGCAGTACACATCTTATTTGTTTATATTGAGCAGTACACATCTTATTTGTTTATATTGAGCAGTACACATCTTATTTGTTTATATTGAGCAGTACACATCTTATTCACTCTTTATACATGGTCATCTAAGACGTCAATCTCATAAATGACAAAACTGATGTTCTTCCCCTTCCAAGCACATTCTCTCCATTCAACCTCAACAACTTAAGCCGGTATCACACACGCGATTTTTCCCTCAACATTTATCCTAAACACTGGTCTGGCAGCTTATGAGGTCAACATTTAAAATATTGTGGATAACTAAATTCATTTACCATCAGTCTAGTTTCCGATACCGGTGCAAAATATTCCAGAAATGTTGCCAATTTTGTTTGTATCTATTATTTATACTATTACCTTGAGTTCTGTTATTAGCTTCAAGTTTGTGGCAGTAATATCGGTGTAGTACTTCTTCATCTCATCAAAAGTGTTGTCATGGTTAGCGATTATTGTTGATAAAAAGTTGTTCTTCTTTTCTTCTTGAGCTACCAGTTCTGTTTTATGTTTTAAATCCAGCTGATTCTGCAGAGCTTTTATTCTCTTCTCAGATTTTGCTTCCATTTGCAGCGCTTCGTCTTCAAATTCTTGGCGCAAAGCATCAAGAGCTTTACTATGGTCCTGTAAAAAAGATAATTCTAAGATACTATACTCAAATAAAAACTAATATTTTCAAAATTAACACAAATTCGTCATAAAGTATTGAAAATATATGTAAAAAGTTAAGTTTCAAATGACACAAGATATTTAGGATTACTACAAGTTTAATATGCTAGTCAATAGTATTTGTTTTCCTACCAGCCTCATGTTAGCAATGATGGCCAGGTAGTTGGTCTCAGCATCTCTGAGTTGGCTCCGGAGGTCCTCCCGCTGCTGAGCCACTCGACTCTCCTCCGTCAGACAGTCTTTGTGCAGACTCACTAGTGCTTCCTCACTCTCAACCTGAACCAAACACAATTATTATTATACCAGTGGACATACTATTTTTCCATTAATCCCTTCAGTACAATGGAGTCACTTTGATTTTCTTATGGCTAGAATCAGAAACTTTTGCAGGGGTGGGGTTGAGGGGGTGAATACATCAGTGGCGGTGCGGAGTCAGGATGCTGGAGTAGCATCGGTCCCAGAGGAGAGGATACAGACAGAAGCTGCACCGTTGGCCTACAGTAAGGTAGACATGTCTGGAACTGGGTGAAGAAATGCCGGACTGTGAACGTTAGGTGAGCTGCGCGTAGGGGTAAACCTAGAATGACGTGGGGTCAGGTACTCCTGGCCGATCTCAAAATAAAGAACTTTACAACAGAGGCAGCCCTTGACAGGGCCGCCAGGAAAGCCGCCATTTAGGACGTGAGACTGTAACCACATTCTCTGTGGACAAAATGGTCTTTAATCTTGTATGTACAGTACATACCCAGGGGGTAAGGGGGCCTTCATCTAATGGTGGAGGAAAACAAATTAATATGCCTCACGCGTGTCGTACAAGGCGACTCATAGGGGGGATGGCGATAGAATTGTGGACCAACAGCCACCATTACTATGCAATAAAGTCTTTATCTTAGCACTGTCTTGGTATGGTACTGCCGAGGCTGGTGGGGTGTGGATAGGTGCCACAGGGGACTGAGTCTTACCTGGACTTTATTGTTCTATAGTCCAAATTGCCTAATATACAGTAGAGTCTTGTTATGGTGCTGTCTTTTTGTAACACTGTTAAGGCTGGTGTGGTTGCAGATACTGCAGGTGCAAGTGCTGAAGGGGGACCCTGTTGAGTCTTGCTGAGGCACGGTTAGCACTATACCCACATCAGCCCAGTGATGACTTGGTGGGGCAGTGCTGTGGCGGGACTTTATTGCACTACAGTACACTCCAACTACTGAAAGGCAACCCCGTCTGAGCCGTTACAATGCATGTAATGGAAAAATGACGCTAAACCATTGTATGTATGTATGTATGTTTGTATGTATTACACTTATCCAGCGTGCAAAGAACACATGTCTCATGTTTTCAACAAGATAAATTATATTATATTTATTCTAAATACAAATATATTAAATGTCATACAAAATGTATATAATTATATGCAAAAGATAAAAATAATAAAGTATATGTGAATCTTGCAGAAATATATGCATACAGTATAAGAGTACATTACCTGTAGGTGTGCCAGAGTGTTTTCCTGGGTGAACATAAGGTGCTTCATCTTTTGCTGGTATACACTGATCTCCTGCTGGTGCTTCTCCTCTGCCTCACCAATTTCAACATCTTTGTGTCTATCAAGTAATTTGTAATATTAATGGAAATGAATGCATAAAGGCTCGTCCACACGAAGCCCAAAAACATTGCATAAAACATGACTGGTAGCATGTTTTGAACATGCTCTATACATGCACCTGAACAAGCCCAAAACATGATGGTAAACATGCCGTCCAGTTTAGGGTCGAAATGTTACAAACACACAGCCATGAAACTTCTACACTACAGTGTCTCGAAACATGTTTGGGGGTTTGAACGTCCAAACGAGAGATATCGAACATGTATTCGAACATGGCCAAAGCAATGTTTCGAACATGCCTCAATACATGTCTCCCTACTGTGTGGCCGAGCCTTTAGACTCTTCATTGAATTATTTTCTAAGTTACCACCAATTGGGAAATAATCAGAATCACGACCCATTTATTACGCCAATGGTGTCAATGACACCAAGGAAGAAGAGTGAGATGCCAGTAAGCCAGATTGCAACAATGCCAGAATGCAGGATTGCACCGATTGCCACCAAACAACCCGGCCCACCACTACCAGAAGTGCCAGCATTCTTGCTACTTATTATGCCCTTGGTGGATACCCTGCCCCTAATAATTATCTCCCCTGCCAGAGACACTAAGAAAGAAGGGCATATATCACGCCAAATATATAACACTCTCCCCAGCTGCTATCATCAAAGAGAACGGAAGCAGTCTCCCCTCCACAGCCTGCCAACAGAAAACGAGAGTCTCTACTACCTGCCCCACACTGCACTTGGCTTACAGTTAACACCTCCATGATAGAGGGGCTCACCTTTGGCCCTAACATACATACCACCCATGCATTTCTTCCCCGAAAGCCAGACCCCCTACTGACCAGCACCGAAAAAGGGTTGTGGCCAGGATGCAGAAATTACATGGCAGCACCTCCAGCACTTAACCAGGCTGGAAGGAGAACACTTACCCAGGTTCTACATTGTTCTTCGCTTACCCAGGTGGAACAACCAGTACCACTTACCCAGGAGACTGGCGTAGTAACGCTTACCAAGGTTGCAACAACTTTATTATCTCCTAGACACACAACACCTTCTACAAGCCAGCCACCAGCCCAGCATGCAGAAAGAAAGCGAGAACTAGACTACCAACCCTGACTATACCCATTCCACTCCATTCTTATTTATTGCAAGTATTTAGACAAGTAAACTTAAACATACCTATTTACACATCTTTTGTAACTTATTATAAATATAACCATATATACTGTGACCATGTACTCTGTCCTAGCCTTTGTCCTCCAGTTAAATAAAATACACTGCACCCCTAAAAAGGTGATTAACTACGGACCTAAAATATCTGTGGCGTATTAATGGCATTGTACTTGTAACTCGTTAATGAGATCAGGGTACAAAGGCATTTACATTTTTTTCTTTTCTATGTGATTGTGATTGAGGGAGGCAAAAGGCATAACTGCCTATAGCGAGTGCCTCCCCCATAGTTGAAAGAGTGACAGGGCCAAAATCAAGGGACGTTCGAGCCAAAATGCCTGGACACACGGAGTTTGAAGCAATTTAAGTCATAGGAAGAGGGAAAGACTGATTCTGGGAGAGAGTTCCAGAGCTCAGCTGTTGAGTAGAAAAAAGTTTGAGAGTAACATTTCACTCTTGGGTTGGAGAGTTGCACAGAGTAGGGGTGGGATTGAGTTGCAAGACGGGTACCACGTGCCCTACGTAAAGGAGGTGGTATGCACTGGGATAGCTCTGAGGAACACTGATTATTATAGTAGCGATAGAATAGCGAGAGAGATGCAACATTGCGGCGGAGAGAGAGAGATTGCAGAGAGTTGGTGAGTGGACGGGAGTTAATGATACGAAAGGCCTTCCTTTCAACTTTGTCTAGGAGAGCGGTGTGAGAGGAACCTCCCCACACATGTGAACAATACTCAATACAAGGTAAGAGTAAATCTATCTATCTATCTATCTATTGCCTGACGCCGTGATCCCCGAAGGGGTGGCCACGAACGAACCGCCCCCATGCACCTCTGTCCCCAGTCAGTCGACGCCCCTCCCCCCAACCAGCACCGCCTTCGTTCATGTAGTTCCTCACTCCATCCTTCCACCTCATATTCGGTCTACCTCTCCCCCTCTGTCCCTCCACCTCGCTCTCGTACACCCTCTTAGTCATTCTCTCGCTTTCCATACGTTCCATATGGCCGAACCATCTCAAGTTGTTCCTTTTCACACTTTCCAGCACATCTACCTCCACACCACACCTTCTTACTTCCTCATTAGTCTGTCTATCCCTCCATGTAACTCCGCACGCACTCCTTAAGTAATTCATTTCCACTGCTCTCACTCTTGGTCTGAGTCTCTCAACCAACGTCCATGCTTCGCTTCCGTAAGTCAGTGTCGGGATTACCACACTGTCATGCAAGGACTTCTTCACTTCCATACTGACCACCCTATTTCTTGTTACTGCTTTTAGCGTTCCTACAACCCTCTTCCCCTGTTGTACCCTCTCCCGCACCTCTTCATCCATAGTCCCATCTTTACTCAACACACTGCCCAGATACTTAAAAGAGTTGACGATCTCCATAGCCTGACCGTTCAGCTTCACCTCACACTCTGTGACTTCACCCCTTTCGAAGACCATAACCTTGCTCTTCCCCGTATTTACCTTCAAATTCCGTTTTCGCACACTGTTCCAAACTCATTTACCAGACCCTGCAACTCCCATTCATTTCACTCATCAGAACTGTATCATCCGCAAACAGCAGTATAGGTAGCTTCCACTCAATTCCCTCCCTTTTCAGCGATACACCAACATCCACTGCTCTTGATAGTATTTCTTTCATAACTCCATCCATATATACAGTAAACAACCACGGGGACATCACACACCCCTGTTTCAAACCAACATTCAGGTCAAAGAACTCGCTCTGCTCACTCTCCACACGTACTGCCGCCTTTGCACCCTCATACATGCTCTTCACTGCTTTCAGCAACTTGCCCTCTACTCCGTATATTCTAAGTACTTTCCACAAACCTTCTCTATCCACTCTGTCATAGAGTAAATTATTATTGGAAATGACTAAGTTTATGTGACTCATGAGAAAATTAAGAATAAATATGACTCGTCAATGAATGCTCATGGGACTCCTATTGCAACATTTAAGGGGAGGTTTTTAGTGTGTTTCCTAGACTTCCATCAAGCTTGAAATTACACCCCCTTGACCCCCTTTCAAAATAAATTTGTAAATTTTTCGGTAGAAAATTTTCCCGGCCAAAGGCCGGTTCTTCTTAAATTACAGGCTCGCTATCGCTCGCCAAGAAAAAATCTACACCTAAATGGCACGAAAGGGCTTAAAAGTGACATAAATGGGGTGAAAGTTCTTAAAATTACCAAACTAATGGGGCGAACGTCTTAAAATCTAAAAAACAATGGGCCTAAACATGAGGGAGAAAGGAGTAAAGATAAAATCCCTCAAGTGGAAATCTCTCCTTAAATTTAATAATAGGTATAAGTACAGGTGAGCTAGTAATTATGTCTTCACTATTATCTTGTAAACATCTCCACTAGCTTCACAGCTAGTCGATATGTTGGCACAACGTTAATGTAACCCAAGTTGGTTTCTTGCCTCTATTCTAGGTGACTAATGCACCTCATGTTGACTAAATGTACTCACAACACCGTAGGAACCAGTGGGAGTGTACCTGCGAATCACTGGGAGTCACTGGGAATCACCAGGAATCACCTGGATAAAACCAGGAATGAAGTGCGAGTTATTGAAAATTTGAAAATTTCGGATTACTGTAATAAAGACATGAGTAACTTACATATGACTTATTCTCTTGGTTTGGAATCATCTCACTTTACACATGATGTATGTTACAAATTTGTATCATATGCACAACTGTTGAAAACTGAAAATACTGCTATAATATATACAGTATATATAATCACCTGAGTTCTTTGCGCATATTATCCAAATTTTCCGCAGCAACCTGCCATAGACGCTGCACCCGTTCCAGCTCACTCTGCACATAGTTCCTCTCCTCTCGCTCTCTCTCAAGTTCATTACGGAGTCTGGAAAAATCATACCGTTATAAATGAAATTCCTTCTTTAGCTTATACTCACAACCTGCTATAGTCTATTCGCTGTAAGTAGGCAAGAAATCATGACTTCTAACCTTTGTAACTAAAAAACGACTAGAGTAATCGAGCTTATTTGTCTACCATTTGGGAAGAGTCAGTCAAGGAATAGATGTGGAAATTTACAGCCAATTTGCTCTAGCCCTTTTTGAGTTACAGAGGATAGAGGTCATGATTTCTCGCCTAATTACAGCAAATATAGACTATAATAGTGCTTACACACACACACAAATTATTATGTTCCCTCCACCAACCGACTTTACTCCTAAACTCAATTAATAAAATCAACAAACACATGTGGCAGTCCAGGGATTCGAACCTAGGATGCTCACACAGAAATTAAATATAGGAGAAGGATGGCAGGGGGCCACAGTTACTGGCCTGATTGGGGTAATTGTAAATTGTACTATGAAAAACAAACGATCCTAATAGTAATTGCAAATTTAATTAAGGTATATTCTGGTTAATCATCATCATCATCATCAATCCGATGCCCCGCTTCCAGAGGAAGCCCCCCAAAAGGAATGGTCATGGCAGAAACTGCCTCCAGGCTCCCAGACATGCCCCGACTGACCCACTCCACAGTGCCATTTCCACTAAGTGGATTATGACCCTTAGCACTGAAGGAACAGACCCAGAGCAGTCCCTCACCCAGATGGCAGTTCCACCAAGGTTTTGCAATTATATTTACCCCAGTGGGGCCCTGGCTGGAAACATGCCAAGCACAGGACTTTTCTGAAGATAGGAACCAGTGGTCCACTGCTCCAGAAGCTGATTGCACCACCAAAGTGGTGGTTGATGGGGTCGCCGCATCCCTACGCCAGAGAGAGAAAGGTCGACTTGTGCCAGTGGGCTGTGACAGCAAGACACTAGGGAACCATGGGGCATACCATTATGGTTATATTCTATTAATTTTATATAAGGCTTTTCACAACACAATGATAGTACATCATCGAGGTACATTATGAAAATAAAATACTATGATAAATTAATAATATAATTAAACAATGAAATGATACATATACAGTAAACCCTCGCTATCTCGGACCTCTAGAAGTCGGAAACCCGGACTACTCGGACTGGCATCGTCCTCTCGGAAAGTTCGCCGTATATCTCGGAAAATTCCGAGATGTAAGGGGAAAACTCCGAGGGCCCACATGGTCTGTCGGTCAGGTGTCATATATCTCGGAAAATTCCGAGATCTAAGGGCAAATTCCGAGATCTAAGGCTACAGGTGAGGTGGAGAAGGACAGTGAAATGGAGAAGGAAAGTGATATTTATAATATATGTCTGCTGGATACTGTACAGGTATTGTAATTTATCTTGAATCAACGTTGTTAGTGATAGGGAAGTCTCCGTTTTCTCTGGTGGCTCGGACTCCCTCTTCCAATTCGGACATTTTCCTCTCTTAAGTCGGACATAAGTCGGACTTCGGACATCTCGCATTTTCGGTCATCTCGGACTGGGTCTCCCCCCAATTAGTCCGAGATAGCGAGGGTTTACTGTAATATATATATACCGGTATATATATATATATATATATATATAGCGAGCCTGTAATTTTAAGAGGAACCAGCCTTCAACCAGGACATTTTTCTACTGAAAAATTTACAAATTTATCTTGTAAACGTCTAGGGGGTGTTTTTGTAAGCTTGATGAAGATCTAGGGAGGAAACTAAAAATATATATGAATAAATGTATAAATAGACCCCCCAAAATACTCACTGTCCCCTTAAATAATGTTTGACTATGGTAGAGGTGATGGATGGAGCGTACCTTATAACATGTCCCTTCAGCTGTTCCTTGTTTTGTTTTTTTCTCTTTCTCTCCCTCTCGCTTTGGTTTGTATCCATTCGGCCTCATTCAGCCTACTGTTTTAAGACGTTTACCCCCATCCAGGTGTCAATTTATCCTGGCGAGCGGAAGCGAGCCAGCATATATATATTTTTGTTTTGACAGCAAGCTAAATTTGTACATTTTTCGATAGAAAAATTTCTCCGGCGAAGCCGGATTTCTCCATACAATGCTGGCTCGCTATCGCTCGCCAGGAAGAAATCGACACCTGGATGGGGATAAACGTCTTAAAACAGTTGGCTGAATGGGGCCGAATGGATACAAGCCAGGGAAAGAGGGATGAACCGTATCTTATAACATGTCCTTCCAGCTGCTCCTTGGTCATCGTGGTAATAGGCACACCATCAATCAGTACCTGGGCCCGGCCGCTCCCCGTTTTCTTTGACCCTCCCTTACCCTTACCCTTACCCTTGCCCTTCTTACCCTTACCCTTACCCTTAAGGGGAGGCAGACCGTTTGTTTGGTCTATTAATTAATTTATTCATATATATTTTTAGTTTCCTCCCTAGACCTCCATCAAGCTTAAACACCCCCTAGATAAATTTGTACATTTTTCGGGAGGAAATTTTTTCCGGCCAAAGGCCGGTTCCTCTTAAAATTGCAGGCTCGCTATCGCTTGCCAGGAAAAAATCAACATCTAAATGGCACGAAAGGCCTTAAAATTGACAACTAAATGGGGCGAAAGGTGTTAAAATCGGCAAACTAATAGGCCGAACGTCTCATAATTTCAAAACAAGTGGGGCTAAACATTAGGGAGAAGGGGATCCAGAAAAACGGTCTGCCACCCCTTAACCTTCTTACCCTTACCCTTACCCTTTATGGATGGTGCCTACCTTATAACATGTCCTTCCAGCTGTTCCTTGGTCATCGTGGTAATAGGCACCCCATCAATCAGTACCTGGGCCCGGCCGCTCCCCGTTTTCTTTGACCCTCTCTTACCCTTACCCTTCTCACCTTTCTTCTTGGGAGGCTGCAAAGAGAAAAAGGTTTTAAGGGGGGTGACCTGTTTTTGTTCTGTCCTTTTCTATCTTCCTCTGGCTTGTATCCATTTGGCCCCATTCAGCCTACTGTTTTAAGACGTTTATCCCCACCCAGGTGTCAATTTCTTACTGGTGAGCGGTAGCGAGCCAGCATATTTTTTATTTTTGTTAGACAGCAGGCTAAATTTGTACATTTTTCGACAGAAAAATGTCTCCGGCGAAGCCGGATTTCTTCATATAATGCTGGCTCGCTATCGCTCGCCAGGAAGAAATTGACACCTACTGTAGATGGGGATAAACGTCTTAAAATAGTTGGCTGAATGGGGCCGAATGGATACAAGCCAGAGAAAGAGAGAAAAGGACAGAAATAACAAAAAGCAGGTCACCCCCCTTAAGCAGGTCACCCCCCTTAAGCAGGTCACCCCCCTTAAGCAGGTCACCCCCCTTTAAGGGGAAGCTAAAATATAAAACTTGTAAACGAATTCAATAGTTAGGCCTACTGTTCTGTGTTTCAATAGTTAGGCCTATTGTTCTGTGTTTCAATAGTTAGGCCTACTGTTCTGTGTTTCAATAGTTAGGCCTACTGTTCTGTGTTTCAATAGTTAGGCCTACTGTTCTGTGTTTCAATAGTTAGGCCTACTGTTCTGTGTTTCAATAGTTAGGCCTACTGTTCTGTGTTTCAATAGTTAGGCCTACTGTTCTGTGTTTCAATAGTTTGGCCTACTGTTCTGTGTTTCAATAGTTAGGCCTACTGTTCTGTGTTTCAATAGTTAGGCCTACTGTTCTGTGTTTCAATAGTTAGGCTACTGTTCTGTGTTTCAATAGTTAGGCCTACTGTTCTGTGTTTCAATAGTTAGGCCTACTGTTCTGTGTTTCAATAGTTAGGCCTACTGTTCTGTGTTTCAATAGTTAGGCCTACTGTTCTGTGTTTCAATAGTTAGGCCTACTGTTCTGTGTTTCGTTATATTAAGTATTTTCTTCATTGTTATCAATATTCTTTGTGGTACTCGTCACAAATTATTGTTAATACTAATTGGTAAGTGGTCACGGATCAGAAGAAATAAATTGGCTCAAACCCCTTCTTTTCTATCTGCCAGGTGTTCTTGTAATGCAGAGGAAAGCTTGCAGTTTCGTGTTTCATTTCCTTAGAGACTACAAGATATATACTGTATACTATATATATATATATATATATATATATATATATATATATATATATATATATATATACATATAACTATAACTTATCATAATATAGGCTAGGTTAAGTTACTTTGATGTTTAACAAAACTAATTTTACCTTAATGCCTGAGTCGGAAAAGGTGATGGAAATGAAATCTGAAAAGCACAAATCGAAAAATGACATCAACAATGAAACTGGGAGGAAAGATGGAAGCCGGGCGTTTGAAGGTAGGAAAAAAAGATCTCAGGTTACAACTAGCTCTCATATAGTTTGATATAGGCCATAGGTTTATTGTGAAAGCTTGGGCTGAATATTAACATATGCTTACAGCCGGTTTAATTTATGGGGGTCACCGTTTTTTGTTTGATCTTTCTCTCCTTTTCTCTCTTTCCCTGGCTTGTATCCATTCGGCCCCATTCAGCCAACTGTTTTAAGATGTTTATCTCCATCCAGGTGTCAATTTCTTCCTGGCGAGCGATAGCGAGCCAGCATTGTATGGAGAAATCCGGCTTCGCCGGAGAAATTTTTCTAGCGAAAAATTTACAAATTTAGCTTGCTGTCAAAACAAATATATATATATATGCTGGCTCGCTACCGCTCGCCAGGAAAATATTGACACCTGGATGGGGGTAAACATCTTAAAACAGTTGGCTGAATGGGGCCGAATGGATACAAGCTAAAGAGAGGGAGAGAAAGAGAAAAAAAGCGAGGTGGGCTCCCTTAAGTCTCTCCCCTGGCGCTAGGTTGCTTGTGAATTGTAAATAGGGCCTAATGCTGGCATAAGTATCCTAAAGCCGGTATCACACGAGAGCTTTTATAGTCAACATTCGATGATCAACTTTTTTCTGGCAACATTTCTGGAATATTTTACACTGGTATCGGAAACTAGATTGATGATAGATGAATTTAGGTGACCGAAATAGAATAAATGTTGACCTCATAAGCTGCCAGACCAGTGTTGAGGATAAATGTTGAGTGAAAAAACGCTCGTGTGATACCGGCTCAATACTCCTATAAACGTTTACATGAAAAATAAAACTGTGGACAAATTCACTCTGTGATTGCATTCTGACATCTCATCCGTCAGTTATCCCAAATTTGACCTGCTACCATTCCTATTCTGTTTACATTATATTGATATCTAGTATGAACAAGGCAATTCAAAACAACAAATAGCAACACAAATTCATTACCATTGTAAGGTGCAATAGCTTGAGAAACGGGAAAATGTAAGGAAACGGGAACTTCGGCCGATGTTGTTTATTTACATTCAACAGTTACCATGGTAACCGCTTTGCCTTGGCGCTGGTGCCAGTTATCCGATGAACTCGGGGGTAACGCCTTAGTAACGGACCCCCTTTATTGTACAGTATCAACACATCTCGCTATCAACACCGTAAATTCATTGCAGAACCTAACTCTACCAAATTATGAAGTAAAACTTGCAAAATAAACAAACCAAAACTTATACAAACACAGTAAAAAGACAAAACAACTAATCAAAATCGCTATGTGGAAAAAACGCTTAAGTAAAATAATAATTTATAAATAAAAGAACATAACATAAAGAACATAACATAAAGAACATAACATAAAGAACATAACATAAAGAACATAACATAAAGAACATAACATAAAGAACATAACATAAAGAACATAACATAAAGAACATAACATAAAGAACATAACATAAAGAACATAACATAAAGAACATAAAATATTAGGTTAGACAAGGTGAGATAAGGGTTAACGTAGTGCTCGGATATCCACGGATTCTGCCAACACTAGAAAGAAAAAACAAAACAAAAAAGATGAATTGAATGGAAGGTTCTCTCTCTCTCTCTCTCTCTCTCTCTCTATATATATATATATATATATATATATATATATATATATATATATATATATATATATATATATATATACTGTATAACTATATACTCTATATACTGTATAGTGAGATAGGGAAGAAAATCATAAATAAAAGGAACGAAGTAGATGAAGCCCCATAAACAACAACCACTGTCACCACGCCACCAAGACAAAAGGGAACAAGAGCCTCGGATCTTCACCACGCTCCGCTCAGGTCACATGTGTTACTCAGGCACTTTCCCTGACCCCAGGAAAGAACACACCTGTGAAGACATCAATAGACAATGATGCACAAACCAGAGATGGCCACTCAAAACATCGTGGGGAAAGAACAGTGCATACACATCAATACACCACGCGCCCTTCTTGCCCTGAGATGCACCATTGCCGTGGTGCGGATTCCCAGATGGGCTACTGCAGTCGACCCAGACCCTCCTCCAAGCACAGCCGCCCCTCTAGCCGCGAAATGCCCCACCGAGGAGAACTACGGAAAGGGTAACACTATCTCAGCCCACCTCACCATCAGTAGAGTTGGATAGATACTAATACCACACAGGTAGAGGATTAGTATCAGGAAGGCTTGGGACTATTAACCGAGAATTTGCCTTGAGGGAATAATACACTGGTGTAACTACTCGACGCTTGTCTGTGTATTTGTCTTCTTTTTACAAGGGGGTCTAGTTTATTGTCTTGTTTGAGCAAAGTGACTGATGTAGTACGTCTGCAATCACATCTGATCTATCTTGCAGCTTTGTTTTTACGTATGGCCTCTAATTTATTGATATTATTGTGAGTGTGTGGATCCCAGACGGTGTCGCAGTATACTAAGTGTGGCCGAACTAGTGATTTTAAAGCTAGAATTTTGATGTTTGCATTACACTTTGTGAGATTCCTGCGAAGGAAGCCCAGGGTCCTCTTAGCCTTTGCTCGGATGCTGCTCGTGTGAGATGTGGACCCCCAAATATTTGTGGGAGGGAACGGTATCTAAGGGGGTATTGTGAAGTTTGTAAGAGAATGGGATGGCTTTGTTAGAACGGGTGAAGCGAATATGGTGGCACTTGTCAGATCTGAATGTCATCTGCCACTTGGCTTCCCACTGTTCAAGCACAGTTAAGTCGTCTTGTAGTCGGAGGCAATCGTCCCTATTGATAATTGGTCGATAAACTAAGCTATCGTCTGCAAAAGTCTAGTATTAGAAGTAAGAGATAGTGGAAGGTCATCAATATATGAAAAGAAAAGTAGGGGGCCCAAGACAGTACCCTGTGGGACCCCAGAAGTTACAAATACAGAAGAAGAATTAAAATGCCCCAGAACGAGAAGCCCACCACAGAAGCCACGAACGAACACCACACAGAAACACCCAAAGGAAAGGTCCACAGAACGAAAGGACCAGCTGACCGAGCCAGCCATTTCAGACAGGCCCAAGCCCGCAGGGTTAAGCAGCTCCAGGCCGCACCCACCTACCTTTTCTAAACTGACCATTTTCCACACCTCACGTACACTACCCCTCGTTTCCTACACTCCTAACTACAAAGATGATGAACAGGAATATACATTCATATTAAAAACACCCATGCCCTGTCCCTATGTTGAGCCAATGCCAACACATCAGACAGCCATAATTATATCTATGTATGTTCTTACATCCGAGAAGTAGATGTTATATATCTTAGAAGTTAAAACACCCACGCTTGTCCCTAGACCTCGTATATCATTTCCCATGACGAGTATAGATATATGTAACCTGTGCTCAGTCGCCCCTTGTATTGTTCCTCTAGTAACTAAGTCTATAATATTAACTGCCACCAGCATTGATACGACATAGCGGCACTATCCTTGTGTCGTATTGTGCCAAGTACAGATCAACCAGGTTTCATCACCTTATTAGGACGACGACTATAATGTCGTCGTTCATCGATGTATGCAATCCTTAGTTTTAAGTATTAATATTAACATTCCCGAACATCTTGTCTTGCCAGACTAAGCTTCTGAAGACCCATCGCCCCATAAATCTATGTATTCAATCCTTAGGTTAAGTATTTTTATCCGCCATTGTGTTCACCTTTTTCCATTTACTTTTCCACAATTGTCATACGTCTTCCCCTTGCCTCCTTCGTATCCACAGTCCACACTACGCCAATTTACTTCGTGTCATACACCTCTTACCCCAACCAGAGATTGTATAAGATAACCTGGTTACCAGAATCTGTCATAAGTACCCCGAAACAATAACTAAGTACCCCTACGAACTGCCGCTGTTGTTGGTATATTTATATTTAATAGAAAACGCAGTTCCCAGGGCCAACTAATAGTATCCATAACCCCTCGGACTGATCACATAACTCTATCTTTTCCAGACTCATATACAACCCCATAGTTGCATTCCCCGGTAGCATTTGGCTAACGTATTCTACTGCCTTTTCAAACTTCCATATCAACTGCAGCCTAATGCCACCCCCACGCCCAGAGACCTTAGGGTCAAATTCCCCTATAGCCTCCTGCACTCCTCCCCTCTCATTATAAGACCCCGCACTTCTCTACTCTTGTCCGACCTAGCCTCTCTCTCATACCTCTTGAAGATCCTTGAATTGTCCATTGCTAACGCTCTCCAACCTTTTATATATATACTCCTATCCAGCCTACCTTCACTTAGTAGGCCAGAACAACATTATAACTTTACTAGCCCCTTGCATGCCATCTATTCTCTTACAACCCATTCACAACCCTGCACCCAATGGTCGTCGGTGCGAGGCTAGCCGCCTCGCCAGTAACTAACTTCTATTGCCATACTTCCAGATAAATGTGGCAGAGTTAGCAACCCAGTCTCCACCACATCCAGCAAACCCTACAATTAACAACCAGCCGAGTAAAACCAGCTAGCCAAGGCACCTTCGGTTTTGGTATTAAGGACACCCACATCTGTCTCATACACAGAGGGTTATTACGAACACTGGTGATATGGCAAGCCCCTAGCCACAGCCGCCGGACGACTATCACAGAGAGAGGGCGCCCAGCTCCCCCTTTTTGCCCACCCGAGGAGGGAGACCCCCACCCCCGCGGAGGTATACCTGGCCCCTGTTTTGACTTCCGAGTCATTGCCAGGTAGCACAGGAATTCTTCCTATCAATGAACTAACCATGCATGACTAACACCTTTACTAACCTCTATTAACTCACAATAAACCATTTACCTTTCTTGCATGCTCTGATCACTAAATTAGCACCTCAGCTATACCATAGAATGAAGATTGAACAATCTAAGAGAGACGCTCCTATCACAGCTGTCCCCATCCTCCTCGCAAAGTAGATCCAGTCTCTCTCCCCTAAATACTTCCAGTATAGCCAAAATAGTACCTCTTACTAAGGCTTAGTTATATGAAAATATAAAGGCTTCCTATAGCCATGTGCCACAACAGTAAATACCATCTTACCTAGTCCCCATATCTATTGAGAGCTCAAATAAGTCCATAAGACTCGAGATCCCTACTGTCTACAGGGTCCAGAACCGAGCCTATAAATCTAGCTCCCGCCCCCAGTCAAATCAGTTGAAAGCTAGACACCAACCAGGGGTCACTACCCTGCAGTTAACTTCTAGCTCTGCCCTTGTGTTGTTCCGGAGTGAGATTCCAGAGCCGACAGACTCCGTGGCAGATTTGGATAGAAGGACCTGCCCACGTATTTGAGAACTTCACACATATGGGCCCCCTGGACGGCCGCGGAACCAGTCGTTAGCCCCCAACATCATGGACGCAAGATAACCAGGACCAGACCCATCAGATACTACCCAAGATTCCCTTTAGCAGTACTACATATTACTGTGCTGTTTAGAGATTCACTAATTAATATTTCTACGAAGTGGCTATCTCTTTGCCCCAGTATAATTCATATAACCATTCAATTAGGAAGTGCTAAGCGTATCAGTGTTCATTATTTAACAGGCGATACTAACTCTCGTAATCAACCATATGCCCAGATATTATTACCTAGAAGGAAACCCTAGTGATATCTGAAGGTTCGCCCACTGATTTGCGTTCTATGTATTTCTGAGACAAGAATATAAAACTTAGATCAGTACCCCCTGAGGTTACTAGAATTCCCGTGCTCTAAAATACGCGTGTCTAATCTAGTCTGTGAACTACTACTTGTGCACCAGAGCTACCAGTAATAAATCTAACAGTGAATATGATTCTATAAGTAACATTGATGGTCTTCGGTATATAAACCTGTTGAATTAAAGCCAGTGATCAGAAGATTAATACCTGAACGTTGGAAGTGGGAGACTAGGCTCCATCCAGATCCATTTATGCTAGTGTTGTTCAATTCTATTATATTGTCTTGCACGAGTATTCTGCAGTGGTATATAAATAAACGTGATCGTGTAACTTGCTACCATGTGTTTCTTTGTGTTCTCTATTCCTCATATCTTGTATTGTGCATGCAGCCTTATATACCCAGTCAATTAGAACTCACATTACCCAAGTTAAACCTGTAGAAAAACAGGGCATAACATTGGCGGCAGCGGTGGTTCTTGATTCGGATAAAAGGTTGCATTACACTGCAAGTTTGGAACAGTAGAAGCATGGCAACATCGCGAAATTGGCAGCCACTCACACACATTCCCAAGTATGATGTAAACACGTATGATATTGCCACTTACTTAGACATAATAAAACCAGTGTTAGATGTGGCACTTCAAAATGACCGCGAAAAAATCGCCGTTGCATTATCGCACATTATGCAGTTGGGAAAAGCCGTTTCCCAAATTGCTAAACAGGTAACGCCAGAGAGTACCTGGAACCAGTTTCGATCCCTCGTGATCCGGACCTTAGGGCCACTTTTGGGTTGCCTCATCTCCCCCAAAATAATACAAATCGACGAGATCAAGTATGAAGGGGATATAAATGTGACCCTCATACAACTCTACAGATACGTGAGGACCACGTATAGCTATGAAGATTACGACCAACAAAATGAACTCTTATTCACCGCATTGTTAAACATCCTCCCACCCCACATCACCGCCCATCTCGACCCGTATGGCTTATTCAAAGAACATATGCTCTCCATCAGAGAAGAATGCCTACTCAGTTCGATGAATCCCCTATCCAACCCTTCAGCCCCTATCCAAGACTCCGTGCACCCTTCCAAAATGACTTCCGGTGAAAGTCCAACCCCAGTGCACTCTTCCTTGCCTCTATCCTCTCTGGCCATCCCTAAATTTTCCCCTGCCCAGCCATCCACCAACGATCATCTTCCATCAATTGTGTTACCCCATAAACCCCATCCTTTTTCTATGCATGTCAAACAAACCCACCAACCCCAGATAACCGCTAACCAGACCGTGACTGCCACCAAGAAGATTCCCAAAATTCGTCCTGTTAACAACCCCAAATCAATACATCAGTCCTCTACCAATAACCCCTGTTCTACACCTAACTCTTCCCCCACCAACCCTCCGCAGCCCCCCCAACAAGCCCCGTATTCTAGCTATGCCTACCTATGTAGGCCTACCACAACATATTTCCCCATGACCCCAGAAAACACAAACCCACCAACCCCAGATAACCTCTAACCAGACCGTGACTGCCACCAAGAAGATTCCCAAAATTCGTCCTGTTAACAACCCCAAATCAATACATCAGTCCTCTACCAATAACCCCTGTTCTACACCTAACTCTTCCCCCACCAACCCTCCGCAGCCCCCCCAACAAGCCCCGTATTCTAGCTATGCCTACCTATGTAGGCCTACCACAACATATTTTCCCCATGACCCCAGAAATGTTCAGCTATCCCCCCACCAACAAAATTTCCCTTGTGACAGTTTTCCGTTGGTAGCTTGTGACAGTTTTCAGTCAGTAGCTCCCTTCCACCCCCACACAATTCACACCCCTAATAAACTTCAAAACCCCACACTTGACTCACCCCCTCATGACAGACAAACCCACCAACCCCAGATAACCTCTAAACAAACCGTCACTGCCACCGACACACCCCACCACTCTGATCCTCCCACACGCGCCGTTAATCCCCCCCTCACGCGTGACCCCCACCAAAGTGATTTCCCCCCCCCCCCCCCCCTCATGCATACCGAACACCTGCTCACCAGTCGGTCCCCCACCATCATGAGCCCAGCCTATTACCAGACCGTCACCCAGACTAACGGCGACCCTAAATAACCCCCCCCCTGATGATGATGAGGATATTATTGTACTAAAAAAAATTTGATTGTTTTCAATTCCTAAGCGATTGGGCATGATTCTATAAATTTACATGTTTTCCATATACTGTATATATTATTTTTTCCCTTAGTCATACTACTTTTCTTGTTAACCTACACTTTTCTGACTATCTTTTAAATTTGCTTTATACATTGTTAATGAATGTATTCACATTGCACCTTCCCCGGGATTTGTAGCCAAGAATGAGCACAGTGCACACATGTTTTCTGAGTTCACGGTGCCGGCGTTAAAAAGGGGAAAGGTGCATCATAATCTATGTCCAGTGCAAGCTCTAACCAAATATTTGAGAGTGGCTCCTCTAAACCCCCAAGGTGCTTTATGGGTAGCGAGTACGGGTAAACGCTTACTGAAACGGAGATTAGCTTCTCTTCTGGTCGAAGTCATTAAAGAGAGTAATCCCGGCGTTGTGGGTAGGGCCCACGATTTACGCAAATGGGCAGCCTCTTTACGCTTCCTGAAGAATTTTTCAGTAGAAGATATTTCGGCCACACAGATGTGGGCGTCTAATCATACGTTTTTGACTAGATACTTGTCAGTTGCTCTAGACAAACCTTCCTTACCATGTATAGCTTTAAGGCAGAAGGTCTAGGTGGCCCTTCAGTCACTTTTGTTTACTTTCAAGGAAAAGGGGGGGGGGGGGGTGCAGTCAGTGTAACATAGGACACCCTAGACCCCGCCGGAGTGTAAGAGCTGTGATACAATTTATGGTTAATGTGATATGAAAATTTCTCTACGAGAAATTGTGCTAGTATAATGTTAGTACAAAACAACGGGGTTGTTATAGTAGTTTTAGCTGTGAAAGCAATTTAGTATTAAACAGTGGAGATCTTTTGCAAATTATCTCCACGATTATTATGGGGTTTATTATGTGCACATGTAAACTTATAACTTGTTATTTTTGTCACCACTCGTTGAGTGGGGTGCCTTTGTAACTACAGATCTGTTCACAGAATCTCCAGAGTTACCCTTTTTTGTCAAGCAGGCTTCTTTGAAGCACGCACCTGCTTGAACCCCTTTTTTGTATATATATGGGCTGCGCCGTATTTAAATATATTTTCAAAGTAAGAATACTATGTGGTTGTTTGATTATCTGCTTTTCTAGAGTTATGATATGATTACGAATGTCCCCCTCCAGTCTTAGAAATCAGGCATGTTCGTCAATGATGGAGGGGCCACTAATAAATTATAGGTTTGACTCCTGTAAGGAGATAAAGAAAACCTATTATTTAGTAGTGCCCCCGTAATCATTGACGACTGGGGCCCTCCCGACCATCCCCTTCCCATTCGTTGATGTATTAAGGATTTTGGTTTACTTGATATGTCAGTGAAGGAAGAATGACGCCTGAATCAGCGTCTGGTCAAAGACCCACACAAGTACATCCACGATATGATGGAAAGCTTATTGGATAGTTATTCTTATTTTGTTTTTGTTTTTATTTTTTACGAATTTTGTTCGTAGTGAGAACCCAATTCATAATGACTGAAGCCATGAGTGAGGTCGCGTGCGCTCATGATGAAGGCTCCTCAGATTTTAAATGCTCTGCGCGGTAGATTCAAACTACGGCGGATTAGTGTTTGAAGAGGATGCCTTATGTAATAGGCATGTTCGTCAATGATTACGGGGCCACTACTAAATATTAGGTTTTCTTTATCTCCTTACAGGAGTCAAACCTATAATTGTGCCACGTGCATACCAACCCGGTTTCATCATCTTATTAGGACGACGGCTATAATATCGTCATTCATGCATGTATTCAATCCTTAGGTTAATTATCTTTTATCTGCCATTGTGTTCATCTCTTCCATTTACTTTTCCATAATGTTATACGTCTTCCAATCACCTCCTTCGTATCCACAATCCACACTACTCTATTTTGCTTCGTGACCCTATGCTCAGTGGCACCCTGTTTTGGGTCATCCTGTCCGCTTATCCTTCACGCCCCGCTGCACACACCACCCTACCTGTTCGATCGTAGGGAAATGCCACCCCTATGTCCAGCGCATTAAGGGTCACTATCCTAGGTCACGAGCGGCACGGCGCCTAGCCTCAAACCACCCCCTTTACAATTCACAACCCTCCCCCACCTCGCGTATCCACTACCCCTCGTGTCCTACACCTCTTACCCGCCAGACTCTACCTACATGATGATGAACATGAATACACCTTAATTTAATACACCCATGCCCTGTCCCTAGGTTGAGCCAATGCCAACCAGTTCAGACAGGCATAAATCTATGTATGTTCTTCCATCCGAGAAGTAATATGTCTTGCCAGACTAAGTTTCTGAAGACCAACCGCCCCCATAAATCTATGTATGTTCTTCCATCCGAGAAGTAATATGTTAACCCCCTAAAATACCTTATCTTGCCAGACTAAGTTTCTGAAGACCAACCGCCCCCATAAATCTATGTATGTTCTTCCATCCGAGAAGTAATATGTTAACCCCCATGTCATAATTGATAAGGAACTATGATACCCACGGGTACACCACTGTATATATAACCATTATTCCTGTAAGACCTAGACAGAGATAATGACTGAAGATGTTAGCCACCATGCAGTAACTCTAATTCTTACCCCAACCAGAGATTGTATAGATAACCTTTTTTTACCATTGTCTCGACACATATCTACCACGAAACAATAACGAAGTACCCCTACGAACTGCCGCTTTCTTTGGTCTATATTTCATAGAAAACGCAGTTCCCAGGGACAACTAGATCAGCAAGAAATCGTGTCAAATAATAGTGTCCATAACCCCTCGTATTGACGAGTAATAATACACCATGTTTTTCTCTACTTTTATCCACAGTCAAGCACACACCTTTTTTTTTTTTTTTTTTTTTTAAGAGACAATGAACGGAGGAAGGAAAAACACAGATAAAACAAAAAGGTCTATGTGCCTAAAGGCATCCTCCATTCATAAAATTTTTGTAACAACTGGATTTAAACATTTGTAGATTGTAAGTTTGTGGAAAGCAATTCGAGGGAAGTGAATTCCAAAGAGTAGTAGCTCTGGGGATAAATGAATTATGATAAGCAGAAGTTCTGCATTGTGGAGGAGAAAGTGTAAATTCATGGGCGCTCTCAGCTGCCCTAGTTCTACGGGGAAAGATGTGGAGAGGCGGCACAATTGAAGCAAGTTCCTCGGAACAATTGCTGTGAAAATATCTGTAGAATAATGCAAGGGATGCAACGTTTCTTCGTATGGAAAATGTAGGAAGGTCCTGTGTGATTGCAGGGTTATTGATTAATCTAATAGCTTTATTTTGAATTTTGTCCAACTGCCTCAATGCAACCACTCCACTTCCACACCACAGAGGTGAACAGTAATCCATCTGAGAACGCACATGACTTTTATATATCACGGCCAACTGCTCGTCAGTGAAGAATTCTCGAACTCTGTACAGGAGTCCCAGTTTTTTAGAGGCATTCTTAGCAATGCTTCTAACATAATGTGTCCAGCTCAAGTTAGTAGTTAATGTTACACCGAGAATGTCAATACTAGGGGAAGTGGGAATATTTACATCATTAAAAAATATATGGGAGTCAGTGAGATTCTGTCGGTTAGAAAATTGAATGTACTTGGTTTTCTGTGCATTAAAGGAAACTAGATTCTTTTGTCCCCATCCATTAATTCTAGAAAGGTCTGGTTCAGAGAAATTGCAGTGTTTATTTTTGAATTTATAAGATCGGGTTGGGTGAAAGAATTGGTAAATGTGAAGGAACTGTGGAGTGTTGAGTCATCTGCGTAGGAATGTATTGGATTATGAGTGGTAGATATGAGATCATTGATATGAATGAGGAACAGAATTGGGGCCAAAACTGATCCCTGGGGAACACCAGCATTTATTGAGTGAAATTGAGAATAAAGGCCATCTACCATTACATGTATTTTCTGTTATGAAGATAAGAAGAAATTAGTGGAACTAATGATGCAAGGCCGTAGTGTGACATCTTCGACAATAAGGATTGATGCCAGACTCTATCAAATGCCTTTGATATATCCAGTGCTATTGTATGTGTTTCACCATGTTGGTCTGTAGCTTGGTTGATTTGATGCGTAAGAAGGCAAAGCATGTCTGCAGTTGATCGACATCGTCTAAAACCATATTGCCTATCACTGATTAATTTATTATTCTCAAGATGCTTAATTATGTGATTATTTAATATAATTTCAAAGACTTTACCAAGAGTGGAAGTTATAGCTATTGGTCTGTAGTTTGATGGATCTGAAGAGGCACCTTTTTTAGGAACTGGATGGATGTTTGCTTCTTTCCAGGGTACTGGGAAGCATGAGATATGAGTACACAGACGGAAAAAATTTGCCAATACAGGAGCGAGCACCAAGGAGCAATTCTTAAGTACTATTGGAGGAATTTCATCTGGACCAGGAGCCTTATCTACTGAGAGATTCTGCAAAATAGTTTTGACATGTCTGGTGTGGATCTTAAGTGAGGGAATTTCAGGCGAATTAAAATTAAGTACAGGGACATCTTGATTTATTTCATCTAAGGTTGAGTTGGTGGAGAAAATATCCGCAAAAAGGTTAGCTTTACCTCGTGGGTCACTTACAAGATTGCCAGTCGGAGATTTTAATGGTGGAATGGATGAAGCAGTAGTGAAGTTGGATTTAAATGAGTTAAGAGTAGACCAAAATATTTTGTTATCATTTGGATTATTTAGAAGTTTATTTGCCTGCTTATGGAGAAAGTTTGATTTAGTTAGGTTTAATACAGTTTTGGCATGATTTCTGATGTTTCTAAAGTAATTAAAGGCTTCATGTGTTTTTGATCTTGTGTATGCATTGTAGGCTATTGCTTTTTGTTCAGTTACTCTAGCACAATTATGGTCAAACCATTTAGGTGAATTAGATCTTTTACTGTACTTTTGATGAGGAATAAAAGTTTCCATTCCAATTTTTACAAAATCTTGTATGTGGCTCAAGGTGGAGTGTGCATCATTAGAAAAGAAAGAGGTCCAGGGAATATCAATAAAGAAACCTTGAAGACCCTCCCAGTCTGCCCTATCGTAATGCCATTTAGTCACCAAAACAGGTTCAGAGTGGGAAGGTGTGGTAGGTGATAGACAGGTGGCCTGTATCAGACAGTGATCAGAAGATCCAAGCGGGGACCTCACTGTAACATCATAATTTTCTGAATTGGTTGTTAAAAATAAGTCCAGTAGGTGGGAATTATGATTAGGATTATCTGGTACACGGGTGGGTTGGTTGACTAGTTGAGTGAGATTAAATGAGTCTGCAAATAGCTCACATTCAAGAGCAGCATCATCAGTCCTGGCTGAATGAGTGAGCCATTCAACATTATGGACATTAAAATCACCCAACACAGTGATTTCAGAAGAAGCATTTAAGTTGAGGACACTGAGTTGTGAGGACAGAGAATCAAAAAGACTTTGCTCTGGAGGAGAATTTGGGGAACGGTAGATGCAACATATGTATTTAAATTTACCAGCAGAAATTAATTTGTATATAGAATAATCAAAATAGGGATAATTGAAACTAGTAACCTCCTCCAGGGCAATTTCAGATTTTGCGAAGCAACATACACCTCCTTTAGGTCTGAAATTTTGGAGCAGTTGATAACCTGGAAAATTAAATCTAGACGTGTCAGATGTGGATGTTACTTGAGTCTCTGTCAAAAAAAGGAGAGTAGGGGATTCTGCTTGAAGAAATTGGTGTACAGAATTGATGTTAGAGTGAAGTCCCCTTATATTGCTAAAGAAAAAGCTGCACCGACGAGCAGCTTTGGGACGTTGCAATGCTCTTGACACAGTCGCATGATGACGACCGGGAGGGCCCTGTGTAAATGACCCAACCCTGCCGGGGGTGGATATCCGAGGGACCACCAGGTTTGCTCTTAACAATTGTACTGCCATATTTATTGGGTAAGGTGTATGGTGTTACATGTATGATATGTAGTGGGAAGAGTAGTGTTTTATGGATAGAGGATAGCAATGTAGGGCAATGTCGTGAAGTTGGATGTGTATGTTGTATAAAGAGGGTTTTCCTGATACCCCTGATGTGTGAGGCAGAAAGATATGTATCCAGCTACCAAGGCCTGGGAGAGAAAATGGAATTCAGGCTATTCCCTGAGTCTCCCGAAACCTTGGCGGTAGTACTTCCCTGGGCGGGGCTGCCTACCCCTACTACCTACAGTTAACCTCCTCTTCCCCACAGCCCCACAGTCCACATGATTCTATCTTTTCCAGACTCATATACCACCCCATATTGCTCATCCCCCGGTAGCGTTTGGCTAACATACCTTCCCTGTCATTAACCCCCAGGCTACGATACCCACTGTAGTCTAATGCCACCCCTACGCCCAGAGACCTTAGGGTCAAACTTCCACGTAGCCCTCCTTAACCCTCTCCCTCTCGTTAACACCCCACGCTCCTCCACTCCCTCCTAACCTAGCCTCTCCACCACACCCCCTGAATATCATTAACTTTTCCGTTACTAACATTCTCAAACCTTTTGTATATATACTCCTATCCAGCCTACCTTTCCCCAGTAGGAAGGAACGCCATTAGAACTTTACTAACCCTTTGCATTCCATCTATTCCCTCACAACCCATTCACAACCCTGTACCAAATGATCGTCAGTGCGAGGCTAGCCGCCTCGCCAGTGACTAACTTCTATTGCCATACTTCCAGATAAATGTGGCAGAGTTAGCAACCCAGTCTCCACCACATCCAACAAACCATGCAATTAACAACCCAAACAATTAAACCAGCTGGTCAAGGCACCTTCGGTTTTATTATTACGAACACCCACATCTGTCTCATAAACAGAGGGTTATTACAAACACTTGTAATATGGCAAGGCCCCAGCCACAGCCGCCCGGACGGCCATCACAGAGAGAGGACGCGCACCTCCCCCTTTTCACCCACCCGAGGAGGGAGACCCCGACCCCTGCGGAGGTATACCTGACCCCTGTTTTGACTTCCGGGTCATTGCCAGGTAGCACAGGAATTCTTCCTATCACTGAACTAACCATGTATAACTAACACCCTGACTAACCTCTATTAACCCACAATAACCCATTAACCTTTCTTGCACACTCCAATAACTAAATTAGCACCTCAGCTATACCATAGAATGAAGACTGAACAATCTAAGAGGGACGCTCCTATCACAGCTGTCCCAATCCTCCTCGCAAAGTAGATCCAGTCTCTCTCCCCTAAATACTTCCAGTATAGCCAAAATAGTACCTCTTACTAAGGCTCAGTTATATCACATTATGAAGGCTCCATATAGCCATGTGCCACAACAGTAATCACCACCTTACCTAGTTCCCGTATCAATTGAGAGCTCAAATAAGTCCATCAAAACTCGAGATCCCTATGGCCTACAGGGTCCAAAACCGCCCCTATAAATCAAGCTCCAGCCCCCAGTAAAATCAGTTGAAAGATAGACACCAACCAGTGGTTGGTCACCAGAGTTGACCTCCAGTTCTATCCTTGTTGGTTGCTGAGAATTGAGTTCCAGAGCCGGCAGACTCCGTGGCAGATTTGGATAGAAGGACCTGTCCACGTACTTGAGAACTTCCTACATATGGACCATCTGGACGGCCGCAGAACCAGTCGTTAGCCCCCAACATCACGGACGCAAGATAACCAGGACCAGACCAATCAAATACTACCCAAGATTCACTCTATCAGTACTACAGTGTTACAGTGCTATTTAGAGATTCACTTATTAATATTTCTATGAAGTGGCTATATCTTTGCCCCAGTATAATTCATATATAACCATTCCATTAGGAAGTGCTAAGCGTATCAGTGTTTATTAATTAACAGGCGATATTAACTCGTAATTACCCATATATCCAGATATTATTACATAGAAGTGAAACCCTATTGATATATGAATGTTCGCCCACTGATATGCGTTCTATGTATTTCTGCTACAAGAATATAAAACTTAGATCAGTACCCCCTGAGGTTACTAGAATTCCCGTGCTCTAAAATACGCGTGTCTAATCTAGTCTGTGAACTACTCCTTGTGCACCAGAGCTACCAGTAATAAATCTAACAGTGAATTTGAATCTATAAGTAATATTGATGGTCTCCAGTATATCAACTTGTAAATAAAGCCAGTGATCAGAAGATTAATACCTGAACGTTGTAAGTGGGAAACTAGGCTCCATCCAGATCCACTTATGCTAGTGTTGTCCAATTCTATCATTTGTCTTGCACGAGTATTCAGAAGTGTGTATATCAATAAACGTGATCGTGTGTCTTGTTACCGTGTGTTTATTTTGTGTTCTCTATTCCTCATACCTTGTTTTGTGCATGCAGCCTTCTATACCCAGTCAGTTAGAACTCACATACCCAAGTTAAACCTGTAGAAAAACAGGGCATAACAAGACTTATTGTAGAGAAACGAATATGAATGTGGCCAAACGAATGTGAATCTGAGTGTAGAGAAACGAATGTGAATGTAGGCTATAGAGAAACCAATGTAGGCCTACAAATCTTACCACGTACACATTCACATTCAGATTCACATTCGCGATAATCACTCGCATGTCCAATGTGAATGTAGACTTATTGTACAGAAACGAATGTGATTATGGCAAAACGAACGTGAATCTGAATTTAGAGAAACGAATGTGACTGTAGAAAAACCCATGTACAATTCTTACCACCACATTCACATTCACATTCACATTCACATTCGCGATAATCTTAATTACCACCACATTCACATTCACATTCATATTTACACTCGCATGTCCCAGCTCGGATTTTGTAGCCTACTGTTTTCATTTATTTTAAAAAATTTACTTTTTACGTCCCAGCTCGGATTTTGTAGCCTACTGTTTTCATATATTTTCTTTATTTTACTTTTATATTCAGGTTTATACAACATTCACATTCAGTTTGCTACTATCACATTGCCATTAGTGGTGGGCGTATCGATACCAAAATATCGATACTTTCGATACCAGGCTGGTATCGAAAGTATCGATACTTTAGGCAAAGTATCGAGTATTATGAGTACTTGAAAATTGAGTGTAATGGAACATTTCGTAATAACAAAAGTTATCCCTAATATCAAAATACTGTTATCGAGCGTCTGGCAATCCTGTGCATTGCAGCAAAGTTAGCTAACTGAGATGAAAAAAAAGCAGCAGATGGCACCTCTGTAAGAATGAGTAGCTTTGGACGAGATTCTTCTGTTGTTGCTAACGTGCTAAATCTAACATAATTAAAAAATGTTTTGCGATTTTTACCGTTTTTCACTTTAATTCATCAGTTATCTCGGTGACGCTGTGTTTTCGGATTATCTTTATTATAGTTAACATTTGTTACCAGTGTAGTTACTGGTATCAGTAATTTTACTTAAGAGATGCAATTTATTTTCGTATTCTTTTACATTCGCTCTTTGTTTACGTTAGCGTTTTGAAATACATATAATAAAGAATCTGTAAAATACATATAAGTGCACATTACTCTCCTTTAATTATAATGCTGTATAGTACTCATATTAACCGATACTGACTACAAAAGTACTTGGTATCGGTACTCGATACTACCGATACTGGGTGAAAAAATACTTGGTATCGTATCGAAAGAAAATCCTTGGTATCGCCCACCACTAATTGCCATCCATTCATGTGTAGAGGGGCAGAGGGGCACTCTCGGGCGGCATAACGTGCGGGGGTTGTGCAGGGTTATAATGTAGGTTATAATTATATTGGAAGCATCTTACAGCTTCATAGCCTCTGCTATAGCCTATTCTAGTTTGTTATTTACACTTGCATGTCCAATGTGAATGTAGACTTATTGTAGAAAAACGAATGTGAATGTGGCCAAACGAATGTGAATCTGAAAGCTGTAAGATGCTTCCAATATATAGCCTACATTATAACCCTGCACAAACCCGCACGTTATGCCGCCCGAGAGTGCTCCTCTGCAGGTTCCACTACATAAACATGAATGGATGGCAATGTGATAGTAGCAAACTGAATGTGAATGTTGTATAAACCCGAATATAAAAGTAAAATAAAAAAAACATATGAAAACAGTAGGCTACAAAATCCGAGCTGGGACATAAAAAGTAATTTTTTTTAAATAAATGAAAACAGTAGGCTACAAAATCCGAGCTGGGACATGCGAGTGTAAATATGAATGTGAATGTGAATGTGGTGGTAATTAACCCTCTTACGTTCTTGACGCAATTTTGAGCCTATTAGGGATACTTTAAAGCCTTTGTTACCATCAGGGGTATTTAGAAACCTTTAGTTTAGTTACTTCAAACCTCTGCAGTTGTCTTTGAATTAGCTGTGGGCAGAAAACTAATTTTGGAGAGGTAATTATAAGAGTGAGAGAACTCTATTTAGTATTGCTAATCTGGCAACCTCTGCGTCATATGGTCGTGAGAGGGTTAAGATTATCGCGAATGTGAATGTGAATGTGAATGTGAATGTGGTGGTAAGAATTGTACATTGGTTTCTCTACAGTCACATTCGTTTCTCTAAATTCAGATTCACGTTCGTTTGGCCACATTCACATTCGTTTTGCCATAATCACATTCGTTTCTCTACAATAAGACTACATTCACATTGGACATGCAAGTGATTATCGCGAATGTGAATCTGAATGTGAATGTGTACGTGGTAAGACTTGTAGGCCTACATTGGTTTCTCTATAGCCTACATTCAAATTAGTTTCTCTACACTCAGATTCACATTCGTTTGGCCACATTCACATTCGTTTCTCTACAATAAGTCTACATTCACATTGGACATGCGAGTGTAAATAACAAACTAGATTAGGCTATAGCAGAGGCTATGAAGCTGTAAGATGCTTCCAATATATAGCCTACTTATAACCCTGCACAACCCTGCACGTTATGCCACCCAAGAGTGCCCCTCTGCAGGTCCCACTACATAAACATGAATGGATAGCAATGTGATAGTAGCAAACTGAATGTGAATGTTATTGTATAAAACCGAATAGAAAAGTAAAACAAAAAAAATATATGAAAACAGTAGGCTACAAAATCCGAGCTGGGACATAAAAAGTTAAAAAAAATGAAAATAAATGAAAACAGTATGTTATGCCCTGATTTATTGGCAGGCATAGAACATGGAGGGAACACTTTGGACTACACACAGGGAAATCATAGGGGTTTATAATGACAAGAGTGGGGTTCTTACTTTGACTGCCGCTGTAGGCCTTGTTCCGGTTATAAATCCGCCGCAAGGAGTTGGGCTGGAATCGTGGTCTGCTAGGTTGAGGTTTTCCGGAGTGATAGGCTGGCTTGGAGGTGGCGTGTTGTTCAAGGTTGGTCTTTCCTATTTCGGTGGAAGTTTGGGCAAAGACGTCGCTAAACTTTAGCAAGAGGGAATGCATTTGTTGTTTTTGTTGGCATGAAAGGGATTCGGGAATGGAGGGTAACTTCAAACTATTGGGGGCATTGGTGGAGGGTATGGCTAGGTCATCAAAAGTCTCTAGGTCCCCGATGATGAGGCCTTTAGGTAAAGTGAGTACCTCCTCGGAGATATTGGCTATTAAAATGCTATTGGTTTGAGAGGAGATGATTGCTGGCTGAATGAGGCAGCGGCCCTGATCGATTGACGTGTTAGTGGGTGTCGATATCATGGAGTTCTGAGGAATGGGGCGGAGGTCAACCCATTTCTGATGGTTAGGGGGAATGTTGCATTTATCTTGGATGATGGCGGGGCTGACAACAATGGGAGTGCAGTTTGAAGGGGGTCCCGGCATGTAATTTGTTTAAGTGTGTGTGGGCATGTTGGTTTTCTGTGTTTGGTTAGGCATAGAAAACGCGGAGGGGAGGGGTACCTGCGACACTTCGGCTGTGGTTGGGAGAGTGGGAAACATAGAAAACGGGATTTCAGAGGGGGACGTGTGTGATTTGGGTGGTACATGCACATTCATTTGGTCATTGGATAGGGCCTGCATAGGACATTTATCAGGGGTGATCTGGAAAGAAGGTGGCATGGAAGATCGAACAGGATGGTCAATGTTATTGGGAGTATTCAACAAAACATTCGAAGAAGAGAGCTTGGCATTTCCTGAAATAATTGTAGCAGAATATGGGGTAGGAGAATGGGCATTATACAAATAGATAGGTTTTTCTCTCGATGTTGGGAGGGGGAAGTGAGACTCTATCCAAATCCGTGAGAAGTGCTAGATATTATAAAAAGTCTAATAACCTATCCGAGTGCTCCAACATCTATTGTTCGTGCGAATCCTATTACGTACCGTATACCCGAGTGTTGATTAAAATAAAGCTGTATTACAAATCATTTATCCGAGATTATCTATGTCCTCTGTTGATTCCCTTTATGTATTTAGCAGTAAATCTAATAACCCAGTCTTGCAGAACTCACCTATACCAAGTTAATCCTGTATAAAATCAGGGCATAACACAGTAGGCTACAAAATCCGAGCTGGGACATGCAAGTGTAAATATGAATGTGAATGTGAATGTGGTGGTAATTAAGATTATTGCGAATGTGAATGTGAATGTGAATGTGGTGGTAAGAATTGTACATTACATTGGACATGCGAGTGTAAATAACAAACTAGAGTAGGCTATAGCAGAGGCTATGAAGCTGTAAGATGTTTCCAATACATAGCCTACTTATAACCCTGCACAACCCCCGCACGTTATGCCGCCCATGAGTGCCCCTCTGCAGGTCCCACTACATACAAAGGAGTACAAAGGAAATCAAGCAACAACAGGTCTAGTGACCCTTCTAGGCTGCTTGTCCTCCAAAACACTGAGGATCAAGTGTCCAAACAGTGGTTTAGAGTGGGTAAGGGAACATTGGAAAGGGAACTAATGTCCGTGGCAGGATTAGGAAGTTAGTAGGGGACAGATGGGTTAGTAACTGAGGGGAGGATAAAATAAAGTTATTCATTTACAAACGCAGTCAGTCGCGGGTTTGATGCGAGATATTTGTCTATGCGGAGTTTAAATGAATCAACGGTGCTGCAGTCTATAACGTCTCGGGGAAGCCCATTCCACAAGTTGACAACTCGATTGAAGAAGAAATTCTTAGATTCTTGCGAGTTAAAAGATTTACCAATAATTTTGCAACCGTTTCCCCGCGTGTAATTTGATTGGTCGATAGTGAAGTACTTACTACTGTTCATATTGTCGATGCCTTTGATAATTTTGAACACTTGAATTAAGTCACCTCTTAATCTGCGCTGGGTTAAAGGAAATAGATTTAATTCTCTAAGACGCTCTTCGTATGGTTTGTTCTTTAGGCTAGGTATCATTTTGGTAACTCTACGTTGAACTCGTTCTAGCTTGTTTATATCTTTTTGGTAATAAGGGCACCAGGATTGAACGCAGTATTCCAGAAGAGGGCGGACTAAGGAATTGTAAAGGGTTAGGATAACTTCTTTGGATTTATGCTCAAATGACCTGCCTATAAAGCCAATTATTTTGTTTGCCTTCTTAACAACTTCTGAACATTGTTGACTCGGTTTTAGGTTACTCGATATTGTTACTCCCAGATCGGTTTCTCTGTTTACATTCTTAAGCTGAGTGCCATTCATCGAATAGTTTGCTTTCTCATTTAGGTATCCGATATGTAGTACTTTACATTTTCTGCATTGAAACTCATTTGCCAAATTTGGGCCCAACATGACAATTTATCTAGATTGTGTTGCATATCATCAACTTGTTCTTTTGAGAGTACGCTATTTGCAATTTTTGTATCGTCAGCAAATTTTGAGATTGTACAGGTGAGACCCTCATCTATGTCGTTGATGTAAATTAGAAAGAGAATTGGTCCTAGTACCGATCCCTGGGGTACCCCGCTACTTACATTGGTCCATTTAGATGCCTTACCGTTTATGACTACCCTTTGCTTTCTGTCGCTGAGCCAATTTTCTATCCATTTCAACACACCGTCTTGTATTCCATGCGCTTTTAGTTTTAGCAGTAAACGTTTGTGGGGAACTTTGTCAAAGGCCTTTTGAAAATCAAGGTATATAATATCTACAGCTTTACTCTCATCGTAGAGGTTGAGGATATCGTGGAAGAAGTCTAAGAGGTTTGTTAAACAGGAACGTTTTTTACGAAAGCCGTGTTGAGTATCTTTAAGTATGTTATTTTCCTCTAAGTGATTTACGAGTGTCTCTTATGACCGTTTCTAGCATTTTACATACAACTGAGGTTAAGCTAATTGGACGATAGTTACTGGGTAGGGATTTGCTGCCTTTTTTGAATATCAGTGTTACTTTGGCTAGCTTCCACTGATCAGGCATAGTTCCAGACTGCAAGGATTTATTGAATAGTAATGTCAGTGGTTTGGAGAGCTCATCCTTAGCTTCCTTTAGAACTCTAGGCGAGATTGTATCAGGTCCAGGCATTTTATTTACCTTGAGTTTATCTAAACAGTTCAATACTTCTCTCTCTGTAACGGTGATATTGCTTAGAACATCTGAATTATCAATCTGAATCGGTGATGGTGTAGAGATATCACGGAGGTCTTCTGTTGTAAAAACTGATGCAAAGAAGGTATTGAGGGCATTACTCATTTGTACTTCGTCTTTGGTGTATTCTCCATTTTCATCGACTAACGGTCCAACAGTTGAAGTAACTACTTTTTTCTTTCTGATATAACTATAGAATTCTTTCGGGTTTGTTTTACTTTTACATAAACATGAATGCAGGATGACAATGTGATAGTAGCAAACTGAATGTGAATGTATAAACCCAAATATAAAAGTAAAAAATTGAAAATAAATGAAAACAGTACAAAATCCAAGATGGGACATGCGAATGTAAATATGAATGTGAAGATTTTTTTTTGCGAAGTGAATGTGAACGTGAATGTGGTGGTAAGATTACGTTGGCCTATTTCCTTGTTCTTCAGGAACCTGCCGGGCCCCCAGATTCACTAACGGTCGTACGATCCGAAAACTCCCTTACCGTTCCCTTACGTCTCAACGCTGGTATTCACGAAGCGTCGTAGCGGCCATCTTTGATCGTAGGAAGCCCCAAAATCCCCTTTCGCAAAGGGTGGTCCAGACCACCCTTACATGAATTTGACCCGGATATAGGTACACAAATATCGATAACACAACCCGCGACCATAACAAATTCGTCTGCAGTATAGCTCTTTATGACACACTAAGTCATTATTGAGGCAATAATAGCGCAATATGATTGTTAACTTGTGTTAAAACACCATTAAGGCATTTAATACAAAGTATGAATATATTTGTATCCTTAATGTCTTATGACAGGCCAAATTAAGCTATGAATAGCCTACATATGCCAGCCTAGACCTAGTCAAGGTTAATTGATGCACAAATTCATGTGCTGCGACAACACGTAGCCTACCATTAGTAGATTTTAACCCTCATTTATTGCGGAAATGTTTTATTCCAACTCCACACCACCTCTGAGTTAGATTAGGGTAGCCTATTCCTCAACAAATTTGAAAGTATCACAGGAACAAAATGATGAAAAGAATTACCCTAGGCCTAGCCTAAAAAATGAATAAATAATAAACGCTGTGTGAATAATTTTGTATAGCCTAGCCTAGGCTATAACCTAGGTTTATTTTGAAAAGTTAGGGCTATTTAGGCTAGACAAGTTAGGCCTATGTATGGTATTTTGGTTAGGCTAGCAATGCCTAGCTGGGTTAGATTAGGGTAGCCTATTTCCTCAACAAATTTGAAAGTATCACAGGAAAAAAATTATGAAAAGAATTACCCTAGGCATAGGCCTAGTCTAAACAAAAAATAATAGGCTAGCCTATATGGTGTTGTGAATATTTTTGTTTAGCCTAGCCTAGGATATAACCTAGGTTTATTTTGAAAAAGTTAGGGCTATTTAGGCTAGAAAAGTTAGGCCTACATATGATATTTTGGTTAGGCTAGCAATGCCTAGCTTGGTGTAGCCTAAGCATGGTAAAGTAGAAGCCTAGCAGGTTAAAATGGTGTTTGCAGGCATACCGTCCTTATTGTAAACTAGCTGTTATTAGTCCCATGCTGGTAATATATTTGATGATGGCAATGTCATGGGAGGTGAGGGGGACAAAGCCCCCCTCAACCTATCATTATTTCCCATGGCCAACTGTTGGATAATAGATTGAGGAGGCCTATGCTAGGCCTATTTTGAAAAGGTAGATAGGCCTTGAGGTGTTGTGAATACAAACAAATTACCCTAGGCCTATTTTGAAAAATTAGGCCTAGGCTAAGTCTGGCATTTTGGCTTGGCGTTGGCTAGAACTGCCTGTGTAGGCATAGACATAGTAAAGTCTGGCATTTTGGTTTGGCTCGCCCTGTCAGATGTAGACATAGTAAAGTAGAACAATATACTGTGGTTAAGGTATAAATAATACACTCCCAACTAGCCTAACATATGATTATCAATGATCAATCCGTCGAAAATCCTTTAACTTGGGCCACTAACAGGCTTCCCTGTAGCCTAGCTAGGCTAATTTCTTATCATCAATTCACAAGATACTCTATTCTTCTTCCTGCTGGCTGTGGTGGATCGAATTAGCCATGCTAAACAATGACAAGCTAATAAATTAAAGTATATTAGGTTCTTCTTGGCGCTTCAGTCATGTGGGTAACTGAAACTGAAACTGAACTGGGTGACATATTGTTTATTTACAAAGGCCAAGCGCCTGATTGGTCAAGAGAAGCCTCGGTGAAAATAACCGAAAGGGAGCTCAACGATGCGTTCGAGAATACACCTTCCGCACTCCCTTAGGAACGATCGTAGGTTGCTGTACGACATCGCACACTACGACCGTTAGTGAATCTGGGTGGATTGCAGTGATGCTGGCTATTTTAACTTCTTGCAAATTATATTGAAAAGCAAGTTCCATCCAAGATAATTCCAGAGAGTTAAAATTGCATAAACAAATAGGGTGGCCACGAAGTTTTAAGTGACAGTAGGCTAATTATGATAAACTGATGTAGCATTAAGAAAACTGATCAAGTCTCGCATATCGAATTGTTGAATTTCAGTAGTTGTTGCTCACAGTCTCATTTTTATGATGGGAAATATGTTACAGTATTCATTTTTACGACTGAACAAGCAAGTGACAAACTACCAGTGGTGTACCGTGTCTGTCCGATTGTCCGTCTGACGGTCTGAATGAGTCTCATATAGTCAGATTCTCAAAAGCTTCAGTGTGGCTCTGGTCGGGGTGGAGGGAGGTTGTCGGTCCTCCAGTCTCGGCTCAGGTATGACATCAACACGGCACAGTTTATATTCTCCACCAGATTTTTATCATAGCATTTATCTTGGTAACACATGTTTTTTTGGAAACATCGGAATCATAGAGTGACTAAAGTTTGCTTTAATAATTATACACGATACATTTTGTGGTTTAATTACTTCGCATTTTATGGTGATTCTGACCGGCACGACATTGTTTGTATGAGAGAAAACAGTGAGTTATTTTAACTTTTGTATATTGTATTATTATTTTAACGAATTACCGTAGAAAATGACGCCCATAAACAATCATAAGTATCACGAAACAGTTCATGCACACACATTTAATCCCTATATGCATTATATAAGTTACCTGTATCTCTTTCTCTCTCTCTGTATGTGTGTATATATATAGGCTATATATATATATATATATATATATATATATATATATATATATATATATATATATATATATATATATATATATATATATATATATCTATATATATATATATATATATATATATATATATATATATATAACTGATACCTGTCGCATATCATTTGTTTAGCTGTTACTGTAGGTCGGGGTGTGTTTATTTGTTTATTTTTGTATATGTTTAGTTTGACGTGCCTATCTTGTTCATATTGTATGCAACTTCTAGGCTATTTATAACTTAGGTTTTAGATACTTAAGCTCTTGGTGGTTACCCAATAATTATTTCACTATCAGTTACAATTATGCAATAAGTTGACTTTGTTTTATATATATATATAGGCTATAATATATATATATATATGGTTATATTCAACGACACTAGTGCAGCGTTATGAGAAACAATTTATTAGGGAAAATAGGCACCAATAGATTCGCCATATGTTTCTCCATATAGTCAGCATGGAGGTTTTCGTTATCAACAAATTGAAAAATACCCACTTCATAGATAAATACACCAACAATCTAAGTTAATGCGGGGGTGTGGGGGCGGCAGCCCCCACCTATAATACTAGGATAGGTTAGGTAAGGTTGTTAGGTTGGGCTAATGTCCTTTCAAAGGGGTATAGGCTAGTAAACACTAGGATAGTTCAGTTCAGTTGTTGGGCGGGAAGCTTGGCCTTTACAACGGCGCCTCCCTTTTGTCGTGCTCTTTTTACTTTTGTTCATGTTTGGGGTTTTTTTGTGCTTTAAGTTTCTTCTTTCATCTTGGTTGTTCTTCTTTCTTCTTGGTTGTTCTTCATTCTTCTTAGTCTTCTTTTGTTTGCTGGGTCTTTAATTATTGTTGGTGTAATTTTCTCTTAACCTCCAAATTGTATATATTTTCTTCTGTACACTATCTATGTTCTGTCTATCAAATAGCAAATGTCCTAACAATTGATCTTCTTCTTCTATGTATGGTTGCTGGAATAGAGGTTCCTTTCTTCTTTCTTCTGTGTATGCTGTGCACCACAGAATGAAATGTTTTAGGTCCTCTATTCCATTCCCACACATTTCACACACTGTATCCCCTTCTACAAATATTTTTCTATCATTTAGAATTAGGTTATTAGTTCTAGCTTTGTATAAGATTACTGACGCTGGCCTATTATCATATATTAGTTCTCCTATTCCTTTTTTCCATTTTCTATAAATGGTTAGACTTGTTTGCCTGTTCATTTCTTCTTTCCAAGTTTTAGTATCCCAATCATTTAACTTTTTCTGTATTTCTACTTTACTAATTTATATTAGTTCCTCATCTTTAACATTTACTTCTCGGAGGTATCCTACTTAGTAGTTGATTCGAACCAGGGGTCATTTGCAAATTCTAGTTTTTCTTGTACGATTCTTTGTAATAGTTCACATCCGTCATTTTCTTCTATATATTTTAAATATTTGATTTGTCCTCCCATGATTCTTGTTACCATTGGCGTCTGACGATGCACCTATTTCCCCCCTTAATGTTTCAACCTGGGCATACAGCTATACCCGGTCAGAGGTAAGAAGAAGAAGAAGAAGAGTCCTGCAGTAGTGTCCTTGAATGCTACCATATATATATATATATATATATATATATATATATATATATATATATATATATATATATATATATAAAATACATACGGTATATTAATATATCTTCAGCCTTGTACGGTTAAATGGTTGCTATCACGATAAACACAAGCGCACACACTACCTTCACTACCGTTCAAGGTGATATTTCTCTATAATTTTATATCGACTGCTATTATATATACCGTATATATATATATATATATATATATATAAATAATATGTAATTATTGGTTTTCCATGTTGATTGTGCTGTTGAATGTACCGGTATCCATGTACTTTGCCTTGTAAGTGTAGCTAATCAATAATTGAATTTATTTTAATTGTTTTTCTTTATTTTTCCAGAGGTCGACAAACACCACATCCCCAACTGAAGAACTAATCCATCTCTATAAACATTATGTTATCAATATATCCAATACCGATATATATCTAAAGCCTGAAAGTGGTATGATACAAAATCTTATTTCAAGTAGGCCTATGTGAATCTAATGAACTAGGCAATACATACCATTTCAATGAGAACATTTAACTTAGTTTCTGTCTGTGAGAAACAAATAACATGCGATAATGTTGTTCACTAAGTGTGCGGTACCGTACCGATTATGTAATATTTGCTAAAGTTGTAAATCTAATAAGACAGCCGTTCATCCCAGTTGCATTAGAACATTGTACATACATAATAAAGAAACTCCTGGCTGGAACCAACAAATACCAACATGTAATCGTACTCGTCAACCCTGCGTGACTTTGACCTTGAGTTATGAGAAACCCGAAATCAGTGGGCAGTTGAGTGACAAATTACAGTCGGCCTGTGAACGGTGATCCCAGCTCTGCTGAAACTTGTCGAGGCGGTAGTTACGGTAATTCTATGGTAGACTAATGCAAATAGAAAATAACAAGACTCATAGCAATTCACACAGAAATATTAGTGGGTGGTACATCAGCTGTTTTTCAACGTGTAATGACAGTAGGAGGTGTGGAGTGTGGTGGTGGAGTTGATGGAGGACGTGGTGGAGTTGGAAGTTGTGGTGAGGTTACAGGCTCTGGTTGTGGTGGTGGAGGGTGTGAAGGGGTGTTAGTGTGGGAAAGATGAACGCTGGCTTCGGCATGGATCGACATTACTGGGAGAACAAGTTTAGACAGCTGTTCCTAGGAGGCGGCATCCCTTCATCTCAACAGACTCAACTAAACAGGTCGGTCACAAACATATTTATACTTGTCTTTCTCTTTAATGCAGATGTACACCTATCTCCATAACAAGTGTCACAGGTTACTCCCTCTCTCCACCCTCCCAGGTAGCCTAGAGGAGTACAGTACTCGGTAATGTTGGCATCCCTACACAAACTACCAGAATCCCCCACTCTCAAATTTCTTCCCTCCCTTTACTCCCCCCCCCCCCAACTCTCTCTTTATCCCAACCCCACTCACCTGTAATAGGCCTACTGTATAGCCCTCTTTACCTTTCTTATATTTCTTGTTTGACAGTTTACATTGTTTTTTATAATATAGATCATCCAAAACAGTTACTTAAATTTGGGGAGGGAGAGAGAAGTGTAGGCTATATGATACATTGATACATATTAAAGGGGTAGGCCTATCCATAATCCTAGACAGAGTGTTCAGGGACCTTTGCAGGGAACTGTACGTATATAATTATATGCATCATGACTCGCGACCGCACATTTTTTTAATTACAATATTTGCAACATTAGTGCTTTCCAAAGAACATAGCCTGCTACATGTCGCGCCTTTCTAGAGTAGGCTAATGGTGTCGTGTTGGTAGACTATATAGCCTACTCTTATTATTAACATATTATTGCCTTGAGTTATCAGCTAGCAAACCTTGACATATATACCCAAACTGTCATTATACACACTGTGACAAACACATACTGTACACCCTGCCCCCCCCACACACGCACACGCACACGCACACACACGCACACGCACACACACACACACATCGATGTAAAACTTCTTAATGTTAATTGGTGATAGATCGAAGGACAGGGTTAAATACATTCAACTACCGGTAGGGCATACAGTGAATTGTTTGAATCTGTTTGTAAGCGTTTGTGTTACTTTGTTAGCGAATATACTGTATATCAATACAATGACAGAATGACATGCTGATGGGATCTAAACTGGTATATTATTATATTGAAGATATATGGAATTTCTGTTCAGAAGTAGACCTAATGCTTACAATCATAGTTTAAGCCCTTCTGTACCGGCGACGTCTTCTAAATCATATTCTAGCTATAGGATGGTTTTGTGCGGTTTAAGAAGGATCTGTGGTAGCAAAAAGGGTTAAGTGAGATAGTTCGAAGCCTATTAATTGCTGGAGGCCCTTTTGAAATGAATTTTATCGTCTAATTATTAGGCTACCCGTATGTTTTTAACACTAACCAACTTCACATCTATGGCTTCACTACGTCAGGCTATGGAGATCGTCAACTCTTAAGTATCTGGGCAGTGTGTTGAGTAAAGATGGGACTATGGATGAAGAGGTGCGGGAGAGGGTACAACAGGGGAAGAGGGTTGTAGGAACGCTAAAAGCAGTAACAAGAAATAGGGTGGTCAGTATGGAAGTGAAGAAGTCCTTGCATGACAGTGTGGTAATCCCGACACTGACTTACGGAAGCGAAGCATGGACGTTGGTTGAGAGACTCAGACCAAGAGTGAGAGCAGTGGAAACAGAGGTGCATGGGGGCGGTTCGTTCGTGGCCACCCCTTCGGGGATCACGGCGTCAGGCAATAGATAGATAGATAGAACTTCACATCTAAACTCAATTAATGAAATCAACATATATGGCAGGCATATTGAAGTTAACAAGACCTTGCCGGTGAGACTTTTTCTATTGCACTAGACATATCGAAAGCCTTCGATAGAGTCTGGCACAAACCTTTAATTTCTAAACTACCCTCCTTCGGTTTCTATCCCTCCATCTGTGCCTTTGTCTCTAATTTCCTTTCCGGCCGTTTCATAGCCGCGGTTGTGGACGGCCATTGTTCACTTCCTCACCCTATAAACTCCGGTGTTCCTCAGGGCTCTGTGCTATCTCCTATCCTCTTTCTAATTTTTATAAATGATCTCAACTGTACCTCAATTCCCATCCATTCATACGCAGACGACTCAACATTACACTACTCTATTAGTTTTTCAGAACGCCCCAGCCAGCAATCCCTCAACGACAAACGTAATGAAGCCATAGAACTCTTAAATTCTGATCTAAATACTATTTCCAATTGGGGCAGAGAAAACCTTATTACCTTTAATGCTTCCAAAACCCAATTTCTCCATCTATCTACCCGTAAGGAACTCCCAGCGGACTATCCCTTATTCTTCAACAATACAAAAATCAATCCTTCATCTTCTCTCAATATTTTTGGTGTCTCTTTTTCTTCTGCTCTCAGTTGGAAGGACCATATTACCAGTCTTGCTAAGGCAGCCTCCCAGAAGCTGGGTGTGCTCAACCGCCTTAGGGGGTTCTTTTCCCCTGCACAGCTTCTTGCTCTGTACAGGGGCATAGTGCGTCCTTGTATTGAGTATTATTCACATGTGTGGGGATGTTCCTCTCACACCGCTCTCCTAGACAAAGTTGAAAGGAAGGCCTTTCGTATCATTAACTCCCGTCCACTCACCAACTCTCTGCAATCTCTCTTTCCGCCGCAATGTTGCATCTCTCGCTATTCTATCGCTACTATAATAATCAGTGTTCCTCAGAGTTTTCCCAGTGTATACCACCTCCTTTACGTAGGGCACGTGGTACCCGCCTTGCAACTCAATCCCACCCCTACTCTGTGCAACTCTCCAACCCAAGAGTGAAACGTTGCTCTCAAACTTTCTTCTACTCAACAGCTGAGCTCTGGAACTCTCCCAGAATCAGTCTTTCCCTCTTCCTATGACTTGAAATGCTTCAAACTCCGTGTGTCCAGGCATTTTGGCTCGAACGTCCCTTGATTTTGGCCCTGTCACTCTTTCAACTATGGGAGAGGCACTCGCTATAAGCAGTCCTGCCTTTTGCCTCCCTCAATCACATAGAACAAAAAATAGAAGGGTTAAGCGCTTGCAAGAAAATGTAACTAGGCCTACACGTAAGTTGGGTAGCCTACTGTATGCGTTGACTAATACAGTAGTTCAGTTACTAAATTATCTCACCGTCTACTGCTTCGTGTGTCCTCATGATTCGAGACATTCCTCTTTGCTATCTGGCTCTTCTCTTATTATCTTATAATTGTATCCACGACTATCATAATGTCTCAAAGAGGATCTGAATAATAATGTCCTTTTTATGCTATCTATTCATGTATGCATGTAATTTATTATCTATTCATACCATTAAATTACGGTAAGAAGACAGCAAATAACTAGTAATTTTGATGGTTATGTATGTCTGTGATTGTTTCAATTACGGTAATATTTTGGTGATGCTACTGCCTGTATATTATTTAGCTTGAAGGAAGTAGGCTATGGGGATGGTATTTTTTTTAGTTTGGAGGGGGACTGGGGAGGTATTTTATTTTAGTCCAGTGCGTCCAGGCATTTTGGCTCGAATATTCCTTGATTTTGGCCCCGTCAACTTTTCAACTCTGGGGGAGGCATTCGTCACAGGCAGTTTTGCCTGTATCTTTTCCGCAGATACACGAAGGATCACTTATAGCTGTGTTATGTTATAAACCAAATTGTCCCTTACTAACATCTCCTAACATTGCCATGGACGTCAGTCAGACTCAGTAGTACTTCCCTTTCCAATTTTCCCTTACCCACTCTAAACCACTGTTGAACACTCACAAGAAACAGTAATTTAGAGGGCAAGCAGCCTCGAAGGGTTGCTAGACCTGTTGTTGCTTGACTCCCTCTGTACTCCTTTGTACTACCGTACCCCATTTTAATTTAGTCGAATCTACGGTAAAAATATATATTCTACCGTACTATAACTCAATTTAACATTGGTTAAACTAACTTAATGCAACTGAACCAATGCCAATACAGCCTATCACAATCTAAAGGTGATTAACCTAACGCGAGACTATAGTCTATTCGCTGTAAGTAGGCGAGAAATCATGACCTCTAACCTCTGTAACTAAAAAACGACTAGAGTAATCGAGCTAATATTTCTACCATTTGGGAAGAGTCAGCCAAGGAATAGATGGACATTTACAGCCAATTTGCTCTAGCCCTTTTTGAGTTACAGAGGATAGAAGTCATTATTTCTCGCCTACTTACAGCGCATGGACTATAGCATAGAAACGCTAGGTGTATTTAACCTTATGTTATGTATGGTAGCATATTTTAACCTTATATTATGTATGGTAGCATATTTGTTTCTAATTTGGCTACGGTACTAGGGTACTAATCGAGTTAATTTACTTTTAAGAAGTATCTGTAGCAATTATATGGCTTGGAACTATCTCAATCAACCCGTTTAACTACCACAGATCCTTCCTAAGCTGCATAATATCGTCTAAATTTACCAACACGAATCATTGTAACCTTACCTATCCTACCTTAATCTGACTTAACTATACCTGTATTCTGTTTTTTTCAACTGAAGGTAAATTGCAAAGTTCCCATCAAGATTTCTCAGTTATTTGAAAGATTTTGAAGTTAAATATGGTGCTAATTATATAAATGTGGCCTTAATATGTGCCCCCCCCCATGACATATTGTCATCATCATATATATTGCCAGCAGGGGGCAAATAACCGAAAAAATCACCGTCCAAATAGATGGGAACTTAACCGCGGCGATGTAAAAATGACGACCGTACTCCCGGAATCTACATCCATCCCCAGAGACATAGTGGTTTCATATATTTTGTCCATCAAGTAGGCCTATCGAGAAATTAGCTGCTAAGGGATTCAATTTACCGTCAGATGAAATGAAACCGAGTAGTTCTAACCTACAGTAAACACCAAAATGAAACCGAGTAGTTCTAACCTAAACACCAAAATGAAACCGAGTAGTTCTAACCTACAGTAAACACCAAAATGAAACAGAGTAGTTCTAACCTAAACACCAAAATGAACCGAGTAGTTCTAACCTAAACACCAAAATGAAACCGAGTAGTTCTAACCTACAGTAAACACCAAAATGAAACAGAGTAGTTCTAACCTAAACACCAAAATGAAACCGAGTAGTTCTAACCTAAACACCAAAATGAAACCGAGTAGTTCTAACCTAAACACCAAAATGAAACCGAGTAGTTCTAACCTACAGTAAACACCAACATGAAACAGAGTAGTTCTAACCTAAACACCAAAATGAAACCGAGTAGTTCTAACCTAAACACCAAAATGAAACCGAGTAGTTCTAACCTAAACACCAAAATGAAACCGAGTAGTTCTAACCTAAACACCAAAATAGGATTGACCGATTGATCCCCCGATTTCATTAAGCTGGGGTTAGTGCTTGTTTTTCTGGACCCCTTTCTCCCTCGTGTTTAGCCCCATTAGTTTTGAGATTTTAAGACGGTTGGCCCATTATTTTGGCAATTTTATCACCTTTCCCCCCATTTCGTTGTCAATATTAAGACTTTTCGTGCAATTTAGGTGTCCATTTTTCCCTGGCGAGCGATAGCGAGACTAATTCTAAGAGGAATCGGCCTTCGGCCGGGAAATTTTTCGGTAGAAAAATGTACAAATTTATCTTGAAAGAGAGTCTAGGGGGTGTGTTTCCAAGGTTGATGGAGGTCTAGCGAGGAAACTAAAAAATAAATGAATGAATAGACCAAATATCCAGCCACTAGCCCCTCTGACTTATTCTACACTGTGTGTGTGTGTGTGTGTGTGTGTGTGTGTGTGTGTGTCATGCGGTTGTTAGGATAATGTGTTTATATTAGGAAGTAGCTATGGTAACGAGATCGATATATGTTATTGGCCTGCATTCTGTTTGCCTTTCTTATTTTGTTCTCGGGTAACATAGTATAGCCTATACCGGTAGTTGTTTGCATACGATCCGCGTGCGTATACTGTAGGTTTTAGGGTAAAGTATCAATAAAGTACCGGTATGTTACATATGTGTTAATATACATAAATATGTCGTATGTATGTGGCTTACTTATGTCTGTAATAATACTTGTAGGCATAGTTACTACCGGTATATATATACCGGGTATATATATATATATATATATATATAGCTGCGGTTGTGGGCGGCCATCGCTCAATTCCTCATCCTATCAACTCCGGTGTTCCTCAGGGTTCTGTCCTATCTCCTATTCTCTTTCTAATTTTCATAAATGATCTTCTCAACTGTACATCTAGTCCCATCCATTCATATGCACTTATGCAGACGACTCTACTTTACACCACTCAATTAGTTTTCCAGAACGCCCCAGCCAGCAGTCCCTCAAAAGTAAACGTAATGAAGCCATAAAATGCTTATCTTCTGATCTAGCTACTATTTCCAATTGGGGTAGAGAAAACCTTGTTACATTTAATGCTTCCAAAACTCAATTTATCCATCTTACTACCCGTCAGGAACCTCCAGAGGACTATCCCTTATTCTTCAACAATACAAAAAATCAACCCTTCATCTTTCCTCAATGTTCTCGGTGTCTCTTTTTCTTCTGCTCTCACTTGGAAAGACCATATTACCAGTCTCGCTAAGGCAGCCTCCCAGAAGCTGGGTGTGCTCAACCGCCTCAAGGGGTTCTTTACCCCTGCGCAGCTACTTGCTCTGTACAGTGGCACAGTGCGTCCTTGTTTTGAGTGTTGTTCACATGTGTGGGGAGGATCCTCTCACACCGCACTCCTAGATAAAGTAGAAAGGTAAGCTTTTCGTATCTTTAACTCCCGTCCACTCACCAACTCTCTGCAATCTCTCTCTCTCTTCGCCGCAATGTTGCATCTCTCTCACTATTCTATCGCTACTACAATAATCAGTGTTCCTCGGAGCTTTCCCAGTGTATACCACCTCCTCTACGTAGGGTACGTAGTACCCGCCTTGCAACACAATCCCACCCCTACTTTGTGCAACTCTCCAACCCAAGAGTGAAATGCTATTCTCAGACTTTCTTCTATTCAACTGCTGAGCTCTGGAACTCTCTCCCAGAATAAGTCTTTCCCTCTTCCTATGACTTAAATTGCTTCAAACTCCGTGTGTCCAGGCATTTTAGCTCGAACGTCCCTTGATTTCGGCCCTGTCACTCTTTGAAATCTGGGGGAAGCACTTGCTGCAGGCAGTTGTGCCTTTTGTCTCCCTCATTCACATAGAAAAAAAAAAAAAAAAAAAACAAAAAAAAAATATATATATATAGGGTGTCCCAGGAGGAAATGGCATAACTTTGGGAACTAAAAACACAAGGTATTCTAAGCATTAAATATTCTATAACAAAAAGTACAAATTTCAACCGTTAAAAAGATATTGAAGGTTTTATGTAGTGACCTCCCCCACATCACTGTAATGGACTGTTCTATGTCAAATAGTTTCCAACTGGTACAAAGTGAGCTAATATGTCTATAATCATTTTGTAACTTACAGAATTATAATATCTTTATTATAACATGGTAAAATAATTGCAGTTAGATGGAGGTGTGGTAGGCACTAGGACAGCTAGGCCACCCTTATGGGGAAATACGTAGGAAAATACCATTTTCAACATGCAATATCTCTATACCGGTTGCAATTTGGAATATTTCTTATAGAACAGTGTATGTTTAGAATAGGCCTACCTTGTTTTGTCATTTACGCAGTTATGCCCTTTCATCCTGGGACACCTGTGTGTATATATATAGTGTGTAAATATGACTTAAGTAAATATCTAGTGGTACTTGTTAATAGTGTGTGTGTGTGTGTGTGTGTGTGTGTGGAGTGCCGTGTGGTTGTTTGAAAGAGAAGAGAGGAATGGTGGTGAAGGCGGTGGTGGTGGTCTTGGTCTTGGTCTTGGTAACAGTGTTGGGCACATACTGTTGTTCACTACTGCTCACAGGGTTGTCCATGGAGCTCTCACTTCGTCACCTTCATTACACATTATTCATGATATACAGTATATTATTTGGGTTCATATTGCGCGCGCGCTCTCTCTCTCTCTCTCTCTCAACAAACATACAATTTCACTTTTGTTCCTTTCATTAATCCTATCACTATTGTTATGAGTAGCTTTTGGAACTCCTCTAAATGGTAACTTATCTACTCAATTCCCTATAATTAAGAGAGAGAGAGAGAGAGAGAGAGAGAGAGAGAGAGAGAGAGCGAGAGAGAGAGAGAGAGAGAGAGAGAGCCCAACCCAAATAATATGCTTCCAGGCTTAAGGGGCCCACCTCGCTTTTTATTATCTTTCTCTCCCTCTCTCTTTGGCTTACATCCATTCGGCCCCATTCAGCCTACTGTATTAAGACGTTTACCCCCATCCAGGTGTCAATATTATCCTGGCGAGCGGTAGCGAGCCAGCACATATATATTTTTATTTAGACAGGAAGCTAAATTTGTACATTTTTCGATAGAAACATTTCTCCGGCGAAGCCGGATTTCTCCTTACAATGATGGCTCGCTGTCGCTCGCCAGGAAGAAATCGACACCTGGATGGGGATAAACGTCTTAAAACAGTTGGCTGAATGGGGCCGAATGGATACAAGCCAGAGAGAGAAAAGGAGAGAAAGAGAAAAAAGAAGGTGACCCCCCCTTAATGACCTTATAAGCAAACAAAGACACAAACACAGTCTCCCTTACGCTGACCTACTGTTATGACTCACGTGACACTGGGTCGTTGGTCGTGCTCGCTCCCCCCCCCCCCCCCCCTCCTCCTCCTCCTCCTCCTCCTCCTCTCTCTCTCTCTCTCTCTCTCTCTCTCTCTCTCACACACACACACTCTCTCTCTCACACACTCTCTCTCACACTGACTCGCACACACTCTCTCTCTTCTTTCTCCTCTCTCCCGCCGGCTTTAGCACCGCCAACAGCTCCACATCGCCACTGAGAAAACTCGATCCTAATTTGAGTATTTCATATCCCTATTCCCTTTATTCATTGCATGAACAGTAGTTAAGTGCTTGTTTAACCTCCACATAGTTCTTTAGTTGCCGTGCATGTTATTTTATTGCTTTTCTGACTGATAAACATTGTTGTTTACATTTGTTATCCTAGCTTGTAGCAGACGACGCACGCGCACCTCTAATCGACCTAGCTTTGTATTTTCTTATTAACTCTAGTAGTTATCGTATTCAGTATCCTACTGTACCTATATATCTGTAATTTTAGTTGTTGCTTGCATGATCTTTTAGTAACCTTTGACTGATAACTTTGTTTATCTAAATATAATCCTGCTTGACTAGCCTACAGTGACACCAGCGCCATCTGTTGATACAGTATATTAACCCCTTGTGTGCAGTTACACTTTATTCTTATATAATCTCTATTTGGTGAATTGTATATTTAGTTACATACCGGGTATTCTATTATATATATATATATTTGTTTTGCTTTTTTAGGTAGGTTATCACCCCTGGTAGCCTACTTCTGCATATTTCATACTTTTTGTTTTCGGTTATTTTTGTTTTCGGTTAGTCTAGGCTATCATTCCTGGTGGCCTATTTCTGCGTACTTAATTTTTTAAATTTTCAGTTAGGCTATCACCGCTGGTGGCCTATTTCTGCGTACCGGTATTTCATAATTTTTGTTTTCGGTTATTTTTGTTTTCGGTTAGTCTAGGCTATCATCCCTGGTGGCCTATTTCTGCATACTTCAATTTTTAAATTTTCAGTTAGGCTATCACCGCTGGTGGCCTATTTCTGCGTACCGGTATTTCATAATTTTTGTTTTCGTTTTCGGTTATTTTTGTTTTCGGTTAGTCTAGGCTAGGCTATCATCCCTGGTGGCCTATTTCTGCGTACTTCAATTTTTAAATTTTCAGTTAGGCTATCACTGCTGGTGGCCTATTTCTGCATACCGGTATTTCATATTTTTTGTTTTCGGTTAGGATAGGCTATAACCCCTGGTGGCCTATTTCTGTTTAAATAAAAAAAAAAAAAAAAAAATCGGTTCGGCTATCACTGCGTATTCAAATTTAATTTAGTTTTGTTTTAATTTTCGGTTAGGCTATCACCGCTGATAACCTATTTGTGCGTATTTCAACATTTTTGTTTTCGGTTAGGCCTATTTAAGTAAGTGAAGCGACCTGAAGGGAGTGAAGTGTTTTTAAAGTGAGGTAAGTGTTTTTAAAGTGAGATAAGTGTTTTTAAAGTGAGTTAAGTGTTTTTAAGTGAGTGAAGTGATCTGAAGAAAGTGATCGTCACCATGCCTCGTGCCTGTACGAACTGCGCCGGTAGGTTTGGTGCTTCCATGTTTGCTCCTGCCGATCCACAAGTCTGCCGACTCTGCCAGCAACGAGAGGATTTGACAGCAAAATTGGATGAAGCCCACAACAAGATCAACGCCCTCACCAGGAAGCTGGAATCACTCCAAGAGTTTGTAACACTCAATGTTGGAGTATCACTAACTCCAATTGTTTCAACTCCAACATCCACCACCGCCCCAACGTCATCTGCCAACAATCCAACACCTGCAGTAGCCACTGCAGTATCTTCTGACGAACCTGAGCCGACATCAAACCAGGACAGCCGCCTTGTTCACCTTCGTGTCTCCCCCACTCCTCGTTCAAGAAGCCTGCTAGCACGAACAGTATCAACCCCTCGCCCCCGTTCTAACCAATCCTCTCCCCGATCTGTACGCAGAGTCCCGCCACCACAGGTTTCCGGATTTACACCAGTGAGGAACGGTGCACGGCCAACGCAGAAAAGGTCTCATCTACCAGTAACAATGTCAAACAGATTTGAGATATTGGTAGAGATGGAAGACGAACCAGAAGAGACCAGGCTCGTTGGGGATTCCATCCTACGAGGACAGGTCGAAGAGTTCTGCGACAGAGTCCCAAATAGACGAAAAAGATTTTGCATCCCAGGAGCTGGACTGGACGACATTGTGGAAGCCTTCGAAGATACCACAAAGGATGCAAATGAAAATACCCTTTTTGTCATCCATGCTGGTTCAAATGACGTCATGCGCACCAGATCCGAAGAGTTGATGGAGAAATATCGCAAGATGATCCAGCACTACAAAAACAAGTCAAGGAATATCATCATCACAGGCATTCTCCCCAAGATCAACGCACCTGACAAATTCTACGACAAGGCCTTCAGCACAAATAGCCGACTAAAATATTTGTGTCTGAGGGAAGAAGTTGAATTCATCAACCTCTGGGACAACTTCTACAACCAGCCTACTCTGTTCCGCAAGGATGGCACTCATCTAAACCCTGTGGGTTCAGCACGCATGGGTCGTCTCCTACACGAAGCAGTCCGCAGCCATGGATCAAAAAACGCCATCCGAGAAGAAGCAGCAGTGACATAAATCATCCAACGCCAAGCAAAAAACAGAGGCAACCGAGGACCACCAGCGATAAGGACCGAAGACAGCCATAAACATAAATGTAGACCCGACAAGAACCAAAAATATTATTAAAGAGCGTTCCGTGAGTTCTAAAATAACAAATTTAAAGGTTTTCTATGCAAACGCTCGTAGCATACACAATACATTTTCAGATTTAGAGGAGCTAGTGTTTACAGAAAATTATGATGTGATTGGCATAACAGAATCTTGGCTCAATACAGAAGATAGAGACTTTTTAGCAGAGTATTCAATTCCTGGTTATGTAATGTTTGAGAAAAGCCGAATAAATCGAAATGCAGGTGGCGTTTTACTTTATATCAAAGAAAGTCTTAACCCTACCCTCTTGTCAAAACCTCAAATTGTGAACGCCGACACATCTTTTGTGCTAATAAAGAATAATAAAGGTACAAAAATAATACTTGCGTTAATATACAGACCTCCAGCTCAATCAGTGCAAACTGACCGAGAAATTTACGAACAAATTGCAGATGTAAGTAACTCACAAGATACCGTAATTTTTGGCGACTTTAATTTACCTGTGGCCAATGGGGGCGATACTCTTACTTCACACTCCGGACATGACTTGAATACGAACTTGCAAGAGAGTTCGCTTTATCAATTTGTTCGAACGCCGACCCGTGGTAATAACGTTCTCGACATTGTACTTGCAACAAAAGAAGAATTGATAGAGAATTTGAATGTTGGTGATGAATTCAGTAACAGCGACCATCGTGCGATAACTTTCACTTTAAAGTTTACTAGTAACGAACTAAATAGTAGCATCGAAAAAGTCCCTAATTTCAAGAAAGCAAACTTCCATAAACTTAGAGCTATGTTTAAAGAAACTGACTGGAGCTTTTTAATTAACAATAACGACATAAATACATCTTGGAAGTTATTCGAAACCACTTACCTAAAAGCAGTGCAAGACTGCATACCATCGAAAATACGGCGTCCAGGCCATAATAATAAGCCCAAATGGTGGAATAAAGATATTTCAAACTGCCTGCTTGCTAAAAAAATGTCTAATGATAGATTAAAATCCTCACAAAATGACGAAGAACGGGTGAAATTTGTAGAACTACGACACAAAGCCAAAAAGTTAATTAAGCAAAGTAAAAAGACCTTAGAGTTACATATTGCGAATCAAAGTAAAACAAACTCGAAAGAATTCTATAGTTATATCAGAAAGACAAAAGTAGTTACTTCAACTGTTGGACCGTTAGTCGATGAAAATGGAGAATACACCAAAGACGAAGTACAAATGACTAATGCCCTCAATACCTTCTTTGCATCAGTTTTTACAACAGAAGACCTCAGTGATATCCCTACACCATCGCCGATTCAGATTGATAATTCAGAATCATGTTCTAAGCAATATCACCGTTACAGAGAGAGAAGTATTGAATTGTTTAGATAAACTCAAGGTAAGTAAAACGCCTGGACCTGATACAATCTCGCCTAGAGTTCTAAAGGAAGCTAAGGATGAGCTCTCCAAACCACTGACATTACTATTCAATAAATCCTTGCAGTCTGGAACTATGCCTGATCAGTGGAAGCTAGCCAACGTAACACCGATATTCAAAAAAGGCAGCAAATCCCTACCCAGTAACTATCGTCCAATTTGCTTAACCTCAGTTGTATGTAAAATGCTAGAAACGGTCATACGAGACAGACTCGTAAATCACTTAGAGGAAAATAACATACTTAAAGATACTCAACACGGCTTTCGTAAAAAAACGTTCCTGTTTAACAAACCTCTTAGACTTCTTCCACGATATCCTCAACCTCTACGATGAGAGTAAAGCTGTAGATATTATATACCTTGATTTTCAAAAGGCCTTTGACAAAGTTCCCCACAAACGTTTACTGCTAAAACTAAAAGCGCATGGAATACAAGACGGTGTGTTGAAATGGATAGAAAATTGGCTCAGCAACAGAAAGCAAGAGTAGTCATAAACGGTAAGGCATCTAAATGGACCAATGTAAGTAGCGGGGTACCCCAGGGATCGGTACTAGGACCAATTCTCTTTCTAATTTACATCAACGACATAGATGAGGGTCTCACCTGTACAATCTCAAAATTTGCTGACGATTCAAAAATTGCAAATAGCGTACTCTCAAAAGAACAAGTTGACAATATGCAACACAATCTAGATAAATTGTCATGTTGGGCCCAAATTTGGCAAATGAGTTTCAATGCGGATAAATGTAAAGTACTACATATCGGATACCTAAATGAGAAAGCAAACTATTCGATGAACGGCACTCAGCTTAAGAATGTAAACAGAGAAACCGATCTGGGAGTAACAATATCGAGTAACCTAAAACCGAGTCAACAATGTTCAGAAGTTGTCAAGAAGGCAAACAAAATAATTGGGTTTATAGGCAGGTCATTTGAGCATAAATCCAAAGAAGTTATCCTAACCCTTTACAATTCCTTAGTTCGCCCTCTTCTGGAATACTGCGTTCAATCCTGGTGCCCTTATTACCAAAAAGATATAAACAAGCTAGAACGAGTTCAACGTAGAGTTACCAAAATGATACCTAGCCTAAAGAACAAACCATACGAAGAGCGTCTTAGAGAATTAAATCTATTTCCTTTAACCCAGCGCAGATTAAGAGGTGACTTAATTCAAGTGTTCAAAATTATCAAAGGCATCGACAATATGAACTGTAGTAAGTACTTCACTATCGACCAATCTAATTACACACGGGGAAACGGTTGCAAAATTATTGGTAAATCTTTTAACTCGCACGAATCTAAGAATTTCTTCTTCAATCGAGTTGTCAACTTGTGGAATGGGCTTCCCCGAAACGTTATAGACTGCATCACCGTTGATTCATTTAAACTCCGCCTAGACAAATATCTCGCATCAAACCCGCGACTGACTGCGTTTGTAAATGAATAACTTTATTTTATCCCCCCCTCAGTTACTAACCCATCTGTCCTCTACTAACTTCCTAATCCTGCCACGGACATTAGTTCCAGGGCAGTAATTCCCTTTCCAATGTTCCCTTACCCACTCTAAACCACTGTTTGGACACTTGATCCTCAGTGTTTTGGAGGACAAGCAACCTAGAAGGGTCACTAGATCTGTTGTTGCTTGATTTCCTTTGTACTCTCCCTTCTTTGCTATCCTTTTCTTCCACTGTCCCTTACTCTCGGGTTAGCGATCTCTACTAGAATTAAGTCCTGACCACCTCGCTCGGGATCATAAGGTCTGTGTGGTCAGTGTATCTGTATAAATATATGTAAATATCTCTTGGATTGTGTTATCCCCTCCCTCTCTTTGTCTCTCTCTCTCTCTCTCTCTCTCTCTCTCTCTCTCTCTCTCTCTCTCTCTCTCTCTCTCTCTCTCTCTCTCTCTCTCTCTCTCTCTCTCTCTCTGTCTGTCTCTCTCTGTCTCGTTCTCTCTCTCACACTCTCGGTCTCGATCTCTCACACACACTCTCTCTGTCTGTCTGTTTCTCTCTGTCTGTCTGTCTGTCTCTCTCTGTTTCTCTCTCTCACACTCTCTCTGTCTCGGTCTCGTTCTCTCAAACACACTCTCTCTCTCTCTGTCTGTTTCTCTCTCTCTGTCTGTCTCGTTCTCTCTCACACTCTCTGTCTCGTTCTCTCACACACACTCTCTCTCTCTCTCTGTCTGTCTGTTTCTCTCTGTCTGTCTGTCTCTCCCTGTTTCTCTGTCTCGTTCTCTCTCACACTCTCTCTGTCTCGTTCTCTCACACTCTATCTCTCATTTTCTCTCTGTCTATTTGTTTCTCTCTCTCTGTCTGTCTGTCTCTCTCTGTTTCTCTGTCTCGGTCTCTCTCTCACACTCTCTGTCTCGTTCTCTCACACTCTCTCTCTCTGTCTGTCTGTCTTTCTCTCTGTCTGTCTGTCTCTCTCTCTGTTTCTCTGTCTCGGTCTCTCTCTCACACTCTCTGTCTCGGTCTCGTTCTCTCACACACTCTCTCTCTGTCTGTCTGTCTGTTTCTCTCTCTGTCTGTCTGTCTGTCTCTCTGTTTCGGTCTCTCTCTCACACTCTCTCTGTCTCGGTCTCGTTCTCTCACACACTCTCTCTATCTCTCTCTCTCTCTGTCTGTCTCTCGTTCTCTCTCTCGTTCTCTCTCTCACACTCTCTGTCTCGGTCTCGATCTCACACACTCTCTCTCTCTCTCTCTGTCTCGTCTCTCTCTCTGTCTCTCTGCCTCTCTGTCTCGGTCTCGATCTCACACACTCTCTCTCTCTTGTATTCTGCTATCCCCTCCCTCAATAATAGGGTATCTATCTATTCTTGGCAGCAATTAACCTGCACCGTCGTTGTCTGGTGCATCATTAAGGGGAGACTGACCGTTTGTTTATTAATTCATTTATTCATATATTTTTTTAGTTTCCTCCCTAGACCTCCATCAAGCTTAGAAAAACACACCTTCAAGATAAATTTGTACATTTTTCGATAGAAAAATGTTTCCGGCGAAGCCGGATTTCTCCATACAATGCTGGCTCGCTCGCCAGGAAGAAATCGACACCTGGATGAGGATAAACGTCTTAAAACAGTTGGCTGAATGGGGTGGAATGGATACCAGCCAGGGAAAGAGAGAAAAGGAGAGAAAGATAAAAACAGCCGGTGATCCCCCTTAACTTTCCCTGGCAACAACGGTATTGTCTTCAGCCTTCTATTCTCTGTGCTTTATTCACCCTTTAGTCACCCTTCATTCACCCTTTATTCACCCTTCATTCACCCTTTATTCACCCTTCAATCACCCTTTATTCACCCTTTATTCACCCTTTATTCACCTTTCATTCACCCTTCATTCACCCTTCATTCACCCTTCATTCATCCTTTATTCATCCTTTATTCACCCTTCATTCACCCTTTATTCACCCTTTATTCACCCTTTATTCACCCTTCATTCACCCTTTATTCACCCTTTATTCACCCTTTATTCAGACACCGGGCGTTGGGAAGAGTGTTTTAGTCATTGTCGTGTGTATGCCTAACTACAAATGAATGAACGTAGGTTTAAGGGGAAACGGGTCGTTTGTCTGGTCCCCTTTCTCCCTCGTGGTAAGCCCCATTTGTTTTGTGATTATAAGACGTTCGGCCATTAGTTTGGCGATTTTAACACCTTTCACCCCATTTCTTTGTCAATTGTATGACCTTTGGTGCCATTTAGGTGTCGATTTTTTCCTGGCGAGCGATAGCGAGCCTGACATTTTAAGAGGAACAGGCCTTCGGCCGGGACATTTTTCTACCGAAAAATGTACAAATTTATCTTGAAGGGGGGTCTAGGTTTTATTTGTTAAGCTTAATGGAGGTCTAGTGAGGAAACTAAGAAATAAAGGAATGAATGACCAAACAAACGGCCCGTCTCCCCTTAAATCAGTTGTTCAGTACCTTTGGAATTCGAACCTGGGTTACCACACACATATGTTACATGGAATTATCTACAGAGCTTATTCACCATTTTTGGTATTAAATATTCCGGAATTTATTGATTTAGGCATTTAATACTTGTGTGTACTATACTGAATAAGGTTTGGTCAGGATTCTCCATTAAATCGTAGGCAGTGTCCACCATTCTTTAACTGTCTTCGTGGTGCAATGTATAAGGTGTTGATATTCGGTGTGAGCGTCCTGGGTTCGAATCCACGGACTGCCACATGTGTTTGTAATATTTCATTAATCGATTTTAGGAGTAGAGTTGGTTGTTGGATAGCACATAATAATTATGTTGGAGGAAATGTGCTTGAAATTCTGTGTTGGTGGTGTAGTGGTTTAAATCTTATGTTCTGGGTGTGGTGTCCCGAGTTTGAATCCCGGGAGGACCATATGCTTTCATTAGTTTATTCAAGTACATTGAGGTTTGTAATTGATGATTAATGTTAAGAACGGGGGTGTTACTTAATTATGATAGGATGGGTTTTAGCGGGTGCTGGTGGAAGTTGACTTTATTGACGTTGTTGACATACCGCAGCTCCCATGGATTACACACCTGTCCGAGATATGGGCTTTACTGAACATTATAGTCATCTCACCATCCTTGTAATTATATTTTTCTTACGAGGAGATGGGTCGTTTTTCTGGGTCCCCTTCTTCCTCTTGTGGAGTCCCATTTGTTTTGAGATTACAAGACGTTTGGCCCATTATGCTAGTCAAATTTACATTCACCCCATTTCGTTGTCAAGTTTAAGACCTTTCGTGCCATTTACTGTAGGTGTCGAGTTTACCCTGGCGAGCGATAGCGAACCTATTATTTTAAGAGGAACCGGCCTTTGGCCTGGACATTTTTCTACTGAAAAATGTACAAATTTATCTTGAAGGGAGCCTATTTTTTTTTTTTTTTTGTTAAGCTTGATGGAGGTTTAGCGAGGAAACTAGAAAATAAATTAATAGGCCTATATATATATATATTTTTTTCTATATTCCAATACTCCCTCTCGGGCATAGGCTGATAGCCTTTACACTCTACCGCTGAACACGGTGAGGCCCGTGAGGTCTTGCTCCAGTCTAGGGAGTGAGACATGCGAAGCTTCACGGCTCGAAGCAACTCCATATCTGAAGCTGCTCCGCCTCTGTGCTTCACAGTCTCATCCCCCAGGCTCGGACCCTCACTCTCAGAATGCCACCTATTGAGCAATTAACTCACTAAGCATTGCTCCCCTGTAGCATACTGTATACAGTATATATATATGTATATATAGATATATATATACCTGTATATATATATATATATATATCGGTATATATATATATATATATATATATATATATATATATATATATATATATATATATATAGAATTTTAAGGAGTAATTTTAAGCTTGATGGAAGTCTAGGGAACCAACTAAAAACCTCCCCTTAAGAAGGACCTCAAACCATTAAAGAGCTACAAATGATCTCTATTAATCCTTTTAGCTGCCATAGATCCTTCCTAAGCTGCACAAAATTGTCTATATATAGCTAGAACAAATTGAAAAAGACGTCGCCGATACAGAAGGGGTTAACAGAAATGAGTCTATGATCACCCACTATCTTAGGACCATGTTTCAGTGAACGATGTTCTGGTGTATTTACTTAAGGGAGCCCACCTCGCTTTTTTTTCTCTTTCTCTCCCTCTCTCTTTGGCTTGTATCCATTCGGCCCCATTCAGCTTACTGTTTTAAGACGTTTAGCCCCATCCAGGTGTCAATATTGTCCTGGCGAGCGGTAGCGAGCCAGCATATATATATTTTTGTTTTACAGCAAGCTAAATTTGTATATTATTCGATAGAAAAATTTTCCGGCGAAGCCGGATTTATCCATACAATGCTGGCTCGCGATAATCGACACCTGGATGGGGATAAACGTCTTAAAACAGTTGGCTGAATGGGGCCAAATGGATACAAGTCAGAGAAAGAGAGAAAAGGAGAGAAAGATAAAAAAACAAAAACAAATGGTGACCCTCCCTTAACTAACGCCAAGTAAAGTCGGAAGTTTGACGTGACTGTAGTGGGTTTGACGTGACTGTAGTGGGTTTGACGTGACTGTAGTGGGTTTGACGTGACTGTAGTGGGTTTGACGTGACTGTAGTGGGTTTATCATTGATTTGATAATAGTTTATTTGTGTTTATTATTTTCTTTCGATTATTTGTAGTCGAGAGAGTAGGTCATAAATTAAATCCCCCAAAACATACAATGGTTTATTAAGTGAATTCACGTGATTTGAGGGGAGGTTTTTAGTTTGGTCCCTAGATCTCCATCAAGCTTAAGATTACACCCCCTTCGAGCCCCTTTCAAGATAAATTTGTAAAGTTTTCGGTAGAAAAGTGTCCCGACTGAAAGCCGGTTCCTCTTAAATAACAGGCTCACTATCGCTCGCCAGGATAAAATCGACACCTAAATGGCACGAAAGGTCTTAAAATTGACAGAAATGGGTCGAAAGTTCTTAAAATCGTCTAAATAATGGGGCGAACGTCTTAAAATTAGAAAATCAATGGGGCTGAACATGAGGGAGAAAGGAGCCAAGAAAAAAATCCCTCAAGTAGAAATCTCCCCTTAAAACTTCATTGAGATAGTTATAATAATAATAATAATAATAATAATAATAATAGTTCTTAAAGCTAGCGCATGCTAAGCTAGCTAAGGATAGCCCAATAAGGCCGATTAGGCGTATTTCCATTGGGGTCCTGTATTACTACCCCATCCCTTTGCTCATGAGGGATGGTAACGACTCAGTGCTTGTGAAAAATCTTTAATGCGCCGAGCGTGGGCGCGAACCCGGGCCTTCTGGGTGGAAGTCCGAGACGCTAGTCACTACACCAAGCGAGCCGCGAGTTGAAAGTCTCATTAGAAGCTTTGGGGTGGCGATACACACAGTCTACTCTATATGAAGCCGGTATCACACGAGAGCTTTTATAGTCAACATTCGATGATCAATATTTTTCTGGCAACATTTCTGGAATATTTTACACTGGTATCGAAAACTAGAGTGATTATAGATGAATTTAGGTGACATCAATATTGTACCGGTAAGTGTTGACCTCATAAGCTGCCAGACCAGTGTTGATGATACATGTTGAGGGGAAAAAGCGGCTTAACGGCAATTGTCTACACTGCACAGTTAGCCACACGGCCCACACCTCTTCTATATCATTGGGTTAGTTTAATTTGCAATGTACATTATTCGTGACATAATATATACAAAGCTGGTCTATCAGAGTGATAACTGAGCGATCTCTGCCATACCCATAGCTTACTCTGACTGTTCCTTTTACTTATATATTTTCTAGATCTCAAGTGACGGCGTCTCTTGCGTGGATTGACCTCCTAATCTACCAAGATTGGAAGCCAAAGCGTCACATCTTTCCTTTGCCCCTCAACTTTCTCTTCATAATTGATGAGGGGCACAGGGCCCTGGGTGGGGCTTTGGTTTCCCGGGCGTTTCCGCACCCTCCTCAGCTCCCCGCCATGGAGTGGCTTCGGTCACCCAGGCTTTATTGTGGTCGGCAGGGAGGGTTCTGTGGGGGCGCTCGGTTATGGCCTTGGCCTTGCTCGGGGCCTTGGGGCTCTTCGGCCAGGCAGCTTGGGGAAAAACAACAACAACAACAACAACACCTCACTCGCGACCCTTGTCACAGCAAAACACAATCTAGGCCAAGATGTGCAGATAATATTTGTCAGGGGGGTAAGGAAGCAGCCTAGATTGTCTTATGCAGAGAGAGAGAGAGAGAGTGAGTGAGTGTGGGAGAGAGAGAGAGAGAGTGAGTGAGTGAGGGAGTGAGAGTGGGAGAGTGAGTGAGGGAGTGACAGTGAGTGAGTGTGGGAGAGTGAGTGAGTGAGTGAGTGAGAGTCCCAAGAGAAGACTGCTGCACGCAACCTCGGCCTCCGTGTTACACGATTGCTTGCAAGACAACTCGGTCTCATCCAGAAATATTCAAATATCTAGCTAGAAATTCTGATAACATGCAATTATTCTCGGCTTTTTGTTGCATGAATATTGTTTGTGCTCTCAGTATGGTATGACGCATTTCGTGCTTTAATTGTTATGCTTTCATTGTGTGTGTGTGTGTTTTTTTTTTTTTTTTTTGTAGAAGCTTATTCGGTCCTTCTTAAGCTGGACTAAATCGTTTAAGGGGAGGTATTTAGTTTGGTCCCTAGATATCCTTCAAGCTTAAGATTACACCCCCTTGAGCCCCTTTCAAGATAAATGTGTACATTTTTCGGTAGAAAAATGTCCTGGCTGAAAGCCGGTTCCTCTTAAATTACAGGCTCGCTATCGCTCGCCAGGATAAAATCGACACCTAAATGGCACGAAAGGTCTTAAAATTGACAGAAATGGGTCGAAAGTTCTTAAAATCGTCAAAATAATGGGGCGAACGTCTTAAAATTAGAAAAGCAATGGGGCTAAACATGAGGGACAAAGGAGCCAAGAAAAAAATCCCTCAAGTGGATATCTCCCCTTAAAACTTCATTGAGATAGTTGAAAGTCTCCTTAGAAGCTTTGGGGTGGCGATACACACAGCCGGTATCACACAAGAGCTTTTATAGTCCACATTCGATCATCAATATTTTTCTGGCAACATTTCTGGAATATTTTGCACTGGTATCGGAAACTAGAGTGATGATAGATGAATATAGGTGACATAAATATTGTACCGGTAAGTGTTGACCTCATAAGCTGCCAGACCAGTGTTGAGGATAAATGTTGAGGGGAAAAAGCGGCTTAACGGCAATTTTCTACACTGCACAGTTAGCCACACGGCCCACACCTCTTCTATATCATTGGGTTAGTTTAATTTGCAATGTACATTATTCGTGACATAATATATACAAAGCTGGTCTATCAGAGTGAGAACTGAGCGATCTCTGCCATACCCATAGCTTACTCTGACTGTTCCTTTTACTTATATATTTTCTAGATCTCAAGTGACGGCGTCTCTTGCGTGGATTGACCTCCTAATCTACCAAGATTGGAAGCCAAAGCGTCACATCTTTCCTTTGCCCCTCAACTTTCTCTTCATAATTGATGAGGGGCACAGGGCCCTGGGTGGGGCTTTGGTTTCCCGGGCGTTTCCGCACCCTCCTCAGCTCCCCGCCATGGAGTGGCTTCGGTCACCCAGGCTTTATTGTGGTCGGCAGGGAGGGTTCTGTGGGGGCGCTCGGTTATGGCCTTGGCCTTGCTCGGGGCCTTGGGGCTGTTCGGCCAGGCAGCTTGGGGGAAAAACAACAACAACAACAACACCTCACTCGCGACCCTTGTCACAGCAAAAACAATCTAGGCCGAGATGTGGATATAATATTTGTCAGGGGGGTAAGGAAGCAGCCTAGATTCTTTTATGCAGAGAGAGAGAGAGAGTGAGTGAGTGTGGGAGAGAGAGAGAGTGTGGGAGAGTGAGTGAGGGAGTGAGAGTGAGTGTGGGAGAGAGAGAGAGTGAGTGAGTGTGGGAGACAAAGAGAGAGTGAGTGAGGGAGTGAGAGTGAGTGAGTGAGTGAGTGAGTGAGAGTCCCAAGAGAAGACTGCTGCACGCAACCTCGGCCTCCGTGTTACACGGTTGCTTGCAAGACAACTCGGTCTCATCCAGAAATATTCAAATATCTAGCTAGAAATTCTGATAACATGCAATTATTCTCGGCTTTTTGTTGCATGAATATTGTTTGTGCTCTCAGTATGGTATGACGCATTTCGTGCTTTAATTGTTATGCTTTCATTGTGTGTGTGTGTGTGTGTGTTTTTTTTTTTTTTTTTTTTTGTAGAATCTTATTCGATCCTTCTTAAGCTGGACTAAATCGTTTAAGGGGAGGTATTTAGTTTGGTCCCTAGATATCCTTCAAGCTTAAGATTACACCCCCCCCTTGAGCCCCTTTCAAGATATATGTGTACATTTTTCGGTAGAAAAATGTCCTGGCTGAAAGCCGGTTCCTCTTAAATTACAGGCTCGCTATCGCTCGCCAGGATAAAATCGACACCTAAATGGCACGAAAGGTCTTAAAATTGACAGAAATGGGTTGAAAGTTCTTAAAATTGTCAAAATAACGGGGCAAACGTCTTAAAATTAGAAAAAACAATCGGGCTAAACATGAGGGAGAAAGGAGTCCAGAAAAAGATCCCTCAAGTGGAAATCTCCCCTTAATGATACCGGCAACCAAATGAAAAATAGCGTGATCGTCTTAAGGGGAGGTTTTTAGTTGATTCACTAGACCTTCATCAAACTTAAAATTACTCCCCCTAGACCCCCTTTCAAGATAAATTTGTACATTTTTCGGTAGAAAAATTTCCCGGCCGAAGGCCGATTCCCCTTAAATTACAGGCTCGCTATCGTTCGCCAGGAAAAAATCGACACCTAAATGGCACGAATGGTCTTAAAATTGACAGAAATGGGGCGAGGGTTCTTAAAATCGTCAAACTAATGGGGCAAGCGTCTTAAAATCTCCAAAGCAATGGGGCTAAACATGAGGGAGAAAGGGGTCAAGAAAAAAGTCCCGCAAGTGGAAATCCCCCCTTAAAGGGTTAATCAATCTAATGAGTCACGAGTGTATCAAGGGGTTGAGGAAACAGGGGGAGAGTCGTTGTAGGCTACCTGTTCATAAGAACATAAGAACATAAGAACATAAGAAAATGGGAGTCTGCAGAAAGCCGATTGGCCTAAGCAAGGCAGATCCCTGTCCCACACAACCCCAATTACAAAGCCCAATTATAGGCTCAACATTCTAATACCCTGAGGATCATCTTACCAAAACGGTTAGAGATTAACGCAGGATTATGGGGTCTGCAGAGCGCTGATTGGCCCAACCCTGCTGATCCCCCTTCACACCCAACCCTTCTCGTCCATATGCTTATCCAATTTTATCTTAAAGCTCCCTATAGTTTTTAATCCCACTATAGCACTTGGTAGTCCATTCCACCCATCTACAACTCTGTTACCAAACCAATATTTGCCTATATCTCTTTTCTGAAACGAAATTTATCTAATTTGAAGCCATTGGTACGAGTTCTTTCGCTATCACTGAGCTTTAGTACATTTGTCATGTCCCCTTTGTTAATCCCACTAACCCACTTGAACACCTCTATCATATCCCCTCTAACTCTGCGTCTCTCTAATGAATGTAAGCCTAATTTCTTCAACCTTTCTTTATACGGAAGATTTCTAATATTATGGATCATTTTTGTCATTCTACGTTGTACTCTCTCCAATGAATCTATGTCCATTCTGTAATAAGGACACCAAAATTGAACAGCATAATCCATATGGGATCTCGCTAATGACAAGTAAAGTTTTAAGATAACATCAGCAGTTCTGTTACTCACACTCCTAGAGATGAACCCGAGAATCCTGTTTGCCTTGTTTCGAACGCTTATACACTGTTGTCTTGGCTTCAAATCATTGCTAACAAACACACCTAGATCTTTCTCACAATTCGAGTTTTCTAATTCCATATTAGCTAGTTTATATTTAACATTTGTATGCATCTTCCCTATCATTAATACCTTGCATTTGTCAATGTTAAACTTCATCTGCCAATTTACTGACCATTCGTGTAAGGTACCGTATCTAGATCCCTTTGGAGGCACTCTATATCTCTATCTGAATCAATTGTTCTCCCCATTTTGGTATCGTCTGCAAATTTACTTATCCTACTAGTTATACCTAAATCAAGGTCATTTATGTATATAACAAACAACAGAGGACCTAATACAGATCCCTGGGGGACACCACTTTTGACTGCTCCCCATTCTGACTTCGTACCATTTATGCTGACTCTCTGCTTCCTACCAATTAGCCATGACCTAATCCATCCCAACAACGCCCCACCTAATCCATGCGCCTCAACCTTTCTCATCAATCTCTCATGGGGGACTCTGTCGAAAGCTTTACTGAAATCTAAATATATTATATCATATGACTTGTCATTATCTACTGCTTCATATACCTCTGAGAAAAAACTAAGCAAATTAGTAAGGCAAGAACGTCCCTGAGTGAATCCATGCTGAGAAGAATTGATTAAATTAAATGTATCTAAGTGGTTTCTAATTTTACTAGCAATAATTGACTCTAGTAGCTTTCCTATGATTGATGTAAGACTAATGGGACGGTAATTGGATGCTATTGATTTGTCACCTTTTTTGAAGATCGGAACTACGTTTGCAAGCTTCCAAGCTTCTGGAACTATACCTGTCTCCAATGACTTGTTAAATAAAAATGTTAATGGGTAACTTAACTCATCCCTACATTATTTTAATACTCTAGCATATACCTCATCAGGACCAGGCGATTTATGAGGTTTCAGTCTGTCAATTTCCTTAAGCACATCATTTCTACTTATAGTAATCGTACTTAACCTATTTTCTATACTATCGCTATATACCTTACGGACTTCTGGAAACTGTGCCAAATTTTCATTAGTGAAAACGGAAAGAAATTGACTATTTAATGTACTGCACATTTCTAAATCATTTTCTGTCATTTCTCCTATCGAAGTTTTAAGGGGACCAATTACATCTCTAACCTTGGATTTATATAGTTGGTAAAAAGCTTTAGGATTATTTTTTGAGTCATTGGCAACCTTAATTTCATAATTTCTTTTTTCTTTCCTAATATCCTTTTGTACCTGTCTTGATAGATTCTGATAGTAAGCAAGTAGGTGAATTTCGCCTTTCCTAATTTTTCTATATATTCCTCTTTTGTCCTAGAAGATCTAATAGTCTATTATTCATCCATTTGGGTTGGTTCTGTGTTGATCTAAATTTTCTTTTGGGGATGTATTTATTTTGTGCATTGAATACTGACTCGATAAAATTATCGTATGTATCTACCAAGGTTGACGTCTCTACCTGACTTAAGATGACAGGTGTCTGAGAAGGGGTACATTCATTTGGACACCTGGATCGACTTAATTTTTTGACCATAGGGTCAGCTAAGAGGGCTCTTCTTAACCCACCATAATTGGCTTTTCTGAAGTCAGGTATTAATGTTGTATTCTCTCTGGTATTACCTTTCCATTGTATATTAAAATACACAGAATTGTGGTCACTATTTCCTAGGTGGTCCCCTATCTCTACATTATTTACCATATGTTCATTGTTACTGAAAACTAAATCGAGAATATTATTACCTCTAGTCGGCGTATCTATGAATTGAAATAAAAACTATCTTGTACTACCTCTATAAACTCCTCAGAATCAGAGTCTCCTATTTGATGCTGCCAATCTATATTCGGAAAATTAAAATCACCCATAATGCACACATTGCTAAACCTTGATGCCAATTTCCTCCCATAATGACGTTCCGTCATTTCTACTCATATTTGGCGGTCTATACATAACTCCAATAACTATGGTCTCACTACCTTCGTTAACCTCTACCCAAACACTTTCATTATCGTTATTTAGTCTAATACCTGATTTAATACAGCTTTGTAATGTACTCCTGACAAACACTGCTATACCGCCACCCCTCTTACTTGTTCGGTCATATTTAAACAAACTATATCCTGGTATATCAAATTCTGCTAAAAAAATGCCTGGTTTCTGTATTAATCCACGTTTCAGTTAGCGCTATTATGTCTATATTTTCTTTGCTAACAAGGGCTCTAAGTTCGTTCATTTTGTTACATAGACTCCTACAGTTTGTGTAATATACTCTCAATTTACTTCTTTTCTTTATACCTAATTTACCTTTATTTCTAACGACATTTCCATCTTCCGTTGCACCATCACTACTATCATTTGCAATATAGTCATCATTTTTAGCATGAGACTGAATATCCTTATCGCTTTCGCCTGACGCTAAAATTGTTCCATTTAACCTCTCATTTACACTCTCAATATTTCTGTTCATTAACCCCTTCGGTACCAGCGACGTGGTTTTCGTTTATATTCTGGCCATATACTATAATTATGTCCCCTTAACCCTATTAGGTGCAGGGCGGCCCAATTTCGATCCTCCCGGTTTTACTCCATTAGTTTGTAGATTTTAAGACGTTTCACCTCATTAGTTTGGCGATTATAAGATGCTTGAACCCAATAAGGTGTCAATTATTCCTGGGCGAGCGATAGCGAGCCTGCAATTTGGGAGAAACCGGCCTTCGGCCGGTAAATTTTTCTACCGAAAAATGTACATATTTAGCTTGAAGGGGGTCTGGGGGACGTTTTTTAGTTTGAAGGGGGTCTGGAGAGGCGTGTTTCTAGTCTTGGGGGTAAACTAAAAACACATTGTTCAAAAATGGCTAAAACAATGAAAACCCTGGATAATAATTAAACCAAATATCATAATAACCCCCCGAGACGTTGCACCTAAACAGGAAGGCATGGTTATTTACCGGTATATACACACTCGGTACAGTCACCCATTAATATTTCTACACACACACACATATATATATTGATTCGTCTGAGCATAAGTTATTGTTGCCTGATAATTCACACTCTCGTAATAACAGAAATACGTGTTGTTATATCATATTTAATACGTACTTAATTACGGGGGGTGACTCTGGTTTTTTGTTCTGTTCTTTTCTATCTTTCTCTGGCTTGTATCCATTGGGCCCCATTCAGCCTAATGTTTTAAGACGTTTATCCCCATCCAGGTGTCAAGTTTTTACTGGTGAGCGGTAGCGAGCCAGCATATTTTTTATTTTTGTTTGACAGCAGGCTAAATTTGTACATTTTTCGATAGAAAAATGTCTCCGGCGAAGCCGGATTTCTTCATATAATGCTGGCTCGCTATCGCTCGCCAGGAAGATATCGACACCTAGGTGGGGATAGTCTTAAAATAGTTGGCTGAATGGGGCCGAATGGATACAAGCCAGAGAAAGAGAGAAAAGGACAGAAATAACAAACAGCAGGTCACCCCCTTAACATGCATACGTACCGTACACCTGCAGCTCTTACTTGTAAATTAAATACCAATATATCATTAATATTTCGTAAATGCTCATAAAAGTAATAACACATGCATTTCACACACATATACACCCTCTTGCACACACACACACACACACACACACACATATACACCCTCTTACAAACACACACACAGTAGTATATATAATATATATGTATTTTTTTTTCTATATGATTGAGGGAGGCAAAAGGCATAACTGCCTATAGCGAGTGCCTTCCCCATAGTTGAAAGAGTGACAGGGCCAAAATCAAGGGACGTTCGAGCCAAAATGCCTGGACACACGGAGTTTGAAGCAATTTAAGTCATAGGAAGAGGGAAAGACTGATTCTGGGAGAGAGTTCCAGAACTCAGCTGTTGAGTAGAAGAAAGTTTGAGAGTACAGTATATATATATATATATAGTAATGCACACATTTACACACACACACACAGTACCGGGTATTCCTTTCCTCCCACACAGAGTTGGAATTTATTGGTACCTTTAGTCAATACATTTTTCAACTCTCATAAATAATCTGGTGAAATCCTTGAGACGTTAAGGTCGGTCTATAAGGGAGTGGTCGACTGCTCTATTGCTTTGTTAGTTCCAAGTGCATTAGGGGACATGATGGGATGGATTAGGTCATGGCTAATTGGTAGGAAACAGAGAGTCAGCATAAATGGTACCAAGTCAGAGTGGGGAGCAGTCAAAAGTGGTGTCCCCCAGGGATCGGTATTAGGTCCCCTGTTGTTTCTTATATACATAAATTACCTAGATTTAGGTATAACTAGTAGGATAAGTAAATTAAAATGTAAAACTTGCAAACTAAACAAACCAAAATTGGGACAAGGACAATATAAAGTCAAATTAAATTATCAAAATCGCTATGTGGAAACAACGCTTACTAAAATGAAAATTATTAAATAAAAGAACACAATCCACCACATAGGGTGTACATCACTACATGAGCAAGTTAATCTGTTTCCCAAGCAAACCAATCGCACATATAACAACGCACTATCGTCACGTTAAAGGAAGTAGTCAAGCCGGGACGTTCTGGCAAATTTTACTAAACTCTGCATGAATAAAGAAACTACATGTTAAATGTCAAATATTATTTAAAATCAAATTTGCAACATGACAAGACATTAACAATAGTAAAAAATACAAATATTGATAAGATATCTATACTATTACAAAATAATATATAAAATACAGTACAGCACTCACTAACGATAGTGCTATCGGGTAGGTACCTGTAAGCATAGCATGCTTCAAGTGACCCCTATCAATAACTACCCTACAAATAACCTACATTTATAGCACAAATAAACTAAGGAAATCGCAAAAGTAAGCAATTGATACTATCGACAATGAATACATATAATATAAAGAGAAATAATTGCAAAATATGAAGTAACAACAGATTTAACCAAAGAGTACTCTTTTAACAAGAACAATAAATTTAAAAAATCATAATTATTAATAATAATAATAATATAATAGAAAAAGAAAAAGAAAAGATAAACAATAAATACAGACAAAAAGTAAGCAGAGGTTATACAAGAAACTTCAAGTTAAAAATGCTTGATTAAAATTATTGATGTCAAATTTTAGAATACAGTCACAATAATTGACCCTAAAAAGATTAAATTTATGGAACAATTTACTTGCCTCAAAACCTCTGTCCACTAAGAGTCTGTATAGTAACCTAGCTCTAGCCCAAAAGTCATCTACTTTAGTGCAGATTTTACAAAATCTTATTAATTGGGAATAAAAACAATTATAAGAGTAACAGAACTGCTGATGTTATCTTAAAACTTTACTTGTCATTAGTGAGACCCCACATGGATTATGCTGTCCAATTTTGGTGTCCTTATTACAGAATGGACATAGATTCATTGGAGAGAGTACAGCGTAGAATGACAAAAATGATCCATAATATTAGAAATCTTTCGTATGAAGAAAGGTTGAAGAAATTAGGTTTACATTCGTTAGAGAGACGCAGAGTTAGAGGGGATATGATAGAGGTGTTCAAGTGGGTTAGTGGGATTAACAAAGGGGACATGGCAATGTACTAAAGCTCAGTCATAGCGAAAGAACTGGAACAAATGGTTTGAAATTTGATCAATTTCGTTTCAGAAAGATATAGGCAAGCACTGGTTTGGTAATAGAGTTGTAGATATGTGGAATGGACTACCAAGTGCTATAGTGGGATCTAAAACTGTAGGGAGCTTTAAGATAAAATTAGATAAGCATATGGACGAGAAGGGTTGGGTGTGAAGGGGGATCAGCCGGGTTGGGCCAATCAGCGCTCTGCAGACCTCCATAATCCTGCGTTAATCTCTAACCGTTTTGGTAAGATGATCCTCAGTGTATTAGAGTGTGAAGCCTATAATTGGGCTTTGTAATTGAATTGGGGTTGTGTGGGACAGGGATCTGCCTTGCTTAGGCCAATCGGCTTTCTGCAGACTCCCATTTTCTTATGTTCTTATGTTCTTATGTTCTTAAGTGATTTTACTATCGATATTACTACTAGGGAAAGGAAAGTTTATTACGTTAAAATTAAAATCATCAACTTTGTGATATACTTTAAGTATGCACTGTTCATTAACAATCTCTATATTTATATCAAGAAAATTTAAGGAATAATAAACTAAGGAAATTTAACAAATTGCAAACAAGAATATCATCAATATATCTACTATTATTACTTAACAGTTTAGCAAGTGCTAATTTTTCTGGAATTTTATTTTTCTTGCTACTGTCAACTAAGTCTTTTATATATTTAAATTCTAAAGCAAGCAAGAATAAGTCTGCAATTAAAGGGCTAGCATTTCCACCCATAGGAATTCCTAATATTTGTTTGAAAATGTACGGCCCGAATCTAACATAAGTATTGAAAAGGAGGAATTTAAGGGCATCTTTAAGTTTAGTTCTATCAAAATATACAGAACTAGTGGGAGTAGAGCTAAGTGATGCATTATTAAAATATGTATAAACATTTATGAAATAATTACCATTCCTAACGAACCTGTCAAAGTGCAAATCTATAATAAAGCAAAGCTCTGAATATACTAAATCTAAAGGCAAATTGGTATACAAAGTTGAAAAGTCGAAGCTATGTACCGAGGTAACTTTCGGCATGGTATTATTTTATCAATAACTTCTAACGAATTGTCAACACTCCAATAATAGTTAATGCCAGTTCTTCTCATGATGGTATTACAATATCTTTTATGAGTACTTTTAATGTATTTTAAGCAATTTACTACTTGTTCTGATAGAGTTTTAGTGGTAGCAAATTTTGCTCCGGCAATAAAGCGATATTTATAAGGTCTTTTATGAAATTTAGGTAACATGTATAATTTTGCAATGCACTTGTTCTTATCAGAAAGTTTAATATCAATATTATATTTTTCTTGGTATGTTCATCGATTAAGTTATCAATATTCAGATTATTTTGAATTTCATAAACAGAATTACCGCAAATATTTTGACGTAATATGTTACCCTTAATACCTAATTCTTTTTTCATATTTTCAAGATAAAATTTCTTACATGTGAAGCTATAATTATTGCTGGCTTTATCTACTGTAGTGATTACAAAATGTTTATGTAAATTTATTAAATCAGCTTTAAGCTTATTATAATTATAGTCTATAAAATCTGAAAGATTAAATTCATTTTTAAGCGAGAAAATTTTATTTCTAATTAACTTAATTAATAATTTAGACCATGCTTCTAGTTCTCTCGCATTGCAGCACGCAATTTTTAACAATTTATCTTTTAATTTATTGACTGAAAAAACAATATCTTTTAAAATTATGTCCCATGTTACTTTATTACTCCCTATTCTAAATTTAAACCCTTTACGACATAGCTCCGCTAATTTGTCGTTTGCAAAATGTTTAACTAGTTCTACATCACCTGTTAATATGTGACATATCGGACTATAAATGGACTATAGTATTCGCAGACGATACTAAAATGGGGAGATCAATTGATTCAGATAGCGATATAGAGTGCCTCCAAAGGGATCTAGATACCTTACATGAATGGTCAGTAAATTGGCAGATGAAGTTTAACATTGACAAATGCAAGGTATTAAAGATAGGGAAGATGCAAACAAATGTTAAATATAAACTAGCTAATTTAGAATTAGAAAATTCAGACTGCGAGAAAGATCTAGGTGTGTTTGTTAGCAATGATTTGAAGCCTAGAAACAGTGTATAAGCGTTCGTAATAAGGCAAACAGGATTCTCGGGTTCATCTCTAGGAGTGTGAGTAACAGAACTGCTGATGTTATCTTAAAACTTTACTTGTTAGTGAGACCCCATATGGATTATGCTGTCCAATTTTGGTGTCCTTATTACAGAATGGACATAGATTCATTGGAGAGAATTCAGCGTAGAATGACAAAAATGATCCATAATATTAGAAATTTTCCGTATGAAGAAAGGTTGAAGAAATTAGGTTTACATTCGTTAGAGAGACGCAGAGTTAGAGGGGATATGATAGAGGTGTTCGGTTAGTGGGATTAACAAAGGGGACATGACAAATGTACTAAAGCTCAGTGATAGCGAAAGAACTCGTACCAATGGTTTCAAATTAGATAAATTTCGTTTCAGAAAAGATAGGCAAATATGGTTTGGTAACAGAGTTGTAGATGGGTGGAATAGGCTACCAAGTGATATAGTGGGATCAAGAACGATAGGGAGCTTTAAGAAAAAATTGGATAAGCATATGGACGAGAAGGGTTGGGTGTGAAGGGGGATCAGCCGGGTTGGGCCAATCAGCGCTCTGCAGACCCCCGTAATCCTGCGTTAATCTCTAACCGGTTTGGTAAGATGATCCTCAGGGTATTAGAGTGTTGAGCCTATAATTAGGCTTTGTAATTGGGGTTGTGTGGGACAGGGATCTGCCTTGCTTAGGCCAATCGGCTTTCTGCAGACTCCCATTTTCTTATGTTCTTATGTTCTTATGAGCCGCTTTTCTGGACCACTTTCTCCCTCATGTTTAGCCTCATTAGTTTTCAGATGTTAAGATGTTTGCCCTATTAGTTAGTCGATTTTAAGACTTTTCGCCCCATTTCTTCGTCAATATTTAGACCTTTCGTGCTATTTAGGTGTCGATTTTTTGCCCTGGCGAACGATAGTGAACCTGTAATGTTGGAAGAAGCGGCTTTCGTCCGGGACATTTTTCTACCGAAAAATGTACAAATTAATCTAGAAGGGGGATCTAATGGATGTTTTTTTTTTTTTTTAATTTGATGGAAGTCTAGGGAGGAAACTAGAAAAATAATGAATACATGCAAAAATCGCCCAAAAAGTGAACCATCTCCCCTTAGTTAGGGGGGTAGTTCTGGAACTCTCTCCCAGAATCAGTCTTTCCCTCTTCCTATGACTTAAATTGCTTCAAACTCCGTGTGTCCAGGCATTTTGGCTCGATCGTCCCTTGATTTTGGCCCTGTCACTCTTTCAACTATGGGGGAGGCACTCGCTATAGGCAAATCTGCCTTTTGCCTCCCTCAATCACATAGAAAAAAAAAAGTGCTTGGTTTTTGGTCTATATATTTATGTATTAAGGGGAGGTATTTAGTTTCTTCCCTAGACCTCCATCAAGCTTAAAATTATACCCCCTAGACCCTCTTTCAAGATAAATTTGTACATTTTTCGGTAGAAAAATGTCCCGGCCGAAGGCCGATTCCTCTCAAATTACAAGCTCGCTATCGCTCGCCAGGAAAAATCAACACCTAAATGGCACGAAAGTTCTTAAAATTGACAGAAATGGGGCGAAAGTTCTTAAAATCGCCAAACTAAAGGGGGCGAACGTCTTAAAATCTAAAAAGCAATGGGGCTAAACATGAGAGAGAAAGGGGTCCAGAAAAAAATCCCTCAAGTGGAAATCTCCCCTTAACCCCTTCTGTAGCGGCGACGTTGTTTAAATTACATTCGAGCTATATATATTGACGATTTTCAGCAGTTTAAGAAGGACCTGTGGTATTATAAATGGTCAAGTGAGCTAGTTCGAGGCCTGTTCATTGCTGTAGGTCCTTCCTAAGCTTAATACATATCCTCTAATAGCCGTAGTGGGGTTAAAAGGACGCCACCGGTACTGTACGGGTTAATATATTTTTGAATTTCCTCGCTAGACCTCCAGCGAGCTTAGAAAAACACCCGGTAGACCCCCTTTGAAGATAAATTTGTACATTTTTCGGTAGAAAAATTATTTCCCTGCCGTAGGCCAGTTCCTTCTAATATTTGAGGCTCGCTATCGCTCGCCAGGATAAAATCGACACCTAAAGGGCACGAAAGGTCTTAACATTGACGAAGAAATGGGACGAAAGGTCTCACAATCGCCAAACTAACGGAACGAACGTCTTGAAACCTCAAAACTAATATGCTAAACACGAGGGAGAAGGGGGTCCAGAAAAAGCGAGTAGTACCCCCTTAATAAAGTGGTATTTGACATTTATACATACATTTATACATACATTTATACATACATTTATACATACATTTATACATACATTTATACATACATTTATACATACATTTATACATACATTTTTTTTTAGCAGTCAGTTTTTCCCGTTTTTTTTCTTCGAGGTAGCATTAACCCTTTCCGTACCGACGTCGTATTTTACACTATATTCTGGCAACTATATGACGCTTTTATTGAGTTTAGAAAGGGCCTCCAGCACTTAACAGGCTTCGAACTATCTCACTTAATCATTTTTACTATCACAGGTCCTTCTTAAGGGGAGGTTTTTAGTTGATTCCCTAGACTTCCATCAAGCTTAAAATTACTCCCCCTTGACCCCATTTCAAGATAAATTTGTACATTTTTCGGTAGAAAAATTTCCCGGCCGAAGGCCGGTTCCCCTTAAATTACAGGCTCGCTATCGCTCGCCTGGAAAAAATCGACACCTAAATAGCGCAAATAGTCTTCAAATTGACAGAAATGGGGCGAGGGTTCTTAAAATCGCCAAACTAACGGGGCAAGCGTCTTTAAATCTCACAAGCAATGGGGCTAAACATGAGGAGAAAGAAGTTCAGAAAAAAATCCTCCCGGTGGAAATCTCCCCTTAAGCTGCCAATATAGTCTAAATATAGCTAGAATAAAATTTAGAAACACGTCACCCGGTACAGGAGAGATTAACCCTTTCTGTACGGGTGACGTGGGTTATATTTAGACGATGTTATGCAGCTTAGGAAGGATCTGTGGTAGTTTAAGGGGAGATTTCCACCGGGAGGATTTTTTTTTTCTGGATCCCTTTCTCCCTCATGTTTAGCCCCATTGCTTTTGAGATTTTAAGACGCTTGCCCCATTAGTTTGGCGATTTTAAGAACCCTCGCCCATTTCTGTCAATTTTAAGACTATTCGCGCTATTTAGGTGTCGATTTTTTCCTGGCGAACGATAGTGAGTGTAATTTAAGGGGAACCGGCCTTCGGCCGGGAAAATTTTCTACCGAAAAATTTACAAATTTATCTTGAAAGGGGGTCTAGGGGGAGTAATTTTAAGCTTGATGGAAGTCTAGGGAATCAACTAAAAACCTCCCCTTAAAATGGTTGGCTGAGATAGTTCGAAGCCTTATAATTGCTAAAGATCCTTCCTAAACTGAATAAAATGGGATGTCGACGGTACAGAAGGGGTTAACGAGAGCCATCAATTGACCACTTGCGAGTTTCAGGCTATAAGGAAGTTGGAGCCGTAGACATCGATGGCATATAGTAATGCAATAATTAGGTAGGTTTCTGATGGCTAAAGAGTATGTTGAATTGGGTTTGATGTGTTTATAAATGTACGGTCGCGCTAATAAGTCATGGCCCAGCGGTCATTACGTTTGGCTCCCTCTGTGCTGTATTATTAATGTCGGTCAGATGTTGAATAGGGTGGGCAAGTGTAGGAACATGTTTGTATATTTCACTCCATATGAAGAAATGCAGCTTAGATATTGCTGATACCAATTATGGATCAAAATATACTTGGGGCCGAGACATGACTTATTAGCGCGACTGTACTACAACCGTATATTAACAGCTAATTCGGCTGAATATCAATATCCACAGCTCCAACTTCCTTATAGAACGAAACTCGCAAGTGGTGAATTACCGGTACTCCATGAATCCAGGATAATAGGATATTTTTAAAGTGAATGTCATCTAAAGTGCCTTTTAAGGGGGCCCACTTAATTTTTTCTCTCTCTCTCCCTCTCTCTGTGGGTTGTATCCATTCGGCCCCATTCAGCCTACTGTTTTAAGACGTTTATCCCCGTCCAGGTGTAGAATTTTTCCTGGCGAGCGGTAGCGAGCCAGCATATCGAAAAACAAATGTATTTGACAATAGGCTAAATTTGTACATTTTTTCGATAGAAAAATGTGTCCGGCGAAGCCGGATTTCTCCAAACAATGCTGGCTCGCTAGGGGGAACCGATCTTCTTCTTCTTACTGTTGAAATATGCAGTTTGCTTGGAGGGTTGCAGTGTCTCCAGATTACTGCACAGGCGTTTTAAGAGGGGTGAAAATAAAAGTTGTGTTAGGAGAGATAGGAGAGATAGTGAAGGTGGGTTTTATATTGTTTAGAGAGATAGTTTGTCGTCATCTTTTAAAGTCAGGGTCGATTTAAGGGGAGATATCCACTTGAGGGATTTTTTTCTGGACTCCTTTCTCCCACATGTTTAGCCCCATTGTTTTTCTAATTTCAAGACGTTTGCCCCATTATTTTGACGATTTTAAGAACTTTCAACCCATTTCTGTCAATTTTAAGACCTTTCGTGCCATTTAGGTGTCGATTTTATCCTGGCGAGCGATAGCGAGCCTGTAATTTAAGAGGAACCGGCTTTCAGCCGGGACATTTTTCTACCGAAAAATGTATACATTTATCTTGAAAGGGGCTCAAGGGGGTGTAATCTTAAGCTTGAAGGATATATAGGGACCAAACTAAAAACTTCCCCTTAAGTCAAGTTAGGCCAGGGTGTTTCTCTAGTGAACAATGGACAACAGTATCTCGACCAGGGGGTCATGGGGGTATTTTGTCCAAACTTGATGGAGGTCTGGGGAGGAAACTAGAAGAAAAGAAATAATTTATAAATATATAATTCACATATACTATAAGGAAGACTAAAATGAATGGACTGGGGGCTCTCGTTTGGCATCCTGAATGGGTAACTTGTCTAAGGGTGTCTACAACTCTAATAGATTCCAAGTGGATTAGACTGTTAACCCGTTCAGTACCAGTGATAGCCTTCTTGTTGTGTTCTGACAATTATTAGACGATTTTATTCAGACGTCTACCCACTAAAAGGCTACACTGTATCTAAATTAATCCTTTCATAAAATTAATCCTTTCATAAAATTAATCCTTTCATAAAATTAATCCTTTCATAAAATTAATCCTTTCATAAAATTGTCTAAATTTAGCTGAAATATAATAAAACAGACGTCGCTGGTAAAGTAAGGGTTAAGCCGGTATCACACGAGCGCTTTTTCCCTCAACATTTATCCTCAACACTGGTCTGGCAGCTTATGTGGTCAACATATACTGTATAATATTGTGGCTGCGTAAATTCATCTATCATCAGTTTCCGATACCAGTGCAAAATACTCCAGAAATGTTGCCAGCAAAATCGAATGTTGACTATAAAAGCTCTCGTGTGATGCCGGTTTAACCCCTTCAGACTCATATGACGCAGAGGTTGTCAGATTAGCAATAAGAAAGAGTTCTCTCACTCTTATAATTACCTCTCCAAAAAAAAAAAATCTGCCCACAGCTAACTCAAAGACAACTGCAGAGGTTGAAGTAACTAAAGTATCCCCAATAGGCTCAAAATCGCGTCATATGTCGGAGAGGGTTAACTATATTCTGGCTACTATTAAACGATTGTATTCTGTTTAGAAAGGGCCTCCAACAATTAACAGGCTTCGAACTATCTCATTTAACCCTATTAACAGGCGTCGAACTATCTCATTTAACCCAATTAACAGGCGTCGAACTACGGTATCTCATTTAACCCTATTAACAGGCGTCGAACTATCTCATTTAACCCAATTAACAGGCGTCGAACTATCTCATTTAACCCAATTAACAGGCTTCGAACTATCTCATTTAAACCTATTAACAGGCTTCGAACTATCTCATTTAACCCAATTAACAGGCGTCAAACTATCTCATTTAACCCAATTAACAGGCGTCGAACTATCTCATTTAAACCTATTAACAGGCTTCGAACTATCTCATTTAACCCAATTAACAGGCGTCGAACTATCTCATTTAACCCAATTAACAGGCGTCGAACTATCTCATTTAACCCAATTAACAGGCGTCGAACTATCTCATTTAACCCAATTAACAGGCGTCGAACTATCTCATTTAACCCAATTAACAGGCGTCGAACTATCTCATTTAAACCTATTAACAGGCTTCGAACTATCTCATTTAAACCTATTAACAGACTTCGAACTATCTCATTTAAACCTATTAACAGACTTCGAACTATCTCATATAAGCCAATTAACAGGCGTCGAACTATCTCATTTAAACCTATTAACAGGCTTCGAACTATCTCATTTAAACCTATTAACAGGCTTCGAACTATCTCATTTAAACCAATTAACAGGCGTCGAACTATCTCATTTAAACCATTACAGGCGTCGAACTATCTCATTTAACCCAATTAACAGGCTTCGAACTATCTCATTTAACCTATTAACAGGCTTCGAACTATCTCATTTAAACCTATTAACAGGCTTCGAACTATCTCATTTAAACCTATTAACAGGCTTCGAACTATCTCATTTAACCCCATTAACAGGCGTCGAACTATCTCATTTAACCCAATTAACAGCCGTCGAACTATCTCATTTAAACCTATTAACAGGCTTCGAACTATCTCATTTAACCCAATTAACAGTCTTTGAACTATCTCATTTAACCCAATTAACAGGTGTCGAACTATCTTATTTAACCCAATTAACAGGCGTCGAACTATCTCATTTAAACCTATTAACAGGCTTCGAACTATCTCATTTAAACCTATTAACAGGCGTCGAACTATCTCATTTAAACCTATTAACAGGCGTCGAACTATCTCATTTAACCCAATTAACAGGCTTCGAACTATCTCATTTAAACCTATTAACAGGCGTCGAACTATCTCATTTAAACCTATTAACAGGCGTCGAACTATCTCATTTAACCCAATTAACAGGCTTCGAACTATCTCATTTAAACCTATTAACAGGCGTCGAACTATCTCATTAGACTATTTAATTAACAGGCGTCGAACTATCTCATTAGACTATTTAATTAACAGGCGTCGAACTATCTCATTTAAACCTATTAACAGGCTTCGAACTATCTCATTTAAACCTATTAACAGACTTCGAACTATCTCATTTAAACCTATTAACAGACTTCGAACTATCTCATATAAGCCAATTAACAGGCGTCGAACTATCTCATTTAAACCTATTAACAGGCTTCGAACTATCTCATTTAAACCTATTAACAGGCTTCGAACTATCTCATTTAAACCTATTAACAGGCTTCGAACTATCTCATTTAAACCAATTAACAGGCGTCGAACTATCTCATTTAAACCTATTAACAGGCGTCGAACTATCTCATTTAAACCTATTAACAGGCTTCGAACTATCTCATTTAAACCTATTAACAGGCTTCGAACTATCTCATTTAAACCTATTAACAGGCTTCGAACTATCTCATTTAACCCCATTAACAGGCGTCGAACTATCTCATTTAACCCAATTAACAGCCGTCGAACTATCTCATTTAAACCTATTAACAGGCTTCGAACTATCTCATTTAACCCAATTAACAGTCTTTGAACTATCTCATTTAACCCAATTAACAGGTGTCGAACTATCTTATTTAACCCAATTAACAGGCGTCGAACTATCTCATTTAAACCTATTAACAGGCTTCGAACTATCTCCATTTAAACTATTAACAGGCTTCGAACTATCTCATTAACCTATTAACAGGCGTCGAACTATCTCATTTAAACCCAATTAACAGGCTTCGAACTATCTCATTTAAACCTATACAGGCGTCGAACTATCTCATTAACCTAGTAACAGGCGTCGAACTATCTCATTTAAACCCAATTAACAGGCTTCGAACTATCATCTTAACCAATTAACAGGCTTCGAACTATCATCTTACCCAATTAACAGGCTTCGAACTATCATCTTAACCAATTAACAGGTTTCGAACTATCTCATTTAAACCTATTAACAGGCGTCGAACTATCTCATTTAAACCTATTAACAGGCGTCGAACTATCTCATTTAACCCAATTAACAGGGTTCGAACTATCTCATTTAAACCTATTAACAGGCGTCGAACTATCTCATTTAAACCTATTAACAGGCTTCGAACTATCTCATTTAACCCTATTAACAGGCTTTGAACTATCTCATTTAAACCTATTAACAGGCTTCGAACTATCTCATTTAACCCTATTAACAGGCTTCGAACTATCTCATTTAAACCTATTAACAGGCTTCGAACTATCTCATTTAACCCAATTAACAGGCTTCGAACTATCTCATTTAACCTATTAACAGGCTTCGAACTATCTCATTTAACCCTATTAACAGGCTTCGAACTATCTCATTTAAACCTATTAACAGGCTTCGAACTATCTCATTTAACCCTATTAACAGGCTTCGAACTATCTCATTTAAACCTATTAACAGGCTTCGAACTATCTCATTAACCCAATTAACAGGCGTCGAACTATCTCATTTAACCCAATTAACAGGCGTCGAACTATCTCATTTAAACCTATTAACAGGCTTCGAACTATCTCATTTAACCCAATTCACGACTATAGATCTTCCTCAAAGTGCACAAAATCGTCTAAATATAGCTTGCATCCAATTTTAAATACGTCGCCGGTTCAGAAGGGGTTAAGGGGAGGTATTTAGTTTGTTCCCTACGTTTTCATCAAGCTTAAAATTACCCCCCCTAGACCCCCTTTCAAGATAAATTTGTACATTTTTCGGTAGAAAAATGTCCCGGCCGGAGGCCGATTGCTCTTAAATTACAGGCTCGCTATCGCTCGCCAGGAAAAAATCGACACCTTAATGGCACGAAAGGTCTTAAAATTGACATAAATGGGGCAAAATGTCTTAAAATGTCAAAACTACTAGGGCGAACGTCTTAAAATATCAAAAGCAATGGGGCTAAACATGAGAGATAAAGGGGTCAAGAAAAAAATCCCTCAAGTGGAAATCTTCCCTTATATTAAAATACTATTCCAATGGTTTACCGTGTCTGGGCCAGGCAGAGCAATTATTATCAGAATGCCTTTATTGCCACTCATAAACGGATTAAACCGTCTATTTTCTTAGTTGTATTGTCTTAAGGGGGTACTATTTACTTTTTGGTGTATTTATGTATATATAATGAAACTTACTCTTTAGTTTCCTCGCTAGGATAAACCACGCCTTAAATCGGCTATGTAATTTTACATCGTGGCTAAGTTGAACTGACACACACACACACACACTCACACACACACACACACACACACACACACACACACACACTCACAGCCCGTAGCCTAGTAGGTAGAGCTCTCGTCTCACACACGAGGGGTCGGGGGTTCAATCCCCGGCCGGGCGGAGACAAATTGGGTTTGTCTCCTTTCATGTGTTAGCCTTAGTTCACCTAGCTGTAAATAGGTACCTGGAATAAGTGGACGACGTTGTGACGTCCCATCTGGGGTTGGCAAAAATGGTACAAGGCGAGATGGGTATCATATGGTTCACCTAAGCTGATGGCTACCTAAGCCTTCGGGCGAGACGGTACCGTCTATAGTGAGAATGGTACCATACAGATCCACCCTAAGCCTTAGTTTCCGATGTCGCCAATTGGCTAAAAATACAGACTACACACACATCCACAGCCATTCCAACGATACATATAACACCTACACATATAGGAGGCGGGAAATAACGAGCATGCTCACTCCCGCAGTACAACTAGAGTAAGTACAACTAGAGTAAGTACACACACTCACACTCACTCACTCACTCATTCACACTCTCTCTCTCTCTCTCTCTTTCTTTCTTTCTTTCTTTCTTGGGATAATTAGGTGGAATGTGGAGTAATTTGCCCCGTAGACTTATTAATGCATGGATCGATATGTTGATTCCTGCTTATATAAGGGAGTTTGAATATCAACGGCGTATGGTGGAGCGTTAAGGAGAGGTAATTTTTTTTCCCCTCTGGTACACTCCTTCTCCCTCATGTTTAGCCCAATTAGTTATGAAATTTTAAGACATTCGTCCCAATAATGAAGACCTTTCGCGCCAGCTAGGTGTCGATTGTTTTCCTGGCGAGCAATAGCGAGCCTAGTCTATCTATAATGAGCAGGGTAGGACATAAAGGGAATACATTGCTTTAAGGGGAGGTTTTTAGTTGATTCCCTAGACTTCCATCAAGCTTAAAATTACTCCCCCTAGACCCCCTTTCAAGATAAATGTGTACATTTTTCGGTAGAAAAATTTCCCGGCCGAAGGCCGGTTCCCCTTAAATTACAGGCTGGCTATCGCTCGCCAGGAAAAAATCGACACCTAAATGGCACGAATGGTCTTAAAATTGACAGAAATGGGGCGAGGGGTCTTAAAATCGCCAAACTAATGGGGCAAGCGTCTTTAAAACTCACAAGCAATGGGGCCAAACATGAGGGAGAAAGAGGTTCAGAAAAAAATCCCCCAGGTGGAAATCTCCTCTTAAAGTGACAATACAACTCCCACACAGGTCCTTCCTGAACAGATGAAGATTATGGAGTATTGATAGCCAGAAACGCGTCATCGTCCCCACAATACCGTGCTATATTGAGTGATAGTGTCTTGGTTGTGGCATATTGAGTGATAGTGTCTTGGTTGTGGCATATTGAGTGATAGTGTCTTGGTTGTGGCATATTGAGTGATAGTGTCTTGGTTGTGGCATATTGAGTGATAGTGTCTTGGTTGTGGCATATTTAGTGATAGTGTCTTGGTTGTGGCATATTGAGTGATAGTTGTCTTGGTGTGGCATATTGAGTGATAGTGTCTTGGTTGTGGCATATTGAGTGATAGTGTCTTGGTTGTGGCATATTGAGTGATAGTGTCTTGGTTGTGGCATATTGAGTGATAGTGTCTTGGTTG
>CM064512.1:9083046-9100546 GCA_032716605.1 Paralithodes platypus
ACCTATTGTTAAGGAAGCAGCAACGGATGAGGACTACTGATAAACCACGCAGAGAGAGAGAGAGGAGCAGAGAGAGAAAGAGGAGCAGAGAGGAAAGAGAGAGAGAAACTAGGTTAAGAAGCGACACGGGATGATTGACTTAATGATAAACACGCAGATGAGAGAGACGAGAGAGAGAGAGAGAATGAGACGAGACCCCACTCGAGGAGATGAGAAGAAGAGAGAGAGAGAGAGAGACCCTTGTTAAAGAAGCAGCCCCGGCTCGGATGATTGAATATGATAAACACGCAGAGAGAGCGGAGAGGAGGGACGAGAGCACTGTGGAGCGAGGCGAGAGAGAGAGAGAGAGAGAGAGAGAGAGAGAGAGAGAGAGAGAGAGAACACCTATTGTTAAGAAGCAGCCCCGGGATGATTGACTACTGATAAACACGCAGAGAGAGAGAGAGAGAGAGAGAGAGAGAGAGAGAGAGAGAGAGAGAGAGAGAGAGAGAGAGAACACCTATTGTTAAGAAGCAGCCGGGATTGATTGACTACTGATATACACAGAGAGAGAGAGAGAGAGAGAGAGAGAGAGAGAGAACACTTATTGCGTAATACAAAGGCAAATAACGTAGGATACTCATTCAATGTAGCTGATATGTTCAATAGACTGTAATAAATAAAGTTATTGATGGCTACTTAAGGAAGGCATCTATTAAATTATGCACGCGTATAGACTAGATGTTGCTCGTGATGGTTTGGATAATTATGCAACATTAATTCCTTTGTTGTTGTTGTTGAGAGCTATACCATGTTCCCAATAAGTAGGCCAACACTCGTGAACATTAACCTCTATAACTCACAAACGATTAGAGTAATTAAGCTAATACTTCTAACATTTGGGAAGGATCAGCCAGGGCATAGGTTGGAAAATATACAGCCCATTTGCTCCAGCCCTTTTTGAGTTACAGAGGTTAGAGTTCACGATGTGTGGCCTACTGTATTGGAACGGGGTCATAGAATAATAGTGTGTATTATTTTCCATAGTATTCGTGTTTGTGCGTCGTATATATAGTATGATCATAGCAGTGGTGAAGAAACAGAATAGTAGAGCGAGGGGGAGGCTGGTTGCGTGCGTGTGTGTATGTTGTCGTGTGTGCGTGTGTGTATGTAGTCGTGTGTGCGTGTGTGTGCGTGTGGATCATCGTTTACCTCGGTGTCCCAGGCAACCAACAAATCCACAGAGGGAGGAGGGGAGGAGGAGGGTAGGGGTGGAGGGTGGAGGAGGGAGGTATAATGGGAAGGTGGAGGGGGGAGGGAGGATGGGAGGGGGTTGGTGGAGGGGGGAGTACAAAGGAGTACAAAGGAAATCAAGCAACAACATATCTTGTGACCCTTCTAGGTTGCTTGTCCTCCAAAACACTGAGGATCAAGTGTCCAAACAGTGGTTTAGAGTGGGTAAGGGAACATTGGAAAGGGAATTACTGCCCTGGAACTAATGTCCGTGGCAGGATTAGGAAGTTAGTAGGGGACAGATGGGTTAGTAACTGAGGGGGGGAAGAGGGTGGAATGGGAAGGGGGAATGGGAGGGTGGAGGGGAGGGTGGAGGGAGGGAGGGGAGGAAGGAGGGTGGATTAGGAGGGTAAGGCGCCAGACTAGTTCGGATCACGTTAGCCGAACACGCTAATCTAAAATCATTATTCCAGTTAATATTCTCTTCTCCTGCAGGTAATATTTGCATATAGGTAATTAGCATATGCAGGTAATCACTGTTTGTATTGAACCGAAGAGTACAACATTATGCAAAAGTTCTAAGCCTACCATTTCTGCACACTATTTACAATGGATTAATTCTACTATTATAGCCTATTCTATAATGACTATTTAGAATATTTAGCACTGTATTTATATAGGGAATAAATCTACACAGGTTCTTAGATGGTTTTCAAGAGGTAATACACAGTGGGATCGTGACGAAATACCCCCTTGGTCCGAGTTGTCCCGGTAGTAGCAGCGCCGCCATTGAGCGACCTTGGTGGAACGGTTGCACATTAATTGATTAGCGGTCACATCGTTAAGGAGGGTCACCTGTTTTTTTTTATCTGTCCCTCCTTTCCTCTCTTTCCCTGGCTTGTATTCATTCGGCCCCATTCAGCCAACTGTTTTAAGACGTTTATCCCCATCCAGGTGTCGATTTCTTCCTGGCGAGCGATAGCGAGCCAGCAGCCGGAGAAAGCCGGCTTCGCCGGAGACAGTTTTCTATCGAAAAATGTACAAATTTAGCTTGCTGTCAAAACAAAAGTACATATAATGCTCGCTCGCTACCGCTCGCCAGGAAAATAGACACTTGGATGGGGGTAAAAGTCTTAAAACAGTAGGCTGAATGGGGCCGAATAGATACAAGCCAAAGAGAGCGGGAGATGATACAAAAGATAAACAAAAGGCGAGGTGGGCTCCGTCAATGTCTCCCCCCCCCCCCCCCCCCCCGGCCTGGCATGTATAGGGGATCGACTTTTATTACGCACCCATCAGCTGACCTACTGAGCCAGGGATAGCGTACGGTGTTGCATCACTATAGATTGAATCGGTAGTCTTTATTGGACTATGCAACAATGGAATCTGCAGCATTTTGGTGGTGATTATTATGATCTAGTTTAAGAATTAGATCTGGCTATTCAAGTTAATTTAAGATAATTTAAGAGGCATACATTTTAAATAATATTTAAACAAAAACACATAAATGAACAAATATATACGCCCCTCCTCCCCCCTTAAGGGGAGATCTCCACTTGAGGGAATTTTTTCTTGACCCCTTTCTCCCTCATGTTTAGCCCCATTGCTTTTGATATTATAAAACGTTTGCCCCATTAGTTTAGCGATTTTAAGAACTTTCACCCCATATTAAGACCTTTTGTGCAATTCAGGTGTCGATTTTATCCTGGCGAGCGATAGCGAGCCTGTAATTTAAGAGGAACCGGCCTTCGGCCGGGACATTTTTCTACCGAAAAATGTACAAATTTATCTTGAAAGGGACTGAAGGGGGTGTAATTTTAAGCTTGATGGAGGTCTAGGGAACAAACTAAATACCTCCCCTTAAGGTGATTAAAACTCCTGATAAACCATAAAGTCTAACCTGTCGTAGCTAGCTTTCTAGTAGTACCGTAGACATCCTCGGTAAAGGAAGTATTAACCCTCTCCGACATATGACGCAATTTTGAGCCTATTAGGGATACTTTAAAGCCTTTGTTACCATCAGGGATATTTAGAAACCTTTAGTTTAGTTACTTCAACCTCTGCAGTTGTCTTTGAGTTAGCTGTGGGCAGAAAACTAATTTTGGAGAGGTATTTATAAGAGTGAGAGAACTCTATTTCTTATTGCTAATCTGGCAACCTCTGTGTCATATGAGTCTGAAGGGGTTAAGGTGAATCGGGGGTATATATATGGGGGGTGGGGGGTATGCAGAAAGAGTTACCTGCTATTGAACGGATGTTGCGGGAATGAGTGTTGTTTAGAGATATTAGATGGATTAGCTTTTCCATTTCTATAGGTATACCGTCACTTTTCAGGTCATTTCGTCTTTCAGCAGCGCTCCGAAGGGAAAGACTTGTTTTAAGGGGAGGTTTTTAGTTTGGTCCCTAGATATCCATCAAGCTTAAGATTACACCCCCTTGAGCCCCTTTCAAGATATATTTGTACATTTTTCGGTAGAAAAATGTCCCGGGTGACAGCCGGTTCCTCTTAAATAACAGGCTCGCTATCGCTCGCCAGGATAAAATCGACACCTAAATGGCACGAAAGGTCTTAAAATTGACAGAAATGGGTCGAAAGTTCTTAAAATCGTCAAAATAATGGGGCGAACGTCTTAAAATTAGAAAATCAATGGGGCTAAACATGAGGGAGAAAGGAGTCCAGAAAAAAAATCCCTCAAGTGGATATCTCCCCTTAAGAATACCACCCATAGTCATTCCATCGGTACTATTCTGTCTTGGGGGGGGGGGGGGGGGGGGGGACGGGAGACTCACGCAAGTACCGGAATTCCTTTTTGCTCTCACCCTATAGTCCGTTCTTTAGCATTAGGCCAAAAACACCTGGACCACTAACTAACCTCGACAACTCGAATATGACTAGAATGATCGGGCTAATATTGTTCTACCATTTTGGGAAGAGTCAGCCAAGGCACAAGTGTGTGGGCATTTACAGCCCATTTACTCAAGCCCTTTTTTAGTTACATAGGTTAGGAGGTGACAATTTCTGGCCTATTTATACTAAATAGGCCAATTGGATGCAAGTTCAAATTTATATATCCGTTTCACACCTTGGTTCTCGAGTTTGACCCATTTTTAAGGGGAGGTTTTTAGTTTCTTCCCTAGAACTCCATCAAGCTTAAAATTACACCCCCTAGACCCCCTTTCAAGATAAATTTGTACATTTTTCGGTAGAAAAATTTCCCGGCCGAAGGCCGGTTCCTCTCAAATTACAGGCTCGCTACCGCTCGCCAGGAAAAAATCGACACCTAAATGGCACGAAAGTTCTTAAAATTTACAGAAATGGGGCGAAAGTTCTTAAAATCGCCAAACTAAAGGGGGCGAGCGTCTTAAAATCTCAAAAGCAATGGGGCTAGACATGAGGGAGAAAGAGGTCAAGAAAAAAGTCCCTCAAGTGGAAATCTCCCCTTAATTCTATGTGTATGCAGAAGACAAAAGGCAGGTTGTCTGTAACGAGTGTCTCCCTCAAAGCCAAACGAGTGACATTTAGGTTACGTTGAGGTCAAACTGCCTGAACACACTAAGTTTAAAGCAATCTAAGCCATAGGATGAAGGAAAGATTTCTTAAGGGAGAGAGTTCCAGAGTTTACTTGTTGAGTAGAAGAAAAACAATACATTTTGTTAATTTTTGGGTTGAACAGCTGGACAGAATAGGGGTGGGATTGTGTTGAAAGGTGGGTCCCACCCAATCACTGTGAGTGGGTATGCACCAAGACAGCTCTGAAGATCACCGATTGTTGTAATAGCAATAAAATAGTGAAAAAGATGCAACATTGCGGTGTGTAGAAAGAGATTGTAGGGAATAAGTAAGAGGTGGTGAGTTGATAAGACAGAATGCTTTGAACTCATACCCTTTTAAGAAGTGTGGTATGGGGGGAACCTCCCCACACGTGTGAACAATATTCGATACATGGGCGCACGGTGCCCCTGTACAGAGCAAGAAGCTGTGCGTGGGTAGAGAATTCACGGAGACGGTTGAGCACACCCAACCTCAGGGATTTTTTTTTTTTTTTTTTTTTTTTTTTTTTTTTTTTAAAGAGACAATGAACGGAGGAAGGAAAAACACAGATAAAACCAAAAGCTGCTGTAGAAAGAGAGACAAAGGCTATTGAGAGAAGATGAGCCATGGATTTTTGCATTGTTGAAATAAGGGAAGATTATGACTGGTAGACAGATGGAATAATTGGGGTTTGGAAGCATTGGATGTAACAAGATTTTCTCCACCCCAATCAGAAATTATTGAAAGATTAGAGAATAGGTGTGTCATGGCCTCGTCACGTGAGTTTTGGACGGACTTTAAGGGGAGGTTTTTAGTTTGTTTCCTACTCCTCCAGCAATCTTAAAATTTCACCCCCTTGACCCCCTTTCAAGATAAATTTGTACATTTTTTGGTAGAAAAATGTCCCGGCCGAAGGCCGATTACTCTTAAATTGCAAGCTCGCTATCGCTCGCCAGGATAAAATCGACACCTAAATGGCACGAAAGGTCTTAAAATTGACAGAATGGGGCGGAAATTCTTAAAAATCACCTAACTAATGGGGCAAACGTCTTAAAATCTCAAAAGCAATGGGGCTAGACATGAGGGAGAAAGGGGTCAAGAAAAAAGTCCCTCAAGTGGAAATCTCCCCTTAAGGAAAAAGGTTGGAAAATTATACTCTGTTTTTTTTAAGCTGAGGATAAATTAAATCCCTTAGCAGCTAATTTGTCGATACTTAAGGGAGGTGACCTGTTTTTGTTCGGTCCTTTTCTATCTTTCTCTGGCTTGTATCCATTTGGCCCCATTCAGCCTACTGTTTTAAGACGTTTATCCCCATCCAGGTGTCATTTTTTACTGGTGAGCGGTAGCGAGCCAGCATATTTGTTATTTTTGTTTGACAGCAGGCTAAATTTGTACATTTTTCGATAGAAAAATGTCTCCGGCGAAGCCGGATTTCTTCATATAATGCTGGCTCGCTATCGCTCGCCAGGAAGAAATCGACACCTAGATGGGGATAAACGTCTTAAAATAGTTGGCTGAATGGGGCCGAATGGATACAAGCCAGAGAAAGAGAGAAAGGGACAGAAATAACAAAAAGCAGGTCACTGTTAATGGATATATATGAAACTACTAGACCCCTGCATCACATTAATTAAGACCGAGTGCACATAATTAGCACCACATTCCACTACATAACTGGGAAATCTTGATGGGAACTTTGCAATTTAGCGCCAGTTGAAAAGAAACAGGGTATAACTATCGCCTATTACTGATTGTTCCTACTTATTAAGGGGAGATGGGCTGGTTTTCTGGACCACTTTCTCCCTCGTGTTTAGCCCCATTAGGTTTTGAGAGTTTTAAGACGTTCGGCCCATTAGTTTTGAGATTTTAAGACGTTCGTTCGGCCCATTAGTTTGACAATTTTAACACCTTTCGCCCCATTTCGCTGTCGATTTGAAGATCTTTCGTGCCATTTAGGTTTCGATTATAGCCTAGGATTACCTATAGGTAGATATTATGGAAAGTTGAATATATGGGTGTGAATGTGTATTTGGGTGTGAATGTGTTGAATATATGGGTGTGAATGTGTATATGGGTGTGAATGTGTATATGGGTGTGAATGTGTTGAATATATGGGTGTGAATGTGTATATGGGTGTGAATGTGTATATGGGTGTGAATGTGTATATGGGTGTGAATGTGTATATGGGTGTGAATGTGTATATGGGTGTGAATGTGTATATGGGTGTGAATGTGTATTTTGTTTGTGTGTGTGTTGAATATATGGGTGTGAATGTGTATATGGGTGTGAATGTGTTGAATATATGGGTGTGAATGTGTATATGGGTGTGAATGTGTATATGGGTGTGAATGTGTATATGGGTGTGAATGTGTATATGGGTGTGAATGTGTATATGGGTGTGAATGTGTATATGGGTGTGAATGTGTATTTTGTTTGTGTGTGTGTTGAATATATGGGTGTGAATGTGTATTTTGTTTGTGTGTGTGTTGAATATATGGGTGTGAATGTGTATTTTGTTTGTGTGTGTGTTGAATATATGGGTGTGAATGTGTATTTTGTTTGTGTGTGTGTTCATTGTTGTCTGCTGTGTTGTCCCTGTTCATTGTTGTCTGCTGTGTTGTCTCTGTTCATTGTTGTCTGCTGTGTTGTCCCTATTCTGGCTCTGTCTTGAGTCCCCCCCCCCAAAAAAAAAAAAATAAAAAATAAAAAATAGAGAACATGGGAATTGGGCCTGAGTTTATAGATAGAATAGAACACATTTTTGAGAGAAATGATAATGATTTGACAGTTGACAGGTGGCCATAACACGTAGGTGAACATGAACATTTATAAAACTGTCCTTCCCCCCATCATATAGTTTTTTTAATGTGTTGGTCTCTTCTGGGAATTTAAGCCGCCGGGGAGGGTGGGTTCTTGTTCTGTTAAGCGGGGTCATTTTTTTTTTTTTTTTTTTCTCTCCTTTTCTCTTTCTCTCTTTCTTTGGCTCTTATCCATTCGGCCCCATTCAGCCTACTGTTTTAAGACATTTATCCCCATCCAGGTGTCGATTTTTTATGGAGAAATCTGGCTTCGCCGGAGACATTTTTCTATCGAAAAATGTACAAATTTACCCAGCTGTCTGACTCATTATCCAAAATATTATGGCTCGCTATCGCTCGCCAGGTATAAATCGACACCTGGATGGGGATAAACGTCTTAAAACAGTAGGCTGAATGGGGCCTAATGGATACCACTCAGAGGGAGAGAGAGAAACAAAACGAGGTGGGCCCCCTTAAGGAGTCTATGAAAGTTGTCAACACCGCACACCTGCCTTCCTATAAACAAAAACAATAACGATTCTTTAAAGGGAGATTTCCACTTGAGAGATTTTTTTTCTGGACCCCTTTCTCTCTCATGTTTAGCCCCATTGCTTTTTAGATTTTAAGACGCTCGCCCCCTTTAGTTTGTCGATTTTAAGAACTTTCGCCCCATTTCTGTCAATGTTAAGAACTTTCGTGCCATTTAGGTGTCGATATTTTCCTGGCGAGCGATAGCGAGCCTGTAATATAAGAGGAACCAGCCTTCGGCCGAGACATTTTTCTACCGAAAAATTTACAAATTTATCTTGAAATGAGGTATAGGGGCTTTAATTTTAAGCTTGATGGAAGTCTAGGGAACAAACTAAATACCTCCCCTTAACCTGTATATATACTGTATATACGCAAGTCAGTTAAACTACAGAAGATGTGGAATTAATAGTCATTGTGAGTGTATTTGTAGAGTTAGTTACTGTTTATGAGAAGCGACTTTGCCATATGGACAAATTGCATCTACTCAGTGAAATGCAATGTTTATTTGTACGTCACATGTTAAAAATGGTGACTTACTCTAACACATCTGGCTCCTCCTCTAACACATCTGGCTCCTCCTCTAACACATCTGGCTCCTCCTCTAACACATCTGGCTCCTCCTCTAACACATCTGGCTCCTCCTCTAACACATCTGGCTCCTCCTCTAACTTATGTTTCTCCCCCACAGGTGAGGCAGAAACACACAACACCTTCCTCGGGATTGGCTGTGGTGAGTACAGTACTTAATCTAATATCACACATGGGATATATCCTGCAACTTTCTACCTTTTGAACCTGTGCGTACATCTTGGCCCCTGTCAGTTCAACTAATGCCAACCTAAAGCAAGAAGGAAAGACGTTAGAGGATAGACAAAGACGAAAGAGTTTGCCTAGGCAGGGAGTCAGCACGGAAGAACATTTTTAAGTGCAACAGGAGGAACACCGTCTGGTCCGTATGCTTTCTTAGTATTAAGCCCAGAGAGGGCCGAGAGTACATCCTAAGAAGAGATTATGATATTAGGCATAGGTAAGTGAGAGGGAGGAGTAGCACCGGAATCATCCAAAGTGGAGTTTTTAGCGAAAGTTTGAGCGAAGAGTTCAGCTTTGTCAGAGGAAGAGGTGACGGTGGTACCGTCAGAGTGGAAAAGAGGAAGAAAAGACGAGGAAGTGAAATTGTTGGAGAGGTTTTTGACTAGATGCCAAAAAGCTTGGGAAGAGCTTAGAGTTAGACAGTTCAGAGCATTTGTTATTGATGAAAGAGTTTTTGGCGAGTCTGAGAACAGATTTGGCTTGATTCTGGGCAGAGACATAAACAGTACCGGTACGGGATTCTTGAGTTTAAAGGCGAAGGTACCATTTGAATGCTTCCTCCTTATTGCGAACAGCAGTAGAACAAGCGTGAGTAAATCAAGATTTTTGTGAGTTAGTCTGAGAGAGAGAAAGAGAATGGGATGTACGGTATGCTTCCATGCCCGAAAGGATTACCTCAGTAATGCGCTCGGCACTCTCTGAGGGTCCCCGGCCACGAAAGCAAAATAATTCCATGGGAAATCAAAGAAGTACTGCCGTAGAGCCTCCCAGTCAGCAGCGCCAAAATGCCACAAGCGCCGCCGGCTGGGGGGGTCAGAAAGCCGTACTGGAGAGACAGGACAGGTGACATTAATAAGGTTATCATCGGAGGAGCCCAACGGAGAGAGAAGATTTACAGTATAAGCAGAAGGATTAGAGGTTAGAAATAAGTCAAGGATGTTGGGCCGATCTCCATGGTGGTCCTGGATATGGGTAGGATGCTGAACTAACTGCTCTAGGTCATTTAGGATAGAAAAGATGTAGGCTTGTTTACCAGGTTGGTCAGTGAAATTAGAGGAGAGCCATTGGTGGTGGTGAACATTGAAATCTCCTAAGATGGAGATTTCACAGAAGGGAGATATGGATAGAATGTGTTCCACTTTAGAACTAAGATAGTCAAAGCATTTTGGATAGTCAGTAGAGTTAGGGGAGAGATAAACAGCACAGATATATATATTTAGTGAGAGAGTGACAAGATAGCCTAAGCCAGATAGTTGAGAATTCAGAAGAGTCAAAGTTGGGAACACGAGAGCAAGTAAGATTGTTGTGTATGTACACGCAACATCCATCTTTGGCTTTGAATTGAGGATAGAGATAGTAGGAGGATATAGAGAAGGGTTTGCTGTCTGTTGCCTTAGACAACTGAGTTTCGGTGAGGAAAAGTAAGTCAGGTTTGGTAGGGTAGAAGAGAGATGGTGTTCCACGGAGAGGAAGTTAGAGGAATGGCCGCAAATGTTACAGAAATGGATAGAGTAGAAGGTAGGGGTCCTCCAGGGCACTTTGAGGGGGCCTGACCAGAGGAGAAACCGATAGGGGTATTTGTGGTCCCCCCCCCCCCCCCCCCCCAGGGGTTAAGGCCTTGGGTACGAACAAAACATAAAAACACAAACAAATTTAAATTTCTATGAAAACATTCCACACTGATATTTGGTATTGATAAATACGCTCTAACTCAAGAGGGGGGGGGGGGGGGGACAGCAAACAGACAGAAACCGATGGTCTTTCCTCCCCCCCAGCCTGGGGGGGGGGGGGGGGGGGGGCTCAGAGGCTGGGCGTATTGACGTCATCTTTTCTTTTGTTGTGCAAAGGTAGTGTAGTGTGTAAGGTGTTTTGTGCAAAGGTAGTGTAGTGTGTAAGGTGTTTTGTGCAAAGGTAGTGTAGTGTGTAAGGTGTTTTGTGCAAAGGTAGTGTAGTGTGTAAGGTGTTTTGTGCAAAGGTAGTGTAGTGTGTAAGGTGTTTTGTGCAAAGGTAGTGTAGTGTGTACGGTGTTTCTAGTATAATGTATTGATTATAAGAGAAGGTATGTGTGTAATTACTAAATCTTGCCCCACCATCCTGATCATGGATTTATCTATCCTATTGTACACTATTTTGCGTACCGTTTTGTAGCTATTAAGTACAGTGTATATTATAATGTGACCATCGTATAATTGGCTATAGAAGTTCCTTTACGTGACATCATATTATTGACTAATATCGTTCTTAACACCAATAACTCCCAATGAAATTAATTAATTCATATGATCCTCCAGGGATTTGAACCCAGGACACCGCATACAGAACTTACACGTTTTAACCATTATACCACCAAGACCGTTAAAGATAAATATATATTTATCGAATACTGGATCTTAATCTAATCATGTACGATCGCGCTAATAAGTCATGTCCCAGCAGCTGTCATTACGTTTGGCTTGCTCTATGCTGTATTAATGTCTGTCAGATGTTGAATAGGGTGGGTAAGTGTAGGAACGTGTTTGTATATTTCACTCGATATGCAGAAATGAAGGTTAGATAGTGCTGATACCAATTATTGATCAAAATATACTTGGTGCCGAGACATTACTTATTAGTCCGACTGTACTCAGACCCAACTGCTTTCTGAATAGCGTAATGAAAGGGAAGAACAAGGAATGGGGCACAAATCACTAGGGATCCGACCTCGCAAATTAATAGTTCCTTTCCCTATAGATTTAACTAATATTGGTCTTAACACCAATTAGGGATGTACAGTCGCGCTAATAAGTCATGTCTCAGCTGTCATTACGTTTTGCTCGCTCTGTGCTGTATTATTATCTGTCAGATGTTGAATAGGGTGGGTAAGTGTAGGGAATTGGTTGTATATCTCACTCATAAAGAAGAAATCATGTGTAAATATTTCTGATACCAATTATTGATCAATATATAATTGGTGCCGAGACATCACTTATTAGGCCGACTGTACCGACACCAATATTTTGGCCGATACCGATACCGACACTCAGTTTAGAGCCAATACCGATACTGTAAATACGCCGATACTTAGCCGATACTGATACTGATTTCTAGAACATGTAATTGTGAATGTAACTAAGCTATAAAATTAGTCTCATAATCGTATATCTTAAATCTTAACCTCATTGACACCCATGACATGTCAATAGCCAATCCTGAAGTGACTGAAGTCCCTAAACAGGGAAAGGATTGATTAAGGGGAGATCTCCACTTGAGGGATTTTTTTCTTAACCCCTTTCTCCCTCATGTTTAACCCCATTGCTTTTGATATTATAAAACGTTTGCCCCATTAGTTTAGCGATTTTAAGAACTTTCACCCCATATTAAGACCTTTCGTGCAAGTCAGGTGTCGATTTTATCCTGGCGAGCGATAGCGAGCCTGTAATTTAGGAGGAACCGGCTTTCAGCCGGGACATTTTTCTACCGAAAAATGTACAAATTTATCTTGAAAGGGGGTCTAGGGGGTGTAATTTTAAGATTGATGGAATTTTAGGGAACGAACTAAAAACCTCCCCTTAAGGCTATATAATTTGTTTGATAAGCGGTTCACATATATCATTGGAGGACCATATCCATTCATTGGTGTTAGGGATGTACCGATGTGTCGGGATCGGTCGTATCGGACTGTTTTAGGGGTATCGGTATCGGTGACATATTAGCCAATACTGCAGATACTTTAAACTGTATTTACGCTCTGTAATGTCCACTCTTACATAATGTGTTAAGGGGAGGTTTTTAGTTCGTTCCCTAGAATTCCATCAATCTTAAAATTACACACCCCCCCCCCCCCTTTCAAGATAAATTTGTACATTTTTCGGTAGAAAAATTTCCCGGCTGAAAGCCGGTTCCTCTTAAATTACAGGCTCGCTAGCGCTCGCCAGGATAAAATCGACACCTGAATTGCACGAAAGGTCTTAATATGGGGTGAAAGTTCTTAAAATCGCTAAACTAATGGGGAAACGTTTTATAATATCAAAAGCAATGGGGTTAAACATGAGGGAGAAAGGGGTCAAGAAAAAAATCCCTCAAGTGGAGATCTCCCCTTAAAATGACAGGTAGAGCCTTTTGTAATAATTGCTTCGAACTATTTGTGTTTTCTAATAGGATTAAGTTTAATCAGTAATACAGAGAATCATTTCGGCTCGAACGTTCCTTGATTTTGGCCCTGTCACTCTTTTAACTCTGGGGTAGGCACTCGTCACAGGCAGATTTGCATTTTGTCTCCCTCATCCACACTTTAAAAAAAAAAAAACACACACACACATGGAACTTCTCGCGGCAACTGTACCACATCCATATATGCTTATATATCCATATAATTTACCACACCTTACACTATACCAATCAATGGACCCTGGCCTATACTATCTCTCCACTCAACCTATATTGGGGTGTGTGTGGCATCTATCAGGTATTCCACCAACAAAGATCAGCCCCCATGCCCCCCCCCCCCCACCTCAACCCCCCCTCAACCCCCACCTCAACCCCCACCTCAACCTCCTCCTTCTCCATATCATTTTTTTACCGCCGTCTGAGCCACGATATTTCTGGCCGTGTATGACCTTTGGGAGGATGGTCATGTAAAGGGGGGGGGGGGGCAGGTTCTCTGGTACCCCTTCTTCCTCGTGTTTAGCCCCATTTAGTTGTCCGATTTAATGACGTTTAGCCCATTTGTTTGACGATTTTAAGACCTTTCGCCCCATTTCTTTGTCAATATTAAGACTTTTCGTGTCATTTAGGTGTCGATATTTTCCTGGCGAGCGATAGCGAGCCTGTAATATAAGAGGATTTTTCTATCGAAAAATGTACAAATTTATCTTGAAGGAGGGTCTTGGGCGGGTTTTTTTGGGAGGAAACTAAAAACATAAATGAGCAAATAAATAAGGGGAGGTTTTTAGTTTGGTCCCTAGGTATCCTTCAAGCTTAAGATTACACCCCCTTGAGCCCCTTTCAAGATAAATTTGTACATTTTTCGGTAGAAAAATGTACCGGCTGAAAGGCGGTTTCTGTTAAATTACAGGCTCGCTATCGCTCGCCAGAATAAAATCGACACCTAAATGGCACGAAAGGTCTTAAAATTGACAGAAATGGGTTGAAAGTTCTTAAAATCGTCAAAAATAATGGGGCGAACGTCTTAAAATTAGAAAAACAATGAGGCTAAACATCAGGGACATCAGTCCAGAAAAAAATCCCTCAAGTGGAAATCTCCCCTTAAAATGTCACTCAATCCAACCCTCGACAGCGCCTTTACCCCGACATTACTTTGACACTTTCTTTTCTCGACAGTCGCCTTTTAAAATGATAAAAAAAAAAATCCGACTGTCTACATACCCATTATTTTCTGGCAGCTATCGAGTTAAAGGGGGTCACCGTTTTTTTTTTTTTTTATCTTTCTCTCCGTTTCTCTCTTTCCCTGGCTTGTGTCCATTCGGCCCCATTCAGCCAACTGTTTTAAGACGTTTATCACCATCCAGTTGTCGATTTCTTCCTGGCGAGCGATAGCGAGCCAGTATTGTATGGAGAAATCCGGCTTTGCCGGAGACATTTTTCTATCGAAAAATTTTCAAATTTTGCTTGCTGTCAAAATAAAAATATATATATGCTGGCTCGCTACCGCTCGCCAGGAAAATATTGACACCTGGATGGGGGTAAAGTCTTAAAATAGTAGGCTGAATGGGGCCGAATGGATACAAGATAAAGAGAGAGGGAGAGAAAGAGAGAAAAAAAAATATATAGAATTCAACCGCCTAATGTCATCTATACCTTCTATTTAGTTGCCGATCCCATGTATGTGTGTATAATCCCATGTATGTGTGTATATAATCCCATGTATGTGTGTATAATCCCATGTATGTGTGTATATAATCCCATGTATGTGTGTATAATCCCATGTATGTGTGTATATAATCCCATGTATGTGTGTATAATCCCATGTATGTGTATATAATCCCATGTATGTGTGTATAATCCCATGTATGTGTATATAATCCCATGTATGTGTATATAATCCCATGTATGTGTATATAATCCCATGTATGTGTATATAATCCCATGTATGTGTATAATCCCATGTATGTGTGTATAATCCCATGTATGTGTGTATAATCCCATGTATGTGTGTATAATCCCATGTATGTGTGTATAATCCCATGTATGTGTATATAATCCCATGTATGTGTGTATATAATCCCATGTATGTGTGTATAATCCCATGTATGTGTGTATAATCCCATGTATGTGTGTATAATCCCATGTATGTGTGTATAATCCCATGTATGTGTGTATATATCCCATGTATGTTGTGTATATCCCATGTATGTGTGTAATAGTGTGTATATCCATGTATGTGTATATAATCCCATGTATGTGTGTATATAATCCCATGTATGTGTGTATAATCCCATGTATGTGTGTATATAATCCCATGTATGTGTGTATAATCCCATGTATGTGTGTATATAATCCCATGTATGTGTGTATAATCCCATGTATGTGTGTATATAATCCCATGTATGTGTGTATAATCCCATGTATGTGTATAATCCCATGTATGTGTATATAATCCCATGTATGTGTGTATAATCCCATGTATGTGTATATAATCCCATGTATGTGTATATAATCCCATGTATGTGTATATAATCCCATGTATGTGTATATAATCCCATGTATGTGTGTATAATCCCATGTATGTGTGTATAATCCCATGTATGTGTGTATAATCCCATGTATGTGTGTATAATCCCATGTATGTGTATATAATCCCATGTATGTGTGTATAATCCCATGTATGTGTGTATATAATCCCATGTATGTGTATAATCCCATGTATGTGTGTATAATCCCATGTATGTGTGTATATAATCCCATGTATGTGTATATAATCCCATGTATGTGTGTATATAATCCCATGTATGTGTGTATAATCCCATGTATGTGTGTATAATCCCATGTATGTGTGTATAATCCCATGTATGTGTATATAATCCCATGTATGTGTGTATAATCCCATGTATGTGTATATAATCCCATGTATGTGTGTATAATCCCATGTATGTGTGTATAATCCCATGTATGTGTGTATAATCCCATGTATGTGTGTATAATCCCATGTATGTGTGTATAATCCCATGTATGTGTGTATAATCCCATGTATGTGTGTATAATCCCATGTATGTGTGTATAATCCCATGTATGTGTGTATAATCCCATGTATGTGTATAATCCCATGTATGTGTGTATAATCCCATGTATGTGTGTATAATCCCATGTATGTGTGTATAATCCCATGTATGTGTGTATAATCCCATGTATGTGTGTATAATCCCATGTATGTGTGTATAATCCCATGTATGTGTGTGTAATCCCATGTATGTGTATATAATCCCATGTATGTGTGTATATAATCCCATGTATGTATGTGTATATAATCCCATGTATGTGTGTATAATCCCATGTATGTGTGTATAATCCCATGTATGTGTATATAATCCCATGTATGTGTGTATAATCCCATGTATGTGTATATAATCCCATGTATGTGTGTATATAATCCCATGTATGTATGTGTATATAATCCCATGTATGTGTGTATAATCCCATGTATGTGTATATAATCCCATGTATGTGTGTATAATCCCATGTATGTGTGTATAATCCCATGTATGTGTGTGTAATCCCATGTATGTGTATATTATCCCATGTATGTGTGTATATAATCCCATGTATGTATGTGTATATAATCCCATGTATGTGTGTATAATCCCATGTATGTGTGTATATAATCCCATGTATGTGTATAATCCCATGTATGTGTGTATAATCCCATGTATGTGTATATAATCCCATGTATGTGTGTATAATCCCATGTATGTGTGTATAATCCCATGTATGTGTGTATAATCCCATGTATGTGTGTATAATCCCATGTATGTGTGTATAATCCCATGTATGTGTGTATATAATCCCATGCATGTGTGTATAATCCCATGCATGTGTGTATAATCCCATGTATGTGTATATAATCCCATGTATGTGTGTATAATCCCATGTATGTGTGTATAATCCCATGTATGTGTGTATAATCCCATGTATGTGTGTATAATCCCATGTATGTGTGTATAATCCCATGTATGTGTGTATATATAATCTGTGTCTTAGAATCTGTCTTTTAAGGGAGCCCACCTCGCTTTTTATTTTCTCTTTCTCTCCCTCTCTCTTTGGTTTGTATCCATTCGGCCCCATTCAGCTTACTGTTTTAAGACGCTTACCCCCATCCAGGTGTCAATATTTTCCTGGCGAGCGGTAGCGAGCCAGCATATATATATTTTTGTTTTGACAGCAAGCTAAATTTGTACATTTTTCGATAGAAAAATGTCTCCGGCGAAGCCGGATTTCTCCATACAATCTTGGCGCGCTATCGCTCGCCAGAAAAAAATCGACACCTGGATGGGGATAAACGTCTTAAAACGGTTGGCTGAATGGGGCCGAATGGATACAAGCCAGGGAAAGAGAAAAGGAGTGAAAGATAAACAAAAAAAGACGGTGACCCTCCTTAAATCATTCAAATCCCTAACATACATAT
>CM064512.1:9105546-9150546 GCA_032716605.1 Paralithodes platypus
ATTATATACAGTACATATTCTTTGTGAGACATGTATATACAATATATACATTATATACAGTACATATTCTTTGTGAGACATGTATACAATATATACTTATATACAGTACATATTCTTTGTGAGACATGTATACAATATATACATTATATACAGTACAATTCTTTGTGAGACATGTATACAATATAACATTATATACAGTACATATTCTTTGTGAGACATGTATATACAATATATACATTATAACAGTACATATTCTTTGTGAGACATGTATATACAATATAACATTATATACAGTACATATCTTTGTGAGACATGTATATACAATATATATATACAGTACATATTCTTTGTGAGACATGTATATACAATATATACATTATATACAGTACATATTCTTTGTGAGACATGTATATACAATATATACATTATATACAGTACATATTCTTTGTGAGACATGTATATACATTATATACAGTACATATTCTTTTAAGGGGACAGTGGCTGTTTTTTGGTCTAATAATTAATTCATTCATTTATTTTTTAGTTTCCTTGCTAGACCTCCATCAAGCTTAGAAAAACACCCCCTTGACCCCCTCCCCCCCTTCATTTTTTGGTAGAAAAATGTTCCGGCCGAAGGCCGTTTCTTCTTACAATTACAGGCTCGCTATCGCTCGCCAGGAAAAAATCGACACCTAAATGGCACAAAATATCTTAAAATTGACAACGAAATGGAGCGAAAGGTGTTAAAATCGCCAAACTAATGGGCCGAACGTCTTAAAATCTGAAAACTAATGGGACTAAACACGAGGGAGAAAGGGGTCCAGAAAAACGACCCATCTCCCCTTAATACGGAAGGTGTTTCTGATCTATATATTTACAAAGTCAAAATGTTATGCTAAGCTAATACCCAGGGGAGGTCTCATAGGCAGGTGCTAAAGAGTTGCTGGAACTCCTGTTTCATTTGTCTGGCTTCCCTCACCTACACAGAGTAATCCAGCTAGCTCTCACAAATACTTCCTCCTCCTATTCATTTCACTACATTAAGGGGAGGTTTTTAGTTAGTTCGTTAGACCTCCATCAAGCTTAACATTACACCCCCTAGATCCCCTTTCAAGATAAATTTGTAAATTTTTCGGTAGAAAAATGTCCCGGCCAAAGGCCGGTTCCTCTTAAATTACAGGCTCGCTATCGCTCGCCAGGAAAAAATCGACACCTTAATGGCACGAAAAGTCTTAAAATTGACAGAAATGGGGTGGAAGTTCTTAAAATCGCCAAACTACTAGGGCGAACGTCTTAAAATATAAAAAGCAATTGTCTTGTCTTTCTAAAGTTTTTGAAACTATTCTTGCTTCCAAATTTCTTAAGCATTTCTCTTCTCATAATCTGCTCTCAGATCGCCAGTATGGCTTCCTTAAGGGTCGCTCTACTGGTGATCTTCTTTCATATCTTACTAACTCTTGGTCATCCTCCTTCCGGGACTTCGGTGAGACTTTTCTATTGCACTAGACATATCGAAAGCCTTCGATAGAGTCTGGCATAAATCTTTAATTTCTAAACTACCCTCCTTCGGTTTCTATCCCTCCATCTGTGCCTTTGTCTCTAATTTCCTTTCCGGCCGTTCCATAGCCGCGGTTGTGGACGGCCATTGTTCACTTCCTCACCCTATAAACTCCGGTGTTCCTCAGGGCTCTGTCCTATCTCCTATTCTCTTTCTAATTTTTATAAATGATCTCCTTAACTGTAGCTTAATTCCCATCCATTCATACGCAGACGACTCAACCTTACACTACTCCATTAGTTTTTCAGAACGCCCCAGCCAGCAATCCCTCAACGACAAACGTAATGAAGCCATAGAACTCTTAAATTCTGATCTAAATACTATTTCCAATTGGGGCAGAGAAAACCTTGTTAACTTTAATGCTTCCAAAACCCAATTTCTCCATCTATCTACCCGTCAGGATCTCCCAGCGGACTATCCCTTATTCTTCAACAATACAAAAATCAACCCTTCATCTTCTCTCAATATTCTTGGTGTCTCTTTTTCTTCTGCTCTCATTTGGAAGGACCATATTACCAGTCTTGCTAAGGCAGCCTCCCAGAAGCTGGGTGTGCTCAACCGCCTTAGGGGGTTCTTTTCCCCTGCACAGCTTCTTGCTCTGTACAGGGGCATAGTGCGCCCTTGTATTGAGTATTGTTCACATGTGTGGGGAGGTTCCTCTCACACCGCTCTCCTAGACAAAGTTGAAAGGAAGGCCTTTCGTATCATTAACTCCCGTCCACTCACCAACTCTCTGCAATCTCTCTCTCTCCGCCGCAATGTTGCATCTCTCTCGCTATTCTATCGCTACTATAATAATCAGTGTTCCTCAGAGCTATCCCAGTGCATACCACCTCCTTTACGTAGGGCACGTGGTACCCGTCTTGCAACTCAATCCCACCCCTACTCTGTGCAACTCTCCAACCCAAGAGTGAAACGTTACTCTCAAAACTTTCTTCTACTCAACAGCTGAGCTCTGGAACTCTCTCCCAGAATCAGTCTTTCCCTCTTCCTATGACTTAAATTGCTTCAAACTCCGTGTGTCCAGGCATTTTGGCTCGAACGTCCCTTGATTTTGGCCCTGTCACTCTTTCAACTATGGGGGAGGCACTCGCTATAAGCAGTTATGCCTTTTGCCTCCCTCAATCACATAGAAAAAAAAAAAAAAAAAATGGGGCTAACCATGAGGGAGAAAGGGGTCAAGAAAAAAGTCCCTCAAGTGGAAACCTCCCCTTAAGCAAGCACACCACTCTTCTTTCTAATATTGTAAAAAAAAAAAAAAAAAAAAAAAATATATATATATATATAATTTGGATCTCTCCATTCTCAACTTTGGGAGGGACACTTGTTGCAGGCAGCTTTGCCTTTTGTCTCCTTCATACCTATACACAAACAATGTATTGAACGATCAAATTGGTTTAAGGGGATAGAGGCTGTTTTTTGGGGGTCTATTTATTTATATATTCATTTATTTTCTAGTTTCCTCCCTAGACCTCCATCAAACTTAAAAAAAAAAAAACATCCATTAGATCTCCCTACAAGATTAAGTTGTATATTTTGCCGTAGAAAAATGTCATGGCAAAAGGCTGCGGTTCCTCCACAATTACAGGTTCGCTATCGCTCGCCAGGGAAAAAATCGACACCTAAAGGGCACGACACGTCTTAATATTGTCAAAGAAATGGAGCGAAAGGTCTTAAAATCGACAAACTAATGGGGTAAACGTCTTAAAATTTTAAAATTAATGGGGATCAGCATGAGGAAGAAAGGGAACCAGAAAAACGGCCCATCCCCTCTTAAAAGCTGTCAAAATGGGCTGAGCGGTTGAATTAGGTCCAGTGGTCAAATTGGGAAGATGGGGCTAAAGGATCAGATGGGGCTAAACGATGAGATGGGGCTAAACGATCAAATGGGGCTAAGCGATCAGATGGGGCTAAACGATGAGATGGGGCTAAACGATGAGATGGGGCTAAACGATGAGATGGGGCTAAACGATCAGATGGGGCTAAACGATCAGATGGGGCTAAACGATCAGATGGGGCTAAACGGTCGGATGCATGAACCGAGCTAAACAGTCGAATTAGGCCACCGATTTACCAACGTCCATCTTGTATGCCAGGATTTGCTGGGGTAGGTACCGTAACGTTAATGTCTTTGTCCGTACAGGGCTCTCAAGGTCAAGAAAATACCCCTTAGACCCCTTTTCAAGATAAATTTGTACATTTTTCGGTAGAAAAATGTCCCGGCCAAAGGCTGGTTCCTTCTAAAATTACAGGCTCGCTATCGCTCGCCAGGAAAAAAATCGACACCTAAATGGCACGCAATGTCTAAACTAATTATTGATAAAGAAGTGGGGCGAAAGGTATCAAAATCGCCAAACTAATATGCTAAACATGAGGGAGAAGTGGGTCCAGAAAAAGCGAGTAGTGCCCCCTTAAAGTATATATATATATATATATATATATACTGTATATATGTATATATATATATATATATATATATATATATATATATATATATATATACATATATACAGGTATATATATACAGGTATATATATCCCAGAGTGACAGGTTTCTCCAAGGTGATATAGTCTATTCTATTCTAGTCTATAGTCTATATAGTCTAGTGAGTTCACTGCTCAATAGGTGGCGTTCTGAGAGTGAGGGTCTGAGTCTGGAGGGTGAGACGGTGAAGCACTTGAGCGAAGCAACCGGCCGCTTCAGAGATGGAGCTGCTTCGAGCCATGATGGATGCTTCACATGTCTCACTCCCCAGACTGGAACAACACCTCACGGGCTTCACCGTGTTCAGCGGTGGAATGTACAGGCTCTCAGCCTATGCCCGAGAGGGAGTAGTTGGAATATAGAAGAAAAAAAAATCGCTGTAAGTAGGCGAGAACTCATGAACTCTATCCTCTGTAACTCAAAACCGACTAGATTAATCAAGCTAATATTTCTACCATTTGGGAAGAGTCAGTCAAGGCATAGATGTTGAAATTTACAGCCAATTTGCTCCAGCCGTTTTTGAGTTACAGAGGATAGAGGTCATGATTTCTCGCCTACTTACAGCGAATAGACTATAGTACCCGTTCCCAGGTAAGACATGGCATCACACACCATAACTAACCCATACCGCACTTCTCAAAAAAATATTTCGTCTCCTCAACTCACGCCCTAAAAATAGGTTAGCTTAATGGGAGACTGGCCGTTTGTTTGGTCTATTAATTCATTTATTCATATATTTTTTAGTTTCCTCCCTAGACCTCTATCAAGCTTAGAAAAACACCCCCTAGACCCCCCTTGAAGACAAATTTATACAGTTTTCGGTAAAAAAAAAATGCACCGACCTAAGGCCGGTTCCTCCCAAAATTGCAGGCTCGCTTTCGCTCGCCAGGAAAAAATCGACACCTAAATGGCACGAAAGGTCTTAAAATTGACAAAGAAATGGGGTGAAACGTGTTAAAATCGCCAAACTAATGGGCCGAACGTCTTATAATCTCAAAACTAGTGGGGCTAAACATTAGGGAGAAGTCCAGAATAACGGTCTGCCTCCCATTAAACTGAACAAGTTGTGGAACTGCACTTAGACGCCAAGCTAAGTGAGGTACCTATATTAGTCTTGTGGTAATGTGTCTGCCTCGTAACCCAAGGGTCCCGGGTTCGATTCCCGCCCAAGGTGCAGATTTTCGGGAGGATATTTCGGCATTTAATGAGGTTTAGGTGTGTTGGTAAAATTGTCAAGATAGTTGAAAGTAAGATCGGAGCTCCATAACCATCCTTACGAGCATTGTGTAAAAAACAAATCTCTTTCTACACGCCACAATGTTGCATCTCTAACTTTTCTAACATTACAACAATCAATGTTCTTCAGAGCTCTCAGTGCATACCCTTTCCCTTGTGGTGAGTTCAAGCACCTGCCTTTCAAAACAGTGCCACACCAATTCTGTCCAGCTCTCCAACCCAAGAATTAGCACATTTTCTGTCTTTCCTCTACTCAACTCGTGAACTCTGGAACTCTCTCCCTTAATCAATATTCAATCTTTCCTTCACTCTATGATTTAGACTGCTTTAAATTTCGTGTGTCTAGGCATTTTGACCCTTTCGTCCCTTGAACTTGGATTTCTGTCACTCTTTTGGCGTTGAGGGAGACACTCGTTACAGGCAGCCTGCCCTTTGTCTCCTTCATACACACAGACAAACAAAATTATAAATAAATATTATTAAAAAGTACCGTCGCCTTCAAACTCAAGAATCTCTTAATCTTTATATATCTCTCCCAAATTTCTTCTACTGCTATTACAATTCAGTGTTTATCATAACTTTCTTAGTATACCTTCTCCCTATTTTGTCCAACTCTCTAACCCGAGAGTGAATTAACTGATTTCCCCAGTATTTCTTCCACTCAAAAAGTAAACTCTAGAACTCTCTTCCAGTCAACCGATTTTCCCAGAAATTTTGGAACTCAGACATATTAACTCCAACTTACCTTGATTTTGGCTCTGTCACTCTTTCATGTTTCTGTGTGTGTGTGTGTGGGGGGGGGGGGGTTGCTGGATCTAGTTACATGCATTGTGTTTGCATCTATCACACAGAAAATAAATATGAATGTGTATAGGCGTACAGTACAGTACAATATGTAAGCATTGACCAGGTGTTTTCAATCTTAATCATCACCCTTCGCATTGACGCTTATTATCCTCCACAACCTCAGCAAATCAAGCTGCCCATGTATAGCGTTCTGCGAATCCCTAGGCTAAAGTAATTACAATTAATTCGTGCATGCCACTGTTTTCTTGTAAAAATTATTTAGTTAGCCCTGGTTAACCCCAAGATATTCGTTTTCTTTTATCTAAGAAGGAACCATTTTCTTTTCATGAACGGGTAGACAAAATTATATTGAACAGCACGCATTATAATTATACAGTATAGGCTATACAATATAACTGTGTTGGTGGTGTAATGGTTTAGATGCTTATGTTCTGGGTGTGGTATCCCAAGTTCGAATCCCGGGAGGACCATATGCTTTCATTAGTTTATTTAAGTGCATTGGGGTTTGTTGTAATTGATGATTAATGTTAAGAACGGGGTGTTACTTAAGTTACTAATTAATTTACACTCCCTTTCAGCAACATTATAACACAACGTGTTGGCACTTGGGTATTTCAGGAAACTCGCTAGAACACGAGCAATATTTTTTGTTTGGGTTTGTGTACGGTCGCGCTAATAAGTCATGCCCAGCTGTCATTACGTTTGGCTCGCTCTGTGCTGCATTAATGTCTGTCAAATGTTGAATAGGGTGGGTAAGTGTAGGAACATGTTTGTATATTTCACTCCATATGAAGAAATGAAGATTAGATATTGCTGATACCAATTATTGATCAAAACATAGGCTACTTGGTGCCGAGACATCACTTATTAGCGCGACTGTACAGGCGAGTGTGATTTACCGAGTAGGCTGGTATACGCGATCATGTAGTCAAATTTAGTACCCTCATTAACCCTTTGAGTACCAGTGACGTGTGTTATATTTTAGTTGAGCAATATTTAGACGATAGTATGCAGCTTAGAAGGATCTGTGATAGTTAAAAGGGTTGATTGGGATAGTCTGAAGCCTTATTATTGCTTGAGGTACTTCCTAAGCTGAATAATAATGGCTAATCATCTCCAGAATGTAATTAAAAGGACGTCACCGGTACTGATCGAACGGGTTAACATTATTCAGCTGATTTTTGGATTTTTTTTTAATCGACCCCCTTACGATTTCTAGCGGCGAGCGCAGTTTGTATATAATATTTATAGCGGCGAGCCCAGTTTGTATATAATATTTATAGCGGCGAGCCCAGTTTGTTTATAATTTTATAGCGGCGAGCGCAGTTTGTATATAATATTTATAGCGGCGAGCCCAGTTTGTATATAATATTTATAGCGGCGAGCCCAGTTTGTATATAATATTTATAGCGGCGAGCGCAGTTTGTATATAATATTTATAGCGGCGAGCCCAGTTTGTATATAATATTTATAGCGGCGAGCCCAGTTTGTATATAATATTTATAGCGGCGAGCGCAGTTTGTATATAATATTTATAGCGGCGAGCCCAGTTTGTATATAATATTTATAGCGGCGAGCCCAGTTTGTATATATTTTATAGCGGCGAGCGCAGTTTGTATATAATATTTATTTCGGCGAGCCCAGTTTGTATATAATTTTATAGCGGCGAGTTTGTATATAATTTATAGCGGCGAGCCCAGTTTGTATATAATATTTATAGCGGCGAGCCCAGTTTGTATATAATATTTAGCGGCGAGCCCAGTTTGTATATAATATTTATAGCGGCGAGCCCAGTTTGTATATAATATTTATAGCGGCGAGCCCAGTTTGTATATAATATTTAGCGGCGAGCCCAGTTTGTATATATATTTATAGCGGCGAGCGCAGTTTGTATATAATTTTATAGCGGCGAGCCCAGTTTGTATAATATTATAGCGGCGAGCGCAGTTTGTATATAATATTTATAGCGGCGAGCGCAGTTTGTATATAATATTTATAGCGGCGAGCCCAGTTTGTATATAATATTTATAGCGGCGAGCCCAGTTTGTATATAATATTTATAGCGGCGAGCCCAGTTTGTATATATATTATAGCGGCGAGCCCAGTTTGTATATAATTTATAGCGGCGAGCCCAGTTTGTATATAATATTTATAGCGGCGAGCGCAGTTTGTATATAATATTTATAGCGGCGAGCCCAGTTTGTATATAATATTTATAGCGGCGAGCGCAGTTTGTATATAATATTTATAGCGGCGAGCCCAGTTTGTATATAATATTATAGCGGCGAGCGCAGTTTGTATATAATATTATAGCGGCGAGCCCAGTTTGTATATAATATTTATAGCGGCGAGCGCAGTTTGTATATAATATTTAATATTTTATAGCGGCGAGCCCAGTTTGTATATAATATTTATAGCGGCGAGCGCAGTTTGTATATAATATTTATAGCGGCGAGCCCAGTTTGTATATAATATTTATAGCGGCGAGCCCAGTTTGTATATAATATTTATAGCGGCGAGCCCAGTTTGTATATAATATTTATAGCGGCGAGCGCAGTTTGTATATAATATTTATAGCGGCGAGCCCAGTTTGTATATAATATTTATAGCGGCGAGCCCAGTTTGTATATAATATTTATAGCGGCGAGCCCAGTTTGTATATAATATTTATAGCGGCGAGCCCAGTTTGTATATAATATTTATAGCGGCGAGCCCAGTTTGTATATAATATTTATAGCGGCGAGCCCAGTTTGTATATAATATTTATAGCGGCGAGCCCAGTTTGTATATAATATTTATAGCGGCGAGCCCAGTTTGTATATAATATTTATAGCGGCGAGCCCAGTTTGTATATAATATTTATAGCGGCGAGCCCAGTTTGTATATAATATTTATAGCGGCGAGCCCAGTTTGTATATAATATTTATAGCGGCGAGCCCAGTTTGTATATAATATTTATAGCGGCGAGCCCAGTTTGTATATAATATTTATAGCGGCGAGCCCAGTTTGTATATAATATTATAGCGGCGAGCCCAGTTTGTATATAATATTTATAGCGGCGAGCCCAGTTTGTATATAATATTTATAGCGGCGAGCCCAGTTTGTATATAATATTTATAGCGGCGAGCCCAGTTTGTATATAATATTTATAGCGGCGAGCCCAGTTTGTATATAATATTTATAGCGGCGAGCCCAGTTTGTATATAATATTTATAGCGGCGAGCCCAGTTTGTATATAATATTTATAGCGGCGAGCCCAGTTTGTATATAATATTTATAGCGGCGAGCCCAGTTTGTATATAATATTTATAGCGGCGAGCCCAGTTTGTATATAATATTTATAGCGGCGAGCCCAGTTTGTATATAATATTTATAGCGGCGAGCCCAGTTTGTATATAATATTTATAGCGGCGAGCCCAGTTTGTATATAATATTTATAGCGGCGAGCCCAGTTTGTATATAATATTTATAGCGGCGAGCCCAGTTTGTATATAATATTTATAGCGGCGAGCCCAGTTTGTATATAATATTTATAGCGGCGAGCCCAGTTTGTATATAATATTTATAGCGGCGAGCCCAGTTTGTATATAATATTTATAGCGGCGAGCCCAGTTTGTATATAATATTTATAGCGGCGAGCCCAGTTTGTATATATATTTATAGCGGCGAGCCCAGTTTGTATATAATATTTATAGCGGCGAGCCCAGTTTGTATATAATATTTATAGCGGCGAGCCCAGTTTGTATATAATATTTATAGCGGCGAGCCCAGTTTGTATATAATATTTATAGCGGCGAGCCCAGTTTGTATATAATATTTATAGCGGCGAGCCCAGTTTGTATATAATATTTATAGCGGCGAGCCCAGTTTGTATATAATATTTATAGCGGCGAGCCCAGTTTGTATATAATATTTATAGCGGCGAGCCCAGTTTGTATATAATATTTATAGCGGCGAGCCCAGTTTGTATATAATATTTATAGCGGCGAGCCCAGTTTGTATATAATATTTATAGCGGCGAGCCCAGTTTGTATATAATATTTATAGCGGCGAGCCCAGTTTGTATATAATATTTATAGCGGCGAGCCCAGTTTGTATATAATATTTATAGCGGCGAGCCCAGTTTGTATATAATATTTATAGCGGCGAGCCCAGTTTGTATATAATATTTATAGCGGCGAGCCCAGTTTGTATATAATATTTATAGCGGCGAGCCCAGTTTGTATATAATATTTATAGCGGCGAGCCCAGTTTGTATATAATATTTATAGCGGCGAGCCCAGTTTGTATATAATATTTATAGCGGCGAGCCCAGTTTGTATATAATATTTATAGCGGCGAGCCCAGTTTGTATATAATATTTATAGCGGCGAGCCCAGTTTGTATATAATATTCATAGCGGCGAGCCCAGTTTGTATATAATATTTATAGCGGCGAGCCCAGTTTGTATATAATATTTATAGCGGCGAGCCCAGTTTGTATATAATATTTCGCTTGACGATTGCAGTGTGATTGCAAGGCTTCCCAAGGAGTTTTAAGGGGGTAGTGCTTGGTTTTTGGTCTATATATTTATTTATTTATTTATTTTTTAGTTTCCTCGCTAGACCTCCATCAAGCTTAGAAAAACACCCCCAAGATCCCCTTTCAAGATAAATTTGTAAATTTTTCGGTAGAAAAATGTCCCGGCCCAAGGACGGTTCCTTCTATAATTAGAGGCTCGCCATCGCTCGCCAGGAAAAAATCGACACCGAAATGGCACGACAGATCTTAAAATGTACAACGATATGGGGCGAAAGGTGTTAAAATCGCCAAACTAATGGTCCGAACGTCTTAAAATCTGAAACCTAATGGGGATATACACGATGGAGAAAGGGGTCCAGAAAAACGACCCGGCCATTTCCTCTTAAGGGGGCCCACCTGCTTTTTTTTTCTCTTTCTCTCTTTTTCTCCTTTTCTCCCTTTCTCCGACTTGTATCAATTCGGCCCCATTCAGCCAACTGTTTTAAGACGTTTATCCCCATCCAGGTGTCGATTTCATCCTGGCGAGCGATAGCGAGCCACCATTGTATGGAGAAATCCGGCTTCGCCGGAGAAATTTTTCTATCGAAAAATGTACAAATTTAGCTTGCTGTCAAAACAAGAATATACAGGGGGACTCAAAAAAAAATCCCACATTTCAAAAGTAAATGAAACAAAAATGGTTAAAGATAATCAAAATATTATTTGCACACATGAAACTTCATTCAATAACATTTTTATTCATCATGTTTTAAAGATGACATCCTCCAAAAGGTGGCCGTCATTGTCTCTAAACGCTTGGAGGCGATTTCTGAAGGCTGCCATGGCTCGACGGGTCATGTCGGGTGGAACAGCTGTTATCTCCTGCTGAATAGCAACCTTAAGGGCTTCGAGAGTTTGGGGTCGAGGAGTATACACTCGTGATTAAAGGTAGTCCCACAGATAAAAAAATCACAAGGGGCGAGGTCAGGGGAACGGGCCGGCCACCCAACAAGATCACGCGATTCGGAAACATTTCCCTCAGCACTTGCAATGATCGATGCGTGGTTTCAGCCATTCCCCTGACCTCGCCCCTTGTGAGTTTTTGTTCTGTGGGGCTACCTTTAATCAGGAGTGTATACTCCTCGACCCTAAACTCTTGAAGCCCTTAAGGTTGCTATTCAGCAAGAGATAACAGCTGTTCCACCCGACATGACCCGTCGAGCCATGGCAGCCTTCAGAAATCGCCTCCAAGCGTTTAGAGACAATGACGGCCACCTTTTGGAGGATGTCATCTTTAAAACATGATGAATAAAAATGTTATTGAATGAAGTTTCATGTGTGCAAATAATATTTTGATTATCTTTAACCATTTTTGTTTCATTTACTTTTGAAATGTGGGAGTTTTTTTGGGTCACCCTGTATATATGCTGGCTCGCTACCACTCGCCAGAAAAATATTGACACCTGGATGGGGGTAAACGTCTTAAAACAGTAGGCTGCATGGGGCCGAATGGATACAAGCCAAAGAGAGAGGGAGAAAAAGAGAAAAAAAGCGAGGTGGGCTCCCTTAGGGGCTTTAATTCCCACCTTCACGAATCCCACGCCGACATGTCCCGATCTTAAGGGAGCCCACCTCGCTTTTTTTTCTCTTTCTCTCCCTCTCTCTTTGGCTTTTATCCATTCGGCCCCATTCAGCCTACTGTTTTAAGACGTTTACCCCCATCCTGGTGTCAATATTTTCCTGGCGAGCGGTAGCAAGCCAGCATATATATATTTTTGTTTTGACAGCAAGCTGAATTTGTACATTTTTCGATAGAAAAATATCTCCGGCGAAGCCGGATTTCTCCATACAATGCTGACTCGCTATCGCTCGCCAGGAAGAAATCGACACCTGGATGGGGATAAACGTCTTTAAACAGTTGGCTGAATGGGGCCGAATGGATAAAAGCCAGGGAAAGAGAGAAAAGGAGAGAAAGGTGAAAAAAAGGCCGGTGACCCCCCTTAATACAATGGTAACGTACCGGGAATGACCAGGTTGGGTTTTATGGTGAGTCGGTGAGGTGTTTGTGGTAAGCCTGTGTAGCACAAACGTTCAGGGGGTCACCTGCTTACGTTCAGGGGGGTCACCTGCTTACGTTCAGGGGGGTCACCTGCTTATTTTTCTCCCTTTTCTCTCTTTTTCTGGCTTGTATCCATTCGGTCCCATTCAGCGTACTGTTTTAAGACGTTTATCCCGATCCAGGTGTCGATTACTTCCTGGCGAGCGATAGCGAGCCAGTATTTTATAAGAACATAAGAACATAAGAAAATGGGAGTCTGCAGAAAGCCGATTGGCCCAAGCAAGGCAGATCCCTGTCCCACACAACCCCAATTCATTACAAAGCCCAATTATAGGCTTCACACTCTAATACCCTGAGGATCATCTTACCAAAACGGTTAGAGATTAACGCAGGATTATGGAGGTCTGCAGAGCGCTGATTGGCCCAACCCGGCTGATCCCCCTTCACACCCAACCCTTCTCGTCCATATGCTTATCCAATTTTATCTTAAAGCTCCCTACAGTTTTAGATCCCACTATAGCACTTGGTAGTCCATTCCACCCATCTACAACTCTGTTACCAAACCAATACTTGCCTATATCTTTTCTGAAACGAAATTTATCTAATTTGAAACCATTGGTACGAGTTCTTTCGCTATCACTGAGCTTTAGTACATTTGCCATGTCCCCTTTGTTAATCCCACTAACCCACTTGAACACCTCTATCATATCCCCTCTAACTCTGCGTCTCTCTAACGAATGTAAACCTAATTTCTTCAACCTTTCTTCATACGAAAGATTTCTAATATTATGGATCATTTTTGTCATTCTACGTTGTACTCTCTCCAATGAATCTATGTCCATTCTGTAATAAGGACACCAAAATTGAACAGCATAATCCATATGGGGTCTCACTAATGACAAGTAAAGTTTTAAGATAACATCAGCAGTTCTGTTACTCACACTCCTAGAGATGAACCCGAGAATCCTGTTTGCCTTATTACGAACGCTTATACACTGTTTTCTAGGCTTCAAATAATTGCTAATAAACACACCTAGATCTTTCTCGCAGTCTGAATTTTCTAATTCTAAATTAGCTAGTTTATATTTAACATTTGTTTGCATCTTCCCTATCTTTAATACCTTGCATTTGTCAATGTTAAACTTCATCTGCCAATTTACTGACCATTCATGTAAGGTATCTAGATCCCTTTGGAGGCACTCTATATCGCTATCTGAATCAATTGATCTCCCTATTTTAGTATCGTCTGCGAATTTACTTATCCTACTAGTTATACCTAAATCTAGGTCATTTATGTATATAAGAAACAACAGGGGACCTAATACCGATCCCTGGGGGACACCACTTTTGACTGCTCCCCATTCTGACTTGGTACCATTAATGCTGACTCTCTGCTTCCTACCAATTAGCCATGACCTAATCCATCCTAACAACGCCCCACCTATTCCATGTGCCTCAACCTTTCTCATCAATCTCTCATGAGGGACTCTGTCGAAAGCTTTACTGAAATCTAAATATATAATATCATATGACTTGTCATTATCTACTGCTTCATATACCTCTGAGAAAATATGGAGTAATCCGGCTTCGCCGGAGACATGTTTCTATCGAAAAATTTACAAATTTAGCCTGCTGTAAAAAAACATGTTTTTGTTTTATATATATGCTGGCTCGCTACTGCTCGCCAGGAAAACAATGACACCTGGATGGGGATTATCGTCTTAAAATAGTAGGCTGAATGGAACCGAATGGATACAAGCCAGAACAAGAGAGAAAAGGGGAGAAAAAAAAGCAGGTCACCCCCCTTAATGCAAATAATACCTTTGGGAATTGAAATCAGGCCTCCACCTTATATTACCAACTCAGTATTATTACCACTCCAACAGTCAGTGTGTGTGTGTGTGTGTGTGTGTGTGTGTGTGTGTGTGTGTGTGTGTGTGTGTGTGTGTGTGTGTGTTTGTTTGTATGTGTAATTTCCTTATCCGCATGGTGTGTGTGTGTGTGTCAGTGAGTGTGTGTGTGTGTGTGTGTGTGTGTGTGTGTGTTTGTATGTGTAATTTCCTTTTCCGCATGGTGTGTGTGTGTGTGTCAGTGAGTGTGTGTGTGTGTGTGTGTATAATAATAATAATAATAATTGTCGGTTTTATTGTTCATTGCAGCCCTGAGGCTGATTTTTTTTTTTTTCTTAAACCTATACTTATTCTACCTTAACTACGAGGTCACATGCGACCTTTGGCTACCATGAGGTAGGTGCCTGGCTTCCCACCAAGTACTGTATATACGCAGATGTACTTTGTATTGGTGAGAAGATGTGTAGGCTAACACAGGCTGATATCAGCTTGGTTAGGGAGGAACCACGATACAATTCTCTCCGTCGCTATGGTCGAAAAAACCTTTAGGATTCTGGTGGATTCGAACCCTCGCCCCGGCCCCTTGCGGTCAGCACGAAACACAGTGCCTTAACCGACTGTGTGTCTGTGTGTGTGTGTGTGTAATTACCTTATCCGCATGGTGTGTATTCACTTGCTTGTTCGTCAAGGGGAATCCACGCAATGCGAGCTAAGCTCATTATTATCGCGCCTCCTTAACTGGGAATGTATTGCGTGAAATGCATGTTAAGTGTTTATGTATCGTTGGAATGGCTGTGGATGTGTGTGTAGTCTGTATTTTAGCCAATTGGCGACATCTGGAAACGAAGGTTTAGGGTTAATCTGTACGGTACCATTCTCACTACGGTACCAGTCTCACCCGAAGGCTTAGGTTGACCAGTAGCTTAGGTTGACCAGTACGATACCCATCTCACCTTGTAACCGATCACCAACCCCAGATGGGACGTCACAACTTCGTCCACTTATACCAGGTTCCTATTTATACTGCTAGGTGAACAGAGGCTACACCGTTAAGAGACAGGCCCAAATGTCTCTTCCCCGCCCGGGTCTCGAACTCGGGACCTTCTGGTTGTGAGCCAGACACGCTATCAGCTTTGTGCATGTGTGTGTAATTACCTTATCTGCATGGTGTGTGTGTGTGTGTGTGTGTGTGTGTGTGTGTGTGTGTGTGTGTGTGTGTGTGTGTGTGTGTGTGTGTGTACTTACCTTCCTGCATGGTGTGTGTGTGCATGTGTGCATGTGTGTGTAATTACCTTATCTGCATGGTGTGTGTGTGTGTGTGTGTGTGTTTACTGTACAATTATGTAATCAGATTTATTATATTTGCGTTCTATATATGGTGGCCTACATATGTACAATTATTGATAGCGTGTGCGTGTTAGTGTGTGTGTGTGTGTGTGTGTGTGTGTGTATGTATTTGTGGGAGGGAGATAATTATATATGTATGGAGAGAGAGAGAGAGAGAGAGAGAGAGTTCTTGACCTATGCCTACAACTGTGTGTGGCTGTGAATACTGTAGTTAGTCGTACCGTAATAAACTTGATAACTAGCCCAGTGTGAGATTATTCGAACCCAGTTATTTTTCCTATATTTTTTGGAACACCGGTTCAAATTTTGTAAACTTTAGAGTACCATAGACCTATGTGTTTTTTAAAATACGTTGAATCTGGTTAGTCCTAAGAAAGATCGCTAGTAACGATTGATATGATGAATGAAGTATGTTGTGATTGATATGATGAATGAAGTATGTTGTGATTGATATGATGAATGAAGTATGTTGTGATTGATATGATGAAGTATGTTGTGATTGATATGATGAAGTATGTTGTGATTGATATGATGAATGAAGTATGTTGTGATTGATATGATGAATGAAGTATGTTGTGATTGATATGAGAATGAAGTATGTTGTGATTGATATGATGAATGAAGTATGTTGTGATTGATATGATGAATGAAGTATGTTGTGATTGATATGATGAATGAAGTATGTTGTGATTGATATGATGAATGAAGTATGTTGTGATTGATATGATGAATGAAGTATGTTGTATATAAATAATGTTTTGAGCAATAATCTGATCATGTTTAGCTTTCATGAACTAAAGATGATTTTGTGTATATGCGTGTGTGTATATGCGTGTGTCTATGTGTGAGAATGAACGAAATGCGTGATCAAAGAGGAACAAAAACCCACTCGCGAATGAATGCAACCTACGGTATATCTATAATGCATGACGTGCCCTGCTATTGGCTGAGCTAGATGGTGACGTCACTAGAGTAAGAGGTTACGATTGGCTGAGGAAGTGAGAGGCATCTATATCACGTGACGTCACACTTGTGGAGGCGGGGAACGAATTTTGCTAATCCAACCAAGATGGGTCAATTAATGATATAAGGAACAACTTAGAATATGAGTAAGTCCCTACATACAAACAACATGTTTCTTACCTATGTGTGATTGTTATATTTTCTGTATATGACCAATACTCAGGAGTCCATCAAAATATACATAGTTAGATTAGGATAGGTTAGGTTAGGTTTGATTGCCCGTTTTGGTGAGGTCATGTCCTCATGGTGTTGGGCCTATTATTGGGCCTTATGATTAGGGTTGGGTGTGAGAGGGATCTGCCTTGTGTAGGCCAATCAGCCTTCTGCAGACTCCCATTTGCATATGTTCTTATGTATCATTGTTGCATTATGTAAGCACAGCCCCATCTCTGTAGAACAAAAACGTAGGGTGGACCTTTATTTTGAGGAAGTGTATTGACCCCCTTGCTGGATGTGTGTCGTTTGTGCCTGTAGACGAGGGCATCTTGTATTTACCTACATATGTATAGTTTACTAGTACATATAAGTAGCCTACCCAGACGGTGTTGTGCAGCATAATTTACTAGTTCGGCTCAATGGTTTAAGGAAAGGGTTTAGTTTGCTCTCTAAAACTCTTATCAAACTTAAAAAAACACCCACAAGACCCCCCTTTGATATAAATTTGTACATTTTTCGGTAGAAAAATGTCCCGGCCGAAGGCCGATTCCTCTTCAAATACAGGCTCGCTATCACCTAAATGGCACGAAAGGTATTAATATTGGCAAAGAAATGGGGCAAAAGGTCTGAAAATCGCCAGACTAATGGGGCGAATGTCTTGAAATCTCATAACTAATAGGGCTAAATGTGAGGGAGGAGGAGGACTCGAGAAACCAACTGCCTCCCCTTAATATATATTGCATCATTACATAAAGGCACCATGTTACATAAAGGTCTGATGGATCTGTTATTGTTTATACAAAATCAACTCAGCAGCACCTATGTACAGTATATTCACACACACACACACACTCACACCATGGTATCATTCATTGATTGGCAGGTTGCTATGGCGACCAGAAACAACAGTACTCAGCCACAAGTGAAGTGCCACTCACCACCGGTTTAGACTAAATTCACATGCCGAACAATCTACATACAACGATATGACACTTTTTTTATATACCAAACCTCTCGAAATAATGATAATACAGTATTATTGGATCGCTGCCTAGTCTGGGAAAAGGAATCTGGGTGTAGTTGGAAATAGTATGGAAAAATGTAAATTGGCAACCGAGGTGACACCTAGGATATAGGCTAGTAAGAAAGGGGGGGGGGCAATTGGAGGGGATAGAGTGTGTGAGGTGGAGGGGGGGGGGGTTGTATTAGGAGGGGACCTGGGTGGGTTTGAGGGGTAGGGTTAGGGTGTGAGGGGAGCTGGAGGGGTGTTACGGATGTGAAGGGGGTGTGAGGGGTGGGGCGGGCGTAAGGGTAGTGTAGTGGATGTGAGAGTGGGGAAGGAGGTGTGAGGGGGGGGAGGGTGGGAGGGGAACAGAGAAGAGGGGTGGGGGTGGGGCGGAGTGTGAGGGGAACAGAGGACTGGGGTGTGAGAGGGGGTGGGACGGAGTGTGTGAGGGTAGGGGGGAGGGGGGGGGGGCCGGGGTACAGACTACTATGAAGCCCTGGCTGGGGGACCTGGAGCCGTGGACTCACCTAAGGGAAGGAGGTGCCACGGGGAGAGAGTGTACACCGTAGCTCGATCCTAACTAACCACCAGGCCGCAAACTTTCGTCCTACCACTCACGGATTTTTACCCATAGTTCTAATTATACATGTGTGGTGTCTCTACAGTGCTATTGATTTGTGTATAGTGATTGTGCTGCCCGTGTTCCGCCTTGTGCTGCCCGTGTTCCGCCTTCTATTGACTTCAGTTAATGTTGATAATTAGGAATGAACTGACTCCGTGTATCCTTGTGCTAATAATACTAGTTTTGCTTCTGGACGGTGCTACAATTGCGTGTATTACATCCTGAACCATTGAACATCTCGCACAGTTTGTGAACTACTTACGCGGTGGTTGTATTTTGAGCTCAAAATACATGTACAATGATTTGTTTGTTTTCTGTGTTGTGCATAGGAAAATAGTTTTGTTCTTTGTGCTACAAATATTACCTCCAACATAATACCTGTATTGAGAGACACTGTAGCTTGTAACTGTATTGTTTTCTTTACCAGAGATGCAATCTGAGAATACAAATCCAACTCCGAATGAATAAAACCAACATCTAAAACACGTACATAATTAAATGGATTAACTATACATAAACTAGAACGATACCCCAAAAGTAAGAAAAGAAAAACAGTCAAAACCCTGTACAACTGAAATAAACCTACACCCTAACATTGAACGTTACTCCAGCGAACAAGTAGAAAATAATTGTTCAAGAGCTGTACCGTGTGTGTGTGTGTGTATAGCGATGGTGTGTGTCGCTATGTGGAGGGTGATGTAGTTCCAGATAAACCAGGGAGGAGAAACACAGTGGCAAACTTGGATGATCTAAACTGCTGCTATAACATTGGAATAAAATCTAACCCCATAATCTAAACTGCTTCAAGAACATTGGAATAAAATCAAACTCCATCTCTAAACTGCTTCAAGAACATTGGAATAAAATCAAGCGTAACATCTCATTCTTGACCCAAAGTTACAAACACTACAAATTAACCCTTTTTTCGCAGTCGAGGAGGAATTGACATTACGTGACAGCATAGAACAGTTTCAAAGATATTTCGTTCTACCCTGATAAATAAGTAGCGCCCTCTTGGTAAATCTCGTAAACCATCATAACAATGCCCAAACGAGGAATTAAGACCTTCAGGAGTACCGAAGCCAAATGTACGCTTCCATTGCTGATAGAAATTTAACGACTAAAACTAAAAAAAAATTATCTGAAGAGGAGCACGCACCTTAACCCTTTCAATACCGGTGACGACACATTCTGGTAACTATCTGACGATTATATTCAGCTTAGGAAGGCCGTCTATCAACTAAACGGGTACAGACTATCCCAATCAATCCTGTAAGGTATCGCATATCTCTCCGCAGCTTCCTAAAAACGTCTAACTGTAGCTGAAATCCAATCAAAGTGACCTCCCTGGCACTGTACGGGTTAATACTGAACACAACAACAACAACATCACCACACTCGACAGCCATCTTGTGACCCACATTGGCCGAGGAATTCTGGTGAGTATAAAGGCGGTGTCACACGAGGTAATTTTCTGGCAATTTTCGATGAGCAAGTTTGTTCTCGTACTATTTTGAGGCTTTTTCGAATTGGAATCGGACACTAGATGGAAAGTAGGTTATGTTAGGTAGTTTCATTGATTCCAGACTTAAATTTTGAAGCTGCCAAACAACAATTGCTCGTAAAAATTGACGGAAAAATCGCTCGCGTGATACCGGTACTGGCTTAAGAGACCTTTATAGGCCAGGTTATTGATTGGGCTTTTGGTCTTTATGTTCTTAAAAATAACCCATTGTACGGAGTTATATTTGGCTTATCACATTTGCTACTCTATTTCAGGGTGACCGGTCAAATCAACCAGTAGACCATTTCAACCAGTAGCTCTCAACCAGTACCAAATCAACCAATACGGTTAGGTTAGGTTAGTACTATATTTTGGCACTGGTTTTGGTTGGTCTTGGTTGATTTGGCACTGGTTGAGAGCTACTGGTTGAAATGGTCTACTGGTTGAGATGACATTGAACCCTATTTCAGAACAGTGTATTAATTGTTGTATGCATTACTGACAGGGATGATTATTGATTGTGTTGTGATTATGAATGTGGGAGTATTAATCGATATTATTGACTATTCTGCCAGCATTAAGGAGAGATATCCACTAGAGAATTTTGTTTCTTGACTCCATTCTCCCTCATGGTTAGCCCCATTGCTTTTGAGATTTTAAGACGTTCGCCCCATTAGTTTGGCGATTTTAAGAACTTTCACCCCATTTATGTCACTTTTAAGACCTTTCGTCCCATTTAGGTGTCGATTTTTTCCTGGCGAGCGATAGCGAGCCTGTAATTTAAGAGGAACCGGCCTTCGGTCGGGAAATTTTTCTATCGAAAAATGTACAAATTTATCTTGAAAGGGGGTCATGGGGGTGTAATTTCAAGCTTGATGGAAGTCTAGGAAACACACTAAAAACCTCCCCTTAACCCTTTGATTACCAGCGACGTGTGTTATATTTTATTGTAGCTATATTTAGACGATATTATGCAGCTTAGGAAGGATCTGTGGTAGTTGAAAGGGTTGGTGGAGATAGTTTGAAGTCTTATTATTGCTAGAGGTCCTTCCTAAGCTGAATGCAATCGTCTAATAGTGGCCAGAATATGATGAAAAGGACGTCACCGGTACTGAAGGGGTTAATTGTGTTATAATATTACTGACAGGGATGATTATTGATTTGTGTTGTGATTTTGAATGTGGGAGTATTAATCGATATTATTGACTATTCTGCCAGCATTAAGGGAGCCCAACCTCGTTTGTTTTCTCTCCCTCTCTCTTTGGCTTGTATCCATTTGGCCCCATTCAGCCTACTGTTTTAAGACGTTTACCCCCATCCAGGTGTCAATATTTTCCTGGCGAGCGGTAGCGAGCCAACATATATATATATATATAAAAAAAATTTTACAGCAAGCTAAATTTGTACATTTTTCGATAGAAAAATGTCTCCGGCGAAGCCGGATTTCTCCATACAATGCTGGCTCGCTATCGCTCGCCAGGAAAAATCGACACCTGGATGGGGATAAACGTCTTAAAACAGTTGGCTGAATGGGGCCGAATGGATACAAGCCGGAGAAAGAGAGAACAGAGAGAAAGAGAGAAAACAAAAAACAGGTGACTCCGCTTAAGGGTTAGTCCAAAACAATGATAACATAGTTAAGGTGTATAAAATATGATGGCAGGTATATTCTAGGACAACTATACTGCATAAGGTATTTCTAGCTTGTGGTGGCTATAGGGACGCGTATCCAACTATATAATGTATATTGTTAGTAATTAGCTTATATTACTCTACTTTCCGCCCCTTAGACCCGCCTAGGGTAAAAAAAAAAAAAAAAAAAAAAAAATTACCATGATTTTCTCTGCCTCAAATTAATAGGGGTAAACATTAACCCCTTCTGTGCCGGTGACGTCTTTGGGGTTTTACTCTAGCTATACTTAAGAGGATTTTATGCCGCTTAAGAAGGATCTGTGGTAGTAAAAAGGATTAAGTGAGATCGCTCGAAGCCCTGTTAAGTACTGGAGGCACTTTTTGAACTGAATAAAGTCATCTAATAGTAACCAGAATAATGTTAAAGGGACGCCTCGGTACTGAAGGGGTTAATAGGGGGGAACTTTAAGGGGGGTCACCTGCTTTTTTTCTCTTCTCTTCCTCTGGCTTACTATAATCCATCCGGCCCCATTCAGCCAACTGTTTTAAGACGTTTATCCCCATCCAGGTGTCGATTTTTCCTGGCGAGTGGTAGCGAGCCAACATATTTATTATTATTTTTTTTACAGCAAGCTAAATTTGTACATTTTTCGATAGAAAAATGTCTCCGGCAAAGCCGGATATCTCCATATAATGCTGGCTCGCTATCGCTCGCCAGGAAAAAATCGACACCTGGATGGGAATAAACGTCTTAAAACAGTAGGCTGAATGGGGCCGAATAGATAATAAGCCCGAGAAAGGAAAGAGATAAAAGGAGACAACAAAAGCAGGTCACCCCCCTTAAGGGGAGATATCCACCTGGAGGATTTTTTTCTGGACCCCTTTCTCCCTCATGTTTAGCACCGTTGCTTTAGAGATTTTAAGACGTTCGCCCCATTAGTTTGACGATTTTAAGAACCCTCGCCCCATTTAAGTCAATTTTAAGACCATTCGTGCCATTTAGGTGTCGATTTTTTCCTGGCAAGCGATAGCGAGCCTGTAATTTAAGGGGAACCGGCCTTCGGCCGGGACATTTTTCTACCGAAAAATGTACACATTTATCTTGAAAGGGGGTCTAGGGGGAGTAATTTTAAGCTTGATGGAAGTCTAGGGAATCGACTAAAAACCTCCCCTTAAACAATAGCGAGAACGACAGCCCTCCACCTTTTTGCATTTTCTTTCCACCTTTCCTTCTCTCTAATCCTTAAGGGAGCCCACCCCGCTTATTTTTCTCTGTATCTCCCTCTCTTTGGCTTGTATCCATTCGGCCCCATTCAGTCTACTGTTTTGAGACGTTTACCCCCATCCAGGAGTCAATATTTTCCTGGCGAGCGGTAGCGAGCCAGCATATACAGTATATATTTTGTTGTTGTTGTTGTTGTTCCCTAAGCTGCCTGGCCGAACAGCCCCGAGTCCCTGAGAAAGGCCATGGCCACGATCGGGCTTTCCCACAGAGCTCTCATTGAGTGTAGATTGTGTTGTTGGCGTAAGTGGTTGTGTGAAATGCAGTCTTCTATGATGTGTTTAATGGTATGGGGTGCTGTGTTACACCCCGGGCAGGCGTCGACAACGGAGTCATCCAGTCTCTTCTGATAGCTCAGGAGAGCTGGATGGTGTCCGCATCTCAGCCTGGCCAGGTGGACTCTGTCCTCGCGAGGAAGGGAGGATTCGGAAGGATGGATTTCGGGAGGTCGTGCATGCAGCTGCGTGTTGTCTGTGAGTGAGTGGATGGATCGGTGAGAGATATGAGTATGGATGTGCTTCTGGAAGTTGGTTCGGGGTGGGCAGGGAGGGAGAGAGGACAATAATTGTGTGTGATACCGTGTGCTGGGTGTTGTTTTGATATTTCTTGGTGTCTGTGGGTGTGTTGCCATGTAGTTTAGTGGGTGGTCTTGGTTCGTGGAGGCTGCTGCCAGGAATTGAGTGCCTCTCATGTCCAGATGGTCTTTGACTTTGAGGATTTTGGTTTCTTGATGTAGGTGATCTGTGGGTGAAGTAGCTGTGCAGCCTGTAATGATCTTCAGGGCTTTGTTTTGAATAGTCTGTAAGGTCTTATGATGTGTTTCAGCTAGGTTAGAAGCCCAGGCTGGGCTTGCGTATTCCATCACTGATCTTATGTATTGTTTATATACTGTGGTGGTAGTTTCTTTGTTGTGTCCAAATTTTGTGTGAGCAAGTGACCTGAGGGCGTTAAGTCTGGGTGTCAGTTTCTTTTTAATGTTTGTGGTGTGCTGTTTGAATGTCATATGAGTATCATATGTTACTCCTAGGATTTTGGGTGTGTGTGTATGTGTTAGGGGTGTGTTGTTTATGGTGAGTTGAGGGATGTATTCGTGTTCTCCTGTCCAACTTGTGAGCAGGATTGCGGTGGATTTGGCTGGGGCTAGATTAAGTCTGTTTGTAGTGCACCAGCCATGTAGTGTGTTGAGATAGGGTTGAAGGAGATCTGTTGCTCTTTTTGGGTCATGGTGTGTGCATGTGAGTGTTATGTCATCTGCATAGGAGGCTAAGTTTATTTGGGGCGTATTGGGTGTAGTTATATCGTGCATGTACAGATTGAAGTGTGCGGGCGATAGGACGGATCCTTGTGGGACTCCGTTTGGAAAGTTTCTGATTTTAGATGACTGACCGGCAAAAGATACGTGTGCACATCTGCCTGCTAGGAAGTTGGCCAGCCACCTTTTTGTGTTGTTGTGCATGTTTGTGTTGTAGATTTTGTTTGTTAGGTTGTGGCGGGGGATGGCATCGAAGGCTTTACTAATGTCGAGTGTGGCTAATAGTGATCTGTGTGGTGGTCTAGCTGAGTTGATGCCGTCGAAAGCTCTTTGTGTAAGGTCTGTGAGAAGAGTGTTTGTGGAGTGCAGTGGCCTAAAGCCATGTTGTGTTGGAGCTAGGGGTAGGTCAGGTGTAATTAGTTGTAATACTAGGCATTCCATGACTTTGGAGGGGGAGCAAAGAAGTGTGATGGGGCGGTGCGAGGAGGGTAGCGTGGGGTCTTTGTTGGGTTTGGGGAATGTGATGATGATACCATGCTTCCAAATGTCTGGTATTGTGTTGTGTGAATAGCTGTAGTTTGATATGTTAGTGAGTGCTTGTATGTCTTGTGGTCCCAGGTGTCTGAGGTGTATGTTGCTTATGTTGTCTAGGCCACAGGCGGGTGAGTGCTTGAGATTGTTGATGATATGCTTTGTCTGGTGATTGGTGAAGGGTGTATAGTCAGGGTCTGTGGGGAATTGTCTCTTACGTCGGATGACACGTCGGTCGTCTTTGTGAGGTTTTAGGTGGCTGACATGTGAAAAGTGATTGATGAGAGTGTTTGCTTGTTGTTTACATGAAGGAGTAGAGTCTGTTGTTGTGATTGCAGCATGTGATTGTGTTGTGTTGCTGTTGGAAAGTGTGATGCTGTTTAGTGTTTTGTAGAGTTTTTTGGGGTTTGTTTTGTGATCAAGTGTTTGTAGGAAGTTATTCCAATTTAGTTTTTGTTGTTCTTGTATTTTGTTGTTAGTTTGGGTGTTGAGTGCTTGAATTTGTTGTGTGATGTCTTGTGTGTGAGGTGCTGGGGAGTGTTTCAGTATGTCGCGTTGTCTGATGAGGTTTTGAATTTCTGGTGTGAAGTTGGGGTTGTGTCTTTTCCTGTTACCTCTTGGAATGTGTTTCTTGTCAGCGTTTTGGATAGTTTTATTGAGTATGTGTACAGCATTGTTGATGTTAGTGATGGGTGTACTGTTTAGAGTTGTGAAGTGTTGTTCTGTCTCATTTGTGAATGCTTCCCAGTTAGCTCTTTTATAATTGGTGTATGTGTGTTTGTGGCTAGCTGGGGTGAGTCTGGTTTTGGTGGTGATAATGATCGGGAGGTGGTCAGAGCCTAAGGTTCTGACCACCCTCCAGGATGTTGTGGGGGCGAGTTCTGGGGAGCAAAAGGTGATGTCTGGAGATGATGGGTTATAGAGGGCTTGGTGAGGAATATGGGTATGTTGATGGATGTCGTTAAGGATGATGAGGTTATTGGTTTGGTTTTGTAGTACCAGCCCTCTGTCTGTGTCGGGGTTGTCGACAAACCAGGCCGACGTCTTGGCGTTGAAGTCACCACCCAGGATGATGTGTGGGGTGTTTGTGATGTGTTGTAAGTGTGGTCTGTATTCATTTGGTACTGTAGGGGATGTTTGGGGAGGGATGTATGTGTTTATGATGGTTATGTTGGAGTTGTTGCCAGTGCGTATTTTAATTGACTGTATTTCTGTTGTGTTATCATTTGGGGGGAGGAGGGATTTGGTTTGTACACTGGTTACTATGTATGATATTTCTTTGTGTACCAGGGTGATGAGTCCACCGCCCCCGCCGACAGCCCGGTCTTGTCTGATGGTGGTGAAATTATGAAATGTGGGTGTTTTTTGTGTTGTTCGGAGTTTTGTTTCTTGTAAGATGGCAATGTGTATGTTGTGTTGTTTGATGAAGTGTGAGAGTTCGTGTTTCTTTGTGTTGATGCCATCTATGTTCAGTTGAAGAATGTTAATGTTATGTGCACGATGTATGTTGGGTGCTGCTGCACGAGGATGGGGTGGGGGTGGGGGTGGGGGTGAGGGAGGGGCTGGGGGTTGGGAGGGGTGAGGTGGGGGTGGGGATTGGGGAGCAGGAGATGGGGGTTGGAATGGATTAGGATGGGGTGTGGTGTGTTGAGTTGAGGATGTGGATGGTATGGGAAGGTTAGGTGGGTTAGGGAGGAGAGGTGGACGGGTTTTAGGGGGGGGAGTGGATGATATGGGAAGGTTAGGTGGGTTAGGGAGGAGAGGTGGACGGGTTTTAGGTGAGGGATTTGACTGGGAGAGGGAGTGGCATGAGGAACAGGTCCAGGTGTTTGTGTAGTGTTTCTTGGAGGCAAGTGTTGTGCAGGTGAAGTGGGTCCAGTTCCCGCATGAATTGCAGAGAACTGAACCCTTAGTATGGCGACTCGAAGTGATGGGTTTTGAGCAAGTTGGACATATGTATGTGTACGTGGGTCCTGGGTTGCTCTCAATGTCTCCGGCTAGAAGAAGTCTTCGAGAAATGACAGCCGGAGAGTCATTTCTCGGTGTAGGAAAAACTGTGTGATGTGTGTGTGTGGTGTGAGAGGTGTGGAAATTCCCGGCGCGACCGAAGCCGCTCCAAGGACCCGTGCCCCCAGGGAGGGGGCAGGGGATGGTTGTGACGGTTTGGCTCCCGAAACTGCTTCCCGCGGCCGGCATCCGGTTTTCCTCCACTGGTCGTTGATTTTGTCTTCGGCCGTGGAGGGTCGGCAGCCATCCGCGGTTGGCAGCCTCGGGAGGTGGCCCCACGGCGTAGACGCCGCCACATCAGGACATTTTGACAGCAAGCTAAATTTTTAAATTTTTTGATAGAAAAATGTCCCCGGAGAAGCCGGATTTCTCCATACAATGCTGGCTTGCTATCGCTCGCCAGGAAGGAATCAACACCTGGATGGGGATAAACGTCTTAAAACAGTTGGCTGAATGGGGCCGAATGGATACAAGCCAGGGAGAAAGAGAAAAGGAGAGATAGATAAAAAAAAAAAAAAACGGTGACCCCCCTTAAGAGACCTCTCACCTCCTTAACCTGTTTATCCCCCTCAACTTTAACTTAACTTCCATTTCAAGGGACTGCAGTTCTCGAAAAGGGGCTCCAGCTTACGATGAGCTGGCTTTATAATCCAGAAGGGTTGGTAGCCTCTGAAGTGCTATTTTAACTAATCCTCCAATCACCCTCACATCATGGTGCCCGAGAACAGCCCCCTGCGCTTGTATTGATCGCCGGGCAAGTGCATAATGCCGTAAGGAATAACAGGCTTGCAACTTGCTATTTCGGGTCCTAATTTGCAACGCCTGGTGGTAGTTGACAATGAGGTATAGTGGTGGTGGTGGCTTGGTTGACCTCTGACCTTTCACTCTACACACACACACACACCCTCTCTCTTATATACTCCTACCCTCCTTTTCACCACACACACACACACACACACCCTCTCTCTTATATACTCCTATCCTCCTTTTCACCACACACACACACACACCCTCTCTCTCACTCTCTTATACTGCTACCCCCTCCTTCTCACCATTACTACCAGTGTTTGTCTATATTCCAACTACTCCCTCTCGGTCATAGGCTGGGAGTCTGTATATTCAACCGTTATGAACGGTGAAGCCGGTGAGGTCTCGTTCCAGTCTAGGGGGTGAGACATGTGAAGCACTTTTAGCGGCAACCAGCCCCTGCCATCTTGCCTTCGAAAGATGCATGGGGCTTAGTTGCTCATTCACGGCTCGAATCAGCCCCATCTCTGAAGCTGCCTCGCTCCAGTGCTTCACTGTCTCACCTCCTAGACTCAGACCCTCACTCTCAGAACGCCACCTATTGAGCAATGAACTCACTAGGCATTGCCCCCCTGTAGCATATTTTGAATATGGGAATATTCATACAGTGCTATTTAATCAGGGAACAATGAGGGTATTTATTTGGCGTTTCGGTGGGCTTTGAGGTAATGCACTGATGCTAGGTACAGCACAAATTCCATCCCAATAATATCTTCCCATTGACATATCGGGATTTCAACCCGGGTCCATTTGATTACCAGTCCAGTGGCAAGACCACTCCACACTCCTCCCCTTGGAGGTGCGTCACCATCATCATTATCACCATCATCATTATCATTATCACCATCACTAACATTCTACCACCATAGTTTTTAATCATTCCACCAAATTATCTTCATCACTATCATAATATCCAACCAAAGCTTGTATCATCTCATCATCACCCATTACTACTACCACCACCACCTCCACCACCACCACAACAACATCAACAACAACAACAACAACAACTCTGCCACCAGCACAGTATCACCACCACCACCACCTAAACAACAACTCTGCCACCAGCACATTATCACCACCACCACCACCTAAACAACAACAACTCTGCCACCAGCACATTATCACCACCACCTAAACAACAACAACTCTGCCACCAGCACATTATCACCACCACAACAACAACAACAACTCTGCCACCAGCACATTATCACCACCACCACCACAACAACAACAACAACTCTGCCACCAGCACATTATCACCACCACAACAACAACAACAACTCTGCCACCAGCACATTATCACCACCACCACAACAACAACAACAACTACAACAACTCTGCCACCAGCACATTATCACCACCACCACAACAACAACAACTATGCCACCAACACATTATCACCACCACCACCACCAACACATTATCACCACCACCACCACCACCACCACCACCACAACAACAACAACTATGCCACCAACACATTATCACCACCACCACCACCAACACATTATCACCACCACCACCACAACAACAACAACAACAACAACAACAACAACAACAACAACTATGCCACCAACACCTTATCACCACCACCACAACAACAACAACTATGCCACCAGCACATTATCACCACCACCACCACCACAACAACTATGCCACCAACACATTATCACCACCACCACAACAACAACAACTATGCCACCAACACATTATCACCACCACCACAACAACAACAACTATGCCACCAACACATTATCACCACCACCCACCACAACAACTCTGCCACCAACACATTATCACCACCACCACCACAACAACCACCACCACCAACACATTATCACCACCACCACCACCACAACAACTATGCCACCAACACATTATCACCACCACCACCACAACAACAACAACTATGCCACCAACACATTATCACCACCACCACCACCACAACAACTATGCCACCAACACATTATCACCACCACCACAACAACAACAACAACTATGCCACCACAATCACCACCACCACCACCACAACAACTATGCCACCAACACATTATCACCACCACCACAACAACAACAACAACTATGCCACCAACACATTATCACCACCACCACAACAACAACAACTATGCCACCAACACATTATCACCACCACCACCACCACAACAACAACAACTATGCCACCAACACATTATCACCACCACAACACAACAACACCACCAACACATATCACCACTATCACCACCAACACACACATCACCACCCACCACCACACCACCACCACCACAACAACAACAACAACAACTATGCCACCAACACATTATCACCACCACAACAACAACAACAACAACAACAACAACTCTGCCACCAACACATTATCACCACCACCACACAACAACAACTATGCCACCACATTATCACCACCACCACCACAACAACTATGCCACCAACACATTATCACCACCACCACCACCACCACCACCACCACCACCACAACAACAACAACAACTATGCCACCAACACATTATCACCACCACCACAACAACAACTATGCCACCAACACAGGATCACCACCACCACCACCACCACCACCACAACAACAACAACAACAACTATGCCACCAACACATTATCACCACCACAACAACAACAACAACTATGCCACCAACACATTATCACCACCACCACAACAACAACAACTATGCCACCAGCACATTATCACCACCACCACCACCACAACAACTATGCCACCAACACATTATCACCACCACCACAACAACAACAACTATGCCACCAACACATTATCACCACCACCACAACAACAACAACTATGCCACCAAAACATTATCACCACCACCACCACCAACACATTATCACCACCACCACCACAACAACAACAACAACTATGCCACCAACACATTATCACCACCACCACCACCACAACAACCACCACCACAACAACAACTCTGCCACCAACACATTATCACCACCACCACCACCACCTCCACAACAACAAGAACTATGCCACCACTTCATTATCACCACCACCACCACCACAACCACCACCACCACCACCACCACCACAACAACAACTCTGCCACCAACACATTATCACAACCACCACCACAACAACTCTGCCACCAACACATTATCACAACCACCACCACAACAACTCTGCCACCAACACATTATCACCACCACCACAACAACTCTGCCACCAACACATTATCACCACCACCACCACCACCACCACCACCACCACCACCACAACAACAACTCTGCCACCAACACATTATCACCACCACCACCACAACAACTCTGCCACCAACACATTATCACCACCACCACCACAACAACTCTGCCACCAACACATTATCACCACCACCACAACAACTCTGCCACCAACACATTATCACCACCACCACCACCACCACCATCATAAATCTACCATAATCCTCCATGATGATGATTACCCAGGGTTGCCAAATCAAGTCCGCTAAATAGTAAATTAAGGGGAGACTGACTGCTTTTTGGGCCTATATATTCATTCATAAAGTCTGTTTCCTCGCTAGACATCCCTCAAACTTAGAAAAAACATTATATTTTTTAGCATAAGGTTGTTTGCGAAAAATGGCTTATAATTATGAGTTATATGATTATGGTTCTTTTGAGCGTTAATCTTCCTATAACTCATCCTCATAACTAGGCTGACTAGATATAATTGATTACTTTTTTCTATAACATTCGAAAAAGTATAAGATTACTGTCATGTTAAGCTACGTTCTAATTATATTTAGTTAGTGTCTTAACCATTAACAGACCTAAGGGAAAATGAGGGGAATGATTTTGAACATAACATTTATATAATTTACTTATACGGAGTAGATGGCAAGTTGCTGAAAGCAGTGAAGAGCATGTATGAGGGTGCAAAGGCGGCAGTACGTGTGGAGAATGAGCAGAGCGAGTTCTCTGACCTGAGTGTTGGGTTGAAACAGGGGTGTGTGATGTCCCCATGGTTATTTACTGTATATATGGATGGAGTCATGAAAGAAATACTAGGAAGAGCAGTGGATTTTGGTGTATCGCTGAAAAGGGAGGGAAATGAGTGGAAGCTGCCTATACTGCTGTTTGCGGATGACACAGTTCTGATGAGCGATAATGAATGGGAGTTGCAAGGTCTGGTAAATGAGTTTGGAACAGTGTGCGAAAAACGGAATTTGAAGGTAAATGCGGGGAAAAGCAAGGTTATGGTCTTCGAAAGGGGTGAAGTCACAGAGTGTGAGGTGAAGTTGAACGGTCAGGCTATGGAGATCGTCAGCTCTTTTAGGTATCTGGGCAGTGTGTTGAGTAAAGATGGGACTGTGGATGAAGAAGTGTGGGAGAGGGTGCAACAGGGAGGGTTGTAGGAATGTTGAAAGCAGTAACAAGAAATAGAGTGGTCAGTATGGAAGTGAAGAAGTCCTTGCATGACAGTGTGGTAATCCCGACACTGACTTACGGAAGCGAAGCATGGACGTTCGTGGAGAGACTCTGACCAAGAGTGAGAGCGGTGGAAATGAGTTACTTGAGAAGTGCGTGCGGAGTTACATGGAGGGATAGACAGACGAATGAGGATGTAAGAAGGAGGTGTGGTGTGGAGGTAGATGTGCTGGAAAGTGTGAAAAGGAACAACTTAAGATGGTTCGGCCATATGGAACGTATGGGAAGCGAGAGAATGACTAAGAGGGTGTACGAGAGCGAGGTGGAAGGACAGAGAGGGAGAGGTAAACCGAAAGAGAGATGGAAGGATGGAGTGAAGAAGTATATGGATGAAGGCGGTGCTGGTCGGGAGGAGGGGCGTCGACTGACTGGGGACAGAGGTGCATGGGGCGGTTTGTTCGTGGCCACCCTTTCCGGGATCACGGCGTCATGCAATAGATAGATAGATAGATAGACGTAGAATGACTTTAACAAGTAAAAGGTATTTGTGAAGGCGCTACGGTACTTGTGTTGAAGAGTACCGTAATGAAATAGTAACTCACCACCTAAATACAAGTAAAACTAACCAGAGTTACTTTCTTCACAATTTATTAAAGACAAATGATCTCGTGCCTGCTACCATTAAGGGGGTAGTGCTTGGTTTTTGGTTTATATATTTATTTATTAATTTATTGTTGACTTTTCTCGCTAGACATCCATCAAGTTTAGAAAAACACCCCCTAGACCCCCTTTCAAGATAAATATGTACATTTTTCGGTAGAAAAATGTCCTGGCCGAAGGCTGATTCCTTCTAAAATTAGAGGCTCGCTTTCGCTCGCCAGGAATAAATCGACACCTAAAGGGCACGGAAGGTTTAAATATTGACAACAAAATGAGGCGAAAGGTCTCAAAATCGCCAAACTAACGGAACTGCAAAACTAACATGCTAAACATGAGGGAGAAGGGGGTCCAGAAAAAGCGAGTACTACCCCCTTGTTAAGTCTTCTTTGTTGGGGACGTAACGAGCTCGCGGAATTACACGCCCGCAAGGTTTGACTACCGTACGTATACCTGTGTAACAACTTGCCTAAACCATTCCTGGAATATTTAAATAACACTGGATTGGTAAACACACATAACAAAGCCACTCCAACAGCTTCCTCTCTCTCTCTCCAACACCCCTTCTCCCCCCTCTACACTTTTCAGAAAAATAGGAAAAGTAGGATGTAGATACGAGGTGCCGTTGTAAAGGCTTATCCCTCAATACCTTCATCTGATCTGGCGTATTTATTTCCTCATTATATATACATCTTTTTATAATTTATTTGTATAGTTTCCTCACTAGACCTCCATCAAGAAAAAAAACAACCCCTAGAGGCCTAGACCTTCCTTTAAGATAAATTTGTACATTTTTCGATAGAAAAATTTCCCGGCCAAAGGCCGGTTCCCCTTAAATATCAGGCTTGCTATCGCTCGCCAGGAAAACATCGACACCTAAATAACACAAAAAGTTTTAATAGTTAAAAAAAATGGGGCGAAAGGTCTTACAAACGCCAAACTAATGAGCCGAACGTCATCAAGTCTGAAAACTAATGGGGCTAAACATGAGGGAGAAGGGGGTCCAGAAAAAGCGAGTACTACCCCCTTGTTAAGTCGTCATTGTTGGGGACGTAACGAGCTCGCGGAATTACATGAGTTCAAGGTTTTAAGTCGGTATCACACGAGCGCTTTTTCCCTCAACATTTACCCTCAACACTGGTCTGGCAGCTTATGAGGTCAACATTTATAATATTTCTTTTCCCCAAATTCATATAATATCAGTCTAGTTTCCGATACCAGTTCAAAATACTCCACAAATGTTGCCCAAAAAAATGTTGATCATCGAATGTTGACTATAAAAGCTCTCGTGTGATACCGGCTTTACTACCGTACGTACCTGTATAACAACTTCCTCAAACCATTCTGGGAATATATAAATCACATTGTCTTTCTTAACCCTTTGAGTACCAGCGACGTGTTATATTTTATTCTGGCTACATATATTTAGACGATATTATGCAGCTCGGGAAAGATCTGTGGTAGACTAAAGGGCTGGTTGAGATAGTTTGAAGCCTTATTATTTCTAGAGGTCCTTACTAAGCTGAATAAAACCGTCTAATGGTTTCAGGAATATGATGAAAAGGACCTCCCTGGTACTGAAGGGGTTAATTAGGTTGTATATTGCACCATTCCTAGAGAGAAAAAATATCATGCAGTTTGAAAGTATAATTTACTTCAGTGAGTCTCTACTAGTTGGATTAAATTGGCAAAATGAGATTCGGAATACATAAATAGGATTGTTTTTATTTTAATTATATTTCATATTGCACGATTTTTTTTTTTAAATTCAACTTGCAGCTGTATTGTAGATTTACTGTAGCACTGTTATCCATTGGTGCCCCTTCTGTCACCCAACACCACTCAGTTATACATCACTTAACTCCATCCTTCCATCTCTATATCGGTCTGCCTCTCCCTCTCTGTCATTCCACCTCACTCTTATTCACTCATTAACCCCCTCCGACATCTTAAATCAACTTGCTTACGGGTTAGCAGAGCGCCCGGTATTTCCCCCACAACACTCTCTCTTACACTGAGGGACCAGTAGAAGTTGGAGGTATTTACTATTTAGGGTTGCCACCAACCGACAGTTTGTGATCTAACTTACCTAACTTACTGAGCTCCATATGACGCGATTTTGCGTCATAAACTTATTATTGAGCTATTTCACTAAGTTCATATGACGCTATCGCGTCATGTGATACTTTTGGGCGGTACCGCCATATGACGCGATCGCATCATAGATGATGGAGAGGGTTAAGTCATTGTCTCACTCACTATACGCTCCACAACATAACTAAATCTCAAGCTGTGCGCTTCACACTCACCAGCATATGCACACCGCGGTGGCCGAGTGGAGAGCTCGCTCACGTGTGAATCTGCTTGAAGTGGGTTCGATCCCAGCCACACAACGTTTGCCCTTGAGATTAGCAGACAGGTTTCATCCACAAGATTACTGCTCGTACCTTATACGCAAGAAAAACACACAGATTTTGTCTACAAGATTAGCACACACGTTTTCTCCACAAGATTAGCGCACACTTTCTGTCCAAAAGATTAACGCACGTTTTATCCATCTATTCCATACGATTATCACAAACAATTTGCCTACAAGATTAGCACACAGATTTGGCGTACAATATTACCACACAGTTTTGCCTGCAAGATTAGCAGACGAATTATACCTACATTATTACCACACAGATTTTGTCTATATAATAAGTACTGGTTTTGCGTACTCATTGATTTTGCCTACAAGATTGGCTCACATATTTTGCCTACTATGTTAGCTCACAGATCTTTCCTACAAGCTTTACCTTCACATTTATCTCTCATTTGCGTATTATATATGTCTACGAGAATGATTACACTCTAGTCTAGTCCACATATATAGTCCACAACCCAATACAAAAAATTACGTTGTCACAACGTCATATATAAGTGTAGCCGCAGCTTGACAACTTACGAAAATAACGTTGTATTCATGTACATGCGTGAACAACCACAAAAGTCACAGAACCTTAACACATAATGTTGTAGAATAACGTAAATAGACCATAATATAACCAACTACTACAATTTATTTTTCTATGTTGTCATAACCTTCCAAATGCCAAGCTATACAACCTAACAATATTAAGAAGAATACGTTGTATTGACGTAAATGCGTAAACAACCATAAAGGTCGCCGGACTATAATACAGAATGTTGTAGGATGACGTATATACACCAAAATATCATCAACTACTACAACGTATTCTACTATGTTGTCAAAACCTTCCAAACACCTCTAGTTATACAACTGACAACATTACGAAAACTACGTTCTATTCACGTAAATGCGAAACAACCACAAAAGTTGACATAAGGGTACAGTGTACCCTTATGTCAATATTGTGACCCCCATACCGGTCAGACCTCATATGTCAAACTAATGATATTGTGGCTCCAAACCCTATCCAGAACCCTCAACACAATCCACTATTAATACAACGAGTACCTGGTGTACCATAGCCGGTACAGTGTACCCCTATGTCAATATTGTGACCTCCATTCCGGTCAGACCTCATATAGCAAGCTAATGATATTGTGGCTCCAGACCCTATCTAAAACCCTCAACACAATCCTGAATTAATACAACGAGTACCTGGTGTACCATAGCCGGTACAGTGTACCCCTATGTCAATATTGTGACCTCCATACCGGTCAGACCTCATATAGCAAGCTAATGATATTGTGGCTCCAGACCCTATCCACAACCCTCAACACAATCCACTATTAATACAACGAGTACCTGGTGTACCATAGCCGGTACAGTGTACCCCTATGTCAATATTGTGACCTCCATACCGGTCAGACCTCATATAGCAAGCTAATGATATTGTGGCTCCACTCCCTATCCACAACCCTCAACACAATCCACTATTAATACAACGAGTACCTGGTGTACCATAGCCGGTACAGTGTACCCCTATGTCAATATTGTGACCTCCATACCGGTCAGACCTCATATAGCCAGCTAATGATATTGTGGCTCCCAACCCTATCCCCAACCCTCAACACAATCCACTATTAATACAACGAGTACCTGGTGTACCATAGCCGGTACAGTGTACCCCTATGTCAATATTGTGACCTCCATACCGGTCAGACCTCATATAGCAAGCTAATGATATTGTGGCTCCAGACCCTATCTACAACCCTCAACACAATCCACTATTAACATAACGTGTACCTGGTGTACCATAGCCGGTACAGTGTACCCCTATGTCAATATTGTGACCTCCATACCGGTCAGACCTCATATGTCAAGCTAATGATATTGTGGCTCCAAACCCTATCCAGAACCCTCAACACAATCCACTATTAATACAACGAGTACCTGGTGTACCATAGCCGGTACAGTGTACCCCTATGTCAATATTGTGACCTCCATACCGGTCAGACCTCATATAGCAAGCCAATGATATTGTGGCTCCAGACCCTATCCCCAACCCTCAACACAATCCACTATTAATATAACGAGTACCTGGTGTACCATAGCCGGTACAGTGTACCCCTATGTCAATATTGTGACCTCCATACCGGTCAGACCTCATATAGCAAGCTAATGATATTGTGGCTCCAAACCCTATCCCGAACCCTCAACACAATCCACTCTTAATATAATGAGTACCAGGTGTACCATAGCCGGTACAGTGTACCCCTATGTCAATATTGTGACCTCCATACCGGTCAGACCTCCTATAGCAAGCTAATGATATTGTGGCTCCAGACCCTATCCACAACCCTCAACACAATCCACTATTAATATAACGAGTACCTGGTGTACCATAGCCGGTACAGTGTACCCCTATGTCAATATTGTGACCTCCATACCGGCCAGACCTCATATAGCAAGCTAATGATATTGTGGCTCCAGACCCTATCCCCAACCCTCAACACAATCCACTATTAATATAACGAGTACCTGGTGTACCATAGCCGGTACAGTGTACCCCTATGTCAATATTGTGACCTCCATACCGGTCAGACCTCATATAGCAAGCTAATGATATTGTGGCTCCAGACCCTATCCCCACCCTCAACACAATCTACTATTAATATAACGAGTACCTGGTGTACCATAGCCGGTACAGTGTACCCCTATGTCAATATTGTGACCTCCATACCGGTCAGACCTCATATAACAAGCTAATGATATTGTGGCTCCAGACCCTATCCCCAACCCTCAACACAATCCACTATTAATATAACGAGTACCTGGTGTACCATAGCCGGTACAGTGTACCCCTATGTCAATATTGTGACCTCCATACCGGTCAGACCTCATATAGCAAGCTAATGATATTATGGCTCCAGACCCAATCCCAACCCTCAACACAATCCACTATTAATATAACGTGTACCTGGTGTACCATAGCCGGTACAGTGTACCCCTATGTCAATATTGTGACCTCCATACCGGTCAGACCTCATATAGCAAGCTAGTGATATTGTGGCTCCAGACCCTATCCACAAACCCTAACACAATCCACTATTAATATAACGAGTACCTGGTGTACCATAGCCGGTACAGTGTACCCCTATGTCAATATTGTGACCTCCATACCGGTCAGACCTCATATAGCAAGCTAATGATATTGTGGCTCCAGACCCTATCCCCAACCCTCAACACAATCCACTATTAATATAACGTGTACCTGGTGTACCATAGTCGGTACAGTGTACCCCTATGTCAATATTGTGACCTCCATACCGGTCAGACCTCATATAGCAAGCTAATGATATTGTGGCTCCAGACCCTATCCACAACCCTCAACACAATCCACTATTAACATAACGAGTACCTGGTGTACCATAGCCGGTACAGTGTACCCCTATGTCAATATTGTGACCTCCATACCGGTCAGACCTCATATAGCAAGCTAATGATATTGTGGCTCCAGACCCTATCCCCAACCCTCAACACAATCCACTATTAATATAACGTGTACCTGGTGTACCATAGCCGGTACAGTGTACCCCTATGTCAATATTGTGACCTCCATACCGGTCAGACCTCATATAGCAAGCTAATGATATTGTGGCTCCAGACCCTATCCACAACCCTCAACACAATCCACTATTAACATAACGTGTACCTGGTGTACCATAGCCGGTACAGTGTACCCCTATGTCAATATTGTGACCTCCATACCGGTCAGACCTCATATAGCAAGCTAATGATATTGTGGCTCCAGACCCTATCCCATACCTCACCACAATCCACTATTAAAATAATGAGTTACCTGGTGTACCATAGCCGGTACAGTGTACCCTTATGTCAATATTGTGACCTCCATACCGGTCAGACCTCATATAGCAAGCTAATGATATTGTGGCTCCAGACCCTATACAGAGCCCTCAACACAATCCACTATTAATATAACGAGTACCTGGTGTACCATAGCCGGTACAGTGTACCCCTATGTCAATATTGTGACCTCCATACCGGTCAGACCTCATATAGCAAGCTAATGATATTGTGGCTCCAAACCCTATCCAGAACCCTCAACACAATCCACTATTAATACAACGAGTACCTGGTGTACCATAGCCGGTACAGTGTACCCCTATGTCAATATTGTGACCCCCATACCGGTCAGACCTCATACGTCAAGCTAATGATATTGTGGCTCCAAACCCTATCCAGAACCCTCAACACAATCCACTATTAATATAACGAGTACCTGGTGTACCATAGCCGGTACAGTGTACCCCTATGTCAATATTGTGACCCCCATACCGGTCAGACCTTACATAGCAAGCTAATGATATTGTGGCTCCAGACCCTCCTCAACACAATCCACTATTAATATAACGAGTACCTGGTGTACCATAGCCGGTACAGTGTACCCCTATGTCAATATTGTGACCTCCATACCGGTCAGACCTCATATAGCAAGCTAATGATATTGTGGCTCCAAACCCTATCCACAACCCTCAACACAATCCACTATTAATATAACGAGTACCTGGTGTACCATAGCCGGTACAGTGTACCCCTATGTCAATATTGTGACCTCCATACCGGTCAGACCTCATATAGCAAGCTAATGATATTGTGGCTCCAGACCCTATCCAACCCTCAACACAATCCACTATTAATATAACGAGTACCTGGTGTACCATAGCCGGTACAGTGTACCCCTATGTCAATATTGTGACCTCCATACCGGTCAGACCTCATATAGCAAGCTAATGATATTGTGGCTCCAAACCCTATCCCCAACCCTCAACACAATCCACTATTAATATAACGAGTACCTGGTGTACCATAGCCGGTACAGTGTACCCCTATGTCAATATTGTGACCTCCATACCGGTCAGACCTCATATAGCAAGCTAATGATATTGTGGCTCCAGACCCTATCCCCAACCCTCAACACAATCCACTATTAATATAATGAGTACCTGGTGTACCATAGCCGGTACAGTGTACCCCTATGTCAATATTGTGACCTCCATACCGGTCAGACCTCATATAGCAAGCTAACGATATTGTGGCACCAGACCCTATCCCAAACCCACAACACAATCCACTATTAATATAACGAGTACCTGGTGTACCATAGCCGGTACAGTGTACCCCTATGTCAATATTGTGACCTCCATACCGGTCAGACCTCATATAGCAAGCTAATTATATTGTGGCTCCAGACCAAATGACCAACCCTCAACACAATCCACTATTAATATAACGAGTACCTGGTGTACCATAGCCGGTACAGTGTACCCCTATGTCAATATTGTGACCTCCATACCGGTCAGACCTCATATAGCAAGCTAATGATATTGTGGCTCCAGACCCTATCCCCAACCCTCAACACAATCCACTATTAATATAACGAGTACCTGGTGTACCATAGCCGGTACAGTGTACCCCTATGTCAATATTGTGACCTCCATACCGGTCAGACCTCATATAGCAAGCTAATGATATTGTGGCTCAGGACCCTACCCACAACCCTCAACACAATCCACTATTAATATAACGTGTACCTGGTGTACCATAGCCGGTACAGTGTACCCCTATGTCAATATTGTGACCTCCATACCGGTCAGACCTCATATAGTAAGCTAATGATATTGTGACGCCAGACCCTATCCCCAACCCACAACACAATCCACTATTAATATAACGTGTACCTGGTGTACCATAGTCGGTACAGTGTACCCCTATGTCAATATTGTGACCTCCATACCGGTCAGACCTCATATAGCAAGCTAATGATATTGTGGCTCCAGACCCTATCCACAACCCTCAACTCAATCCACTATTAATATAACGAGTAGCTGGTGTACCATAGCCGGTACAGTGTACCCCTATGTCAATATTGTGACCTCCATACCGGTCAGACCTCATATAGCAAGCTAATGATATTGTGGCTCCAGACCCTATCCACAACCCTCAACACAATCCACTATTAACATAACGTGTACCTGGTGTACCATAGCCGGTACAGTGTACCCCTATGTCAATATTGTGACCTCCATACCGGTCAGACCTCATATAGCAAGCTAATGATATTGTGGCTCCAAACCCTATCCCCAACCCTCAACACAATCCACTATTAATATAACGTGTACCTGGTGTACCATAGCCGGTACAGTGTACCCCTATGTCAATATTGTGACCTTCATACCGGTCAGACCTCATATAGCAAGCTAATGATAGTGTGGCTCCAAACCCTATCCCCAACCCTCAACACAATCCACTATTAATATAACGAGTACCTGGTGTACCATAGCCGGTACAGTGTATCACTATGTCAATATTGTGACCTCCATACCGGTCAGACCTCATATAGCAAGCTAATGATAGTGTGGCTCCAGACCCTATCCCCAACCCTCAACACAATCCACTATTAATATAACGAGTACCTGGTGTACCATAGCCGGTACAGTGTATTCCTATGTCAATATTGTGACCTCCATACTGGTCAGACCTCATATAGTAAGCTAATGATATTGTGGCTCCAGACCCTATGGACGTTTACATTGTGTTGCCAAATATCAAACATTAACTTGTCATTATGTAGACTAGCAATGTTTTATTTACATCGTTCTTGTTTGTTCAATACAAGTTTCATTATCACCGTATTTAATTCATATGTTGGCACGTGTCAAAGATATAAACAAACAATGTACTACATAATATACACGGATTTTTAAATTGTCTTTTTTTTTGTAGTGAAAATACATTCAATGATACCAAATATACATTTTTTTTACACGTGTATTATACAACCTTCCTCATTAGGTTCCTTTTTACATGTTCACAACATCACAATAGACGCTTCTTTGATATTGCCCCCCAAAAAAAAGAAAAATATCGTTGCCATTATATAGACTACAGACGTTAAATTTACGTGTTTCTTGTTTGTTCAATACCAGTCGCATTATCACATTAAGTCATTCCTATTTTGGCACGTGCCAAAGTAGAAAATAATGTATCCCATAAGTTATGACACACGATTTGTAGTTCCTAACTTAGAATGTTGTGACAACGTGTTTACACTATGTGAAGTTTTAGGTGAATAATGGTGTCATTAAAACATTATAAAAACGTCTTTAGACGTAATTTCAGAAACGTTGTGATATAACCACACCAGCATATGTGTCAAACGTTGTACACACTTAACCTGTTTATTGGGAACCTCCGCCTACGTACAGTCGGCCTAATAAGTGATGTTTAGGCACCAAGTACATTTTGATCAGTAATTGGTATCCGCAATATCTAAACTGGATTTCTTCATTTCGAGTGTGATATACAAACACGTCTCTACACTTACCCTATTCAACATCTGACAGACTTTAATGCAGTACAGAGTGAGCCAAACGTAATGACAGCCAAGAGATAACAACATGTCTCAACACTTACCTACCCTATTCAACAACTGACAGACATTAATTCAGTACAGAGTGAGCCAAACGTAATGACAGCCGAGACATAACTTACTAGCGCGACCGTACAGTATATCCACAAGTCTCACCACTCATTTGTTCGTAAACTATGTGTGTCCTTGAGATTGTCCAACATATTTCACCCACATGTTTTGCTTACACGATTTGTCCACAAGCTTTTTCTAACACTTTTTCGTTCACATATTCACGTAAAAGTTTGGTCTGAATGTTTAGCATGTTTCACTCATAAGTTTAGCACCCATGCTTACATGCTTCACCCACAAGATTAGTATACAATATATATATATATATATATATATATATATATACAGGTATATATATATTTTTTTTTTTTTTTTTTTTTTTTTTTTTAATTCGCCAAACTAACTCCCCTTAGTCTTTGTATATCTAAGCTTAACAAGTGGACATGGGCCGGTTTTCTGAACCACTTTCTCCCTCATGTTTAGCCTCATTAGTTTTCAGATGTTAAGAGGTTTGCCCCATTAGTTAGTCGATTTTAAGACCTTTCGCTCCATTTCTTCGTTAATATATAGACCTTTCGTGGTATTTAGGTGTCGATTTTTTCTTTGGCGAACGATAGTGAGCCTGTAATGTTGGAAGAACCGTTCTACCGAAAAATGTACAAATTAATCTAGAAGGGGGATCTAATGGATTTTTTTTTTTTAATTTGTTGGAGGTCTAGGGAGGAAACTAGAAAAATAATGAATACATGCAAAAATGATGGAGGTCTAGGGAGGAAACTGAAAAAATAATGAATACATGCCAAAATCGGCCAAAAAGTGAACCATCCCCCCTTAAGTAAATAGACAGGGATAGAAAGGATAACGTATCCGAGCGCCTTATAGCACGATAGGTTGGGGTGAGGTTACGTGTTCGTATTGCGTGCAGGCTTTATTGAACGGTTGGGATTGTGCAACAGCTTACAACTTCTCTAGACATTTTGTTCTATAAAGGCACGCTTTGGTTGGAATAATGATAAGCTTTCTATAAGATATTACCCCCCCCCAAAAAAAAATATATATATATATAAAATAATAATAATAATAATAATAATAATACATATATAAATAAATAAATAAATACAAAAAGTTGCACATTAGATTTTTTTCTTGACCCCTTTCTCCCTCATGTTTAGCCCCATTGCTTTTGATATAAAACGTTTGCCCCATTAGTTTAGCGATTTTAAGAACTTTCACCCCATATTAAGACCTTTCGTGCAATTCAGGTGTCGATTTTATCCTGGCGAGCGATAGCGAGCCTGTAATTTAAGAGGAACTGGCCTTCGGCCGGGAAATTTTTCTACCGAAAAATGTACAAATTTATCTTGAAAGGGACTCAAGGGGGTGTAATTTTAAGATTGATGGAGGTCTAGGGAACAAACTAAATACCTCCCCTTAATCCCACGTCTTTGTATATTTGTATTGGCAAGTCATATAAACAATGTAACACACTGTTCATTTATATCTTACCGTTGTTGCAGTGTGCTGGCTTAATAATCCAATAGGGTTGATAGCCTCTCAAGTCCTATTTTAACAATAACTACATACTGTATATGAGACACTTTTCAAACCGAATTTTAATTGGATGATATGGGCCCATTTAAATTATATATTTAGATTTGCATGTATTGTACAGTCGAGGAAAAAAAATCTTTACACTAACGCTCTAAACATTCTGGAAGTGAATCGAAATCTTGTGATAATACATCACAGACGTATGTGTCACCCGATTCATTCCGTTCACACAAGATTATATACAGCTCACCAGTGTAAATCTTGTGTTTTCCTCGAGTGTAGTCTACGACAGAACTGCTGTCTTGGCCTGAGGCAGTGTGCTAGTTCACTTATCTTTTAATAGATGGCCCTTTAATCACTTCTAATAAAAGGGGGCGGGGTTAATATAGAGGTTGGAAGGAGGAGGAGTCAAACGTGTGTGTGTTTATTTTAACATTACACACAGGCTATATTATAAGATTAGCACATGTTGGATCGAAAATAAGTAACACACATCAGGTGTTGCGTTATTTATGGAATTTAATATACAGACAATCAAGTGTCTATCCTTCGCACTTCCCATGCCCCCCTCCTCCCCTTCTCTCTGCTGCCTTCCCCTATCTCCCCCCTTCTCTCTGTTTCTCTTCGTCCTTCTCTCTCCTAAAGCCGCTGTCACACGAGCGCTTTTTCAGTAAATTTTACATGAGCAAGTTTTTACTCGTTATATTTCGGGACTTTTTTGCACTGGTATCGGAAACTAGACTGAAGGTAGATTATGTTAGGCGGTTGAATTCAGATATAGTGTAATTTTGTAAGCT
>CM064512.1:9153046-9160546 GCA_032716605.1 Paralithodes platypus
ACCCCAAACACCAATATCACTACCACTACCACCACTATTACTACTTAACCACTATCACTACTTAACCACTATCACTACCTAACCACTATCACTACTACTACAACACCACTACCACTACCCACATCACCATTACCGCACCACTACCACCACTATCACTACCACGTCAGTACCACCAATACCACTGCCACATCACTACTCCACCAACACTACCACCACCACACTACTACCAGGTGGTCGATAAAAAGCAGATCACAGGTGGCACCAACAACCTCATCACTAACCTCACCACTACAGCACCAATCATCATCATCATCATCATCATCATCATCATCATCATCATCATACATATTTTACAGTACAGTACTGTCATTATTCAGTACAACCTTCAGCTGTAACCTTCTACTTCCTGTTTTATTTTTCTGCATATATATATATATATATATATATATATATATATATATATATATATATATATACAGGGTGTTTTAAAACAACACTGCCAGACCTCATCTGCTAATTAGTAAATACAATAACGAAGAAGATTATCTAAGGACAAAATGCAAAATAATATACCATTAATGATTTAAACCGCATAGAGTAAAATAATTAGTGACACCCAGGTATGAGCTATAATCCGAACACGGGCTAGTGTCCCCCCTCCCCCCCCCCCCCCCCCCAAATAGCCTACCTCTTGCCTCCCATCCCAGTTCGAGTTTTTCTTCGAAGCTTTGGAGTCATAACGAATCTTCTCATGTGTTTAATCATCTGCTCGGCCATGGTGCTATCTTCTTCTGTCATAGTGATTTTATTTACCTTATAATATCACATAAATATGGATTGTCGTTATTTACAGTAGGTGTGTCTCTGCCTTTGTTATTGTATACTCGTTAAGTCCAAGTGACGTAAATTGTTTGTTTTGGGTACCATTAGATGATTTTAAATATTCATTAGTGAATACTTGTATGTCTACAGCTACGTAAAATCGTCAAACTTCAACCATAAAACTGATAGACATATTTCGTTAGTACTCTGTGATAATAGTAACGTAATGAGGTATTTGTATTGAAACAGTAAATTGCGCAGGAACAATTTTTTCCCATTCAAACAGTTTCACGAACGATTAAATTACCTATAGCAGTGTTCGGATACCTGACCCAGACTTGAGATTCATTATTTTACCTCTTGGTCATCGTTACAAATGGTGCATATCTTTTTACGCTACTTGGATTATAATACTTAGCAGTTTTCTTCTAATTGCAAAATATCATTACCAATTTTATGTTACTTTGATTTTGTAATTATTCATATGTGATTAGGTCATTAGATATCTCCTCTTTACCTTTTTACTTGGTAATCATTCATATTATGTATCATATGTTTTGTGCTGAGCTCAGAACCATGTTTTGCTGCATTTCTAAATAACCATTTATCTCCGTTACAATATATTTTTGGTAAAAATAGAATAGAAATATGTGTATTATATATTTTTATCAATGTGGTCGTCATACTCTGGCAGTGTTGTTTTAAAACACCCTTTATATATTATATATATATATATATATATACTGTATATATATATATATATATATATTTTCATATTTATTTACCAACCCACCAATTAATTTACAAATTAACCTAATTAATGAATTCAATGAAATTAATTAATACATTTGGCACTCCAAGGACTCGAACCTAGGATACTCACACCGTAATTTGGCGCACTAAGCATTACGCTATCAAGACAGTTCCAAGGTCCATAGAGTATCTATGGACCTTGGACAGTTCAAGGTTTATGCACACGCCTACGATATATTATTAATTCTCGAATTCTGAATATTAGTCTGAGCTTGTACATATACTTAATTGCGCTATGGTAGCCTAATGATTAGATGAATGTATTATCGGTGTCTCTCTCTCTCTTGGAAGGACCATATTACCAGTCTTGCTAAGGCGGCCTCCCAGAAACTGGGAGTGCTCAACCGCCTCAAGGGGTTCTCTACCCCTGCGTAGCTACTTGCTCTGTACAGGGGCACAGTGCGTCCTTGTATTGAGTATTGTTCACATGTGTGGGGAGGATCCTCTCCCACAGGACTTCTAGACAAAATAGAGAGAAAGCCTTTCGTATCATTAACTCCCGTCCACTCACCGACTCTCTGCGATCTCTCTCTCTCTTCGCCGCAATGTTGTATCTCTCTCGCTATTCTATCGCTACTACAATAATCAGTGTTCCTCAGAGCTCTCTCAGTGTATACCACCTCCTCTACGTAGGGTACCGGTACGTAGTACCCATCTTGCAACACAATCCCTTCCCTACTCTGTGCAACTCTCCAACTCAAAGAGTGAAACGATACTCCCAATCTTTTTTCTATTCAACAGCTAAGCTTTGGAACTCTCTCCCTGAATCCATCTTTTCCTCCTTCTATGACTTAAATTGCTTCAAACTCCGTGTGTCCAGACACTTTGGCTCGAGCATTCCTTGATTTTGGCCCTGTCACTCTTTCAACTTTAAGGAACGCACTCGTCACAGGCAGTTTTGCCTTTTGTCTCCCTCATCCACATCATAAAAAAAAAAGTGAAATTCACTTGTAAGAATAAATTTGCTTGATAACCGTAACTTTGTCTGTGTCGTGCTGGTAACAACGTCATTAAGGAGGGTCACCTGCTTTTTTTGTCTTTCTCTCTTTTTCTCTTCTTTTCTCTCCTTTTCTGGCTTGTATCCATTCGGCCCCATTCAGCCAACTGTTGTAAGACGTTTATACCCATCCAGGTGTCAATTTTTTCCTGGCGAGCGATAGCAAGCCAGCATTGTATGGAGAAATCCGGCTTCTCCGGAGATATTTTTCTATCGAAAAATGTACAAATTTAGATTGCTGTCAAAACAAACAAATTTGTATGATGGTTTGCTACCGCTCGCCAGGAAAATATTGACACCTGGATGGGGGTAAACGTCTTAAAAAAGTAGGCTGAATGAGGCCGAATGGATACAAGCCAAGGAGAGAGAGGGAGAGAAAGAGAAAAAAAAGCAAGGTGGGCCTCCTTAACCCTTTGAGTACCAGCGACGTGGGTTATGTTTTATGCTAGCCATATTTAGACGATTTTATGCAGCTTAGGAAGGATCTGTGGTGCCATAGTTAGGCTGCAAGAGTTGGTGTGAGATAGTTCAGTCTTATTATGGCTAGACGGTCCTTCCTAAGCTGAATAAAATCTTCTAATAGTGGCCAGAATACGATTAAAAAGGACGTCCCTGGTACTGAATGGGTTAAGGGGAGGTTTTTAGTTTGTTTCCTACTCCTCCAGCAATCTTAAAATGTCGCCCCCTTGACCCCCTTTCAAGATAAATGTGTACATTTTTCGGTAGAAAAATTTCCCGGCCAAAGGCCGGTTACTCTTAAATTACAGGCTCGCTATCGCTCGCCAGGATAAAATCGACGCCTAAATGGCACGAAAGGTCTTAAAATTGACAGAATGGGTCGGACATTCTTAAAATCACCAAACTAATGGGGCAAACGTCTTAAAATCTCAAAAGCGATGGGGCTAGACATGAGGGAGAAAGGGGTCAAGAAAAAAGTCCTTCAAGTGGAAACCTCCCCTTAAGAGTATGATATACGGTAGGTGTTGTCTAACCCTTGTACAGGTAAGGAAAGGGGAGGTTATCACTATGGTCTGACACCAATCAAATATCGGCCACCTTATGGGGAGATTCTCAGTTTGTTCCCTAGACCTCCAACAAGCTTAAAATTACACCCCCTTGAGCATCTTTCGGTTTTTTTTTTTTTTTTTTAAGAGTATGGTACAGTCGCGCTAATAAGTGATGTCTCGGCACCAATTATGTTTTGATCAATAATTGGTATCAGCAATATTTACACATGATTTCTGATTTTTGAGTGAGATATGCAAACATGATCGTACACTTACCTACCCTATTCAACATCTGACAGACATTATTACAGCGCAGAGAGAGAGAGAGACAAACGTGATGACAGCTGGGACATGACTTATTAGCGTGACTGTACATCCAAACAGCATTACGCAACAATACGCATTTATAGTATTTATTTCTGTAAATAATGAGTTGTTTATTGAAATATATTGTAGATGATCTTCCATTAAGTGGCCGGCCTTCATATAAAAGTGAACTAAAAAATGATGAACATGTTAAGGGGAGATTTTTAGTTTGTTTCCTACTCCTCCAGCAATCTTAAAATTTCACCCCCTTGACCCCCTTTCAAGATAAATTTGTACATTTTTCGGTAGGAAAATGTCCCGGCCGAAGGCCGATTACTCTTAAATTACAGGCTCGCCATCGCTCGCCAGGATAAAATCGACACCTAAATGGCACGAAAGGTCTTAAAATTGACAGAATGGGGCGGAAATTCTTAAAAATCACCAAACTAATGGGGCAAACGTCTTAAAATCTCAAAAGCAATGGGGCTAGACATGAGGGAGAAAGGGGTCAAGAAAAAAGTCCCTCAAGTGGAAATCTCCCCTTAAGTCAGCAATTATACATTACTTGGGTTAGGGGGCCACACACACACACATGATTATTGACACTTGTCGAGTGGCATGGAGAGTGAAGCCGGTATCACACGAGAGCTTTTATAGTCAACATTCGATGATCAAAAAATTTCTGGTAAAATTTCTGGACTATTTTGCACTGGTATCGGAAACTAGACTGATGGTAGATTAATTTAGGTGACGGAAATATTATAAATGTTGACCTCATAAGCTGCCAGACCAGTGTTAAGGATAAATGTTGAGGGAAATAGTGCTCGTGTGATACCGGCTTTAGGCAGCTAATGGGGAAATACAAGATCGATCTTGGTATGGATGTGGATTGTGGATGTGCTGGAGAATGTGAAAAACACCTTGAGGGGGTTGGGTCATGTGGAACGTATGAAACGTGAGATAATGACAACATAATGTTATGAGAGTGAGGTGGAAGAGTAGAGAGGGAGAGGTAGACCAAAATTGAGATGGAAGGATGTAGTTGAGAGGTATACGAGTGAAAGTGATGTTGGGTGGGAGAAAGATAGATAGATAGATAGATAGATAGAAAGAACACATACAAGTTACATATAACACCTATCGTCTATGTATAACCCCTTCTGTACCGGCGAAGTCATTTACATGTGATACTGGCTGCTGATAGATGATTTTCCTCAGCTTAGGAAGGACCTCTAGCAATTGAACGCTACAGACTGTCGTATTTAATCATTTGAGCTACCATATATCCTTCCTAAGCTTCATAAAGTCGTCTAAATGCAACTGAAACCAAATTAAAAAGACGTCGCCGGTACACTACGGATCAAAGTCCCCAGACACTTTCATGTTGGGTTAAAAGGTTAGTTGCGATAGAAGGTAATTGTTATATACGAGATATCGGTTCTAAGATGTTTAAGGGGAGATTTCCACTTGAGGGACTTTTTTCTTGACCCCTTTCTCCCTCATGTCTAGCCCCATTGCTTTTGAGATTTTAAGACGTTTGCCCCATTAGTTTGGTGATTTTTAAGAATTTCCGCCCCATTCTGTCAATTTTAAGACCTTTCGTGCCATTTAGGTGTCGATTTTATCCTGGCGAGCGATAGCGAGCCTGTAATTTAAGAGTAATCGGCCTTCGGCCGGGACATTTTTCTACCGAAAAATGTACAAATTTATCTTGAAAGGGGGTCAAGGGAGTGACATTTTAAGATTGCTGGAGGAGTAGGAAACAAACTAGAAACCTCCCCTTAACTACCCTATTTATTATTGTTTAGTTTCCTCCCTAGACCTACATAAAGCTGTAAAACACCCCCTAGGCCACCCTCCAAGATAAACACCCCCTAGGCCACCCTCCAAGATAAACACCCCCTAGGCCACCCTCCAAGATAAACACCCCCTAGGCCACCCTCCAAGATAAACAACCCTAAGACCCTCCAAGATAAACACCCCCAAGGCCACCCTCCAAGATAAACACCCCTAGGCCACCCTCCAAGATAAACACCCCCTAGGCCACCCTCCAAGATAAACACCCCCTAGGCCACCCTCCAAGATAAACACCCCCTAGGCCACCCTCCAAGATAAGCACCCCCTAGGCCACCCTCCAAGATAAACACCCCCTAGGCCACCCTCCAAGATAAACACCCCCTAGGCCACCCTCCAAGATAAGCACCCCCTAGGCCACCTCCTAAATAAACAACCCCTAGGACACCCTCCAAGATAAACAACCCCTAGGCCACCCTCCAAGATAAACACCCCCCAGGCCACCCTCCAAGATACACCCCCCTAGGCCACCTCCAAGATAAACACCCCCTAGGCCACCCTCCAAGATAAACACCCCCTAGGCCACCCTCCAAGATAAACACCCCCTAGGCCACCCTCCAAGATAAACAGCCATAAACACCCCCTAGGCCACCCTCCAAGATAAACACCCCCTCCAAGATACACCCCCTAGGCCACCCTCCAAGATAAACCCCCTAGGCCACCCTCCAATATAAACAGCGACAAGGCCACCCTCCAAGATAAATACCCCCTAGGCCACCCTCCAAGATAAACACCCCCTAGATCACCCTCCAAGATAAACACCCCTAGGCCACCTCCAAGATAAACACCCCCTAGGCCACCCTCCAAGATAAACACCCCCCAGGCCACCCGATAAACACCCCCTAGGCCACCCTCCAAGATAAACACCCCCTAGGCCACCCTCCAAGATAAACACCCCCTAGGCCACCCTCCAAGATAAACTTGTAAAAAATGTCTCGGCCAAAGGCCAGTTCCTCCTAAAATACAGGCTCGCTATCGCTCGCCAGGCCAAAATCGACACCTAAATTACACAAAAATCTTACATCTCACAAACACACGCGAGCTACTAAATATTTTTAATTATCCACCACACCACCACCAAATTATCCACCACACCACCCAAATTATTCACCATACCACCAAATTATTCACCACACCACCAAATTATTCACCACACCACCAAATTATCCACCACACCACCAAATTATTCACCACACCACCCAATTATCCACCACACCACCCAAATTATTCACCACACCACCCAATTATCCACCACACCACCAAATTATTCACCACACCACCCAATTATTCACCACACCACCCAATTATTCACCACACCACCCAATTATTCACCACACCACCCAATTATTCACCACACCACCCAATTATTCACCACACCACCCAATTATTCACCACACCACCAAATTATCCACCACACCACCCAATTATTCACCACACCACCAAATTATTCACCACACCACCCAATTATCCACCACACCACCCAATTATCCACCACACCACCCAATTATTCACCACACCCACCAATTTATTCACCACACCACCAATTAACCATGACCTACAGTAGATGTATGAGAATTTGTATTTTTGTTTTCATTGTTTTCTGTTGGGTTGTCCCTATTCGGGCTCTGTCTTGAGTCCCCCCCCAAAAAAAAAAAAAAACACGAAAAGGAAAGAAAAAACGAAGGAAAAGTGGGGATTGGG
>CM064512.1:9165546-9238046 GCA_032716605.1 Paralithodes platypus
ACAAAAAGCAGGTCACCCCCCTTAAGCCGGTATCACACGAGCGCTTTTTCCCTCAACACATATCCTCAACACTGGTCTGGCATATAAAACTTTTTAGGTTACCTAAATTCATCTACCATCAGTCTAGTTTCCGATACCAGTGGAAAATATTCCAGAAATGTTGCCAGAATTTGTTTGATAATCGAATGTTGACTATAAAAGCTCTATTGTGATAGCGGCTTTACTAAGTACACTTCTAATTACCACAAAGTACTAAATATATGAGAATATGTATTACTTCGTCGTAAGAAAACTCCAACCATTTCTAGCAGGCAAAATGTCGCGGGATTTGTGTTCTATTAAGGAAAACTCCGTTCTTAACGTTAATCATCCATTACAAACCCCAATGTACTTGAGTAAACTAATAAAAGCATATGGTCCTCCCGGTATTCGAACTCGGAACACCACACTCAGAACATAAGCATCTAAACCATTCATTACACCACTAACACAGTTCTTAATATAATATTCAAGGACACTAGTGCGACGTTATGAGAAAAAATTTATTAGGGAAAATAGGCACCAATAGATTCGCCATATTTTTCTCCATATAATCCGCATGGAGGATTTTCGTTATCAACAAATTGAAAAATACCCACTTCACAGATAAATAGACCAAAAATCTAAGTCAAAGCGGGGGTGTGGAGGCGGCAGTCCCCACCTATAATACTAGGTTAGGTTAGGTAAGGTTGTTAGGTTAGGCTAATGTCCTTTCAAAGGGGTATAGGGTAGTAAACACTAGGATAGCCTATACCCGGTCAGAGGTAAGAAGAAGAAGAAGAGTCTTGCAGTAGTCTCCTTGAATGCTACCGTTCTTAATATATGAGAATTTACATTACTTCGTCGTAAGAAAATTCTAACTATTTCTAGCAGACAAAATGTCGCAGGATTTGTGTGCTATAATAGAACTACATAAATTATAATGTTAAGGGGGGTCACCTGCTTTTTCTCTCTCTCTGGGTTGTATCCATTCGGCCCCATTCAGCCTACTGTTTTATGATGTTTATCGCCATCCAGGTGTCGATTTGTACCTGGCGAGCGATAGCTAGCCACCATTTTTTGGATAATGAGTTAGACAGCTGGCTAAATCTTTACATTTTGCGATAGACAAAATTTCTCTGGCGAAGCCGGATTTCTCCATAAGATTAAGGCTCGCTATCGCTCGCCAGGACAAAAATCGACACCTGGATGGGGATTAATGTCTTTAAGCAGTAGGCTGAATGGGGCCGAATGGATACAACCCAGAGAGAGAAATAGGCAGGTCACCCCCCTTAAGCAGTGGTATTCTGGGATGGCCTCGGAATTAACCCCCAAACCGAAGATTACTACCTGTGGTGTAATGGACGTGTTAGAGACCCATTTCTTTAGCCAGGTATATTTTCGAGTTTACTAATACAAAACACTATTAATAATTAACTCCTTCTGTACCGGTGAAATCTTTTTAACCCCTTTAGTTCCGGCGACGTCTTTTTAATGCGACTTCACCTACATTAGACCATTTTATGAAGCTTAGGAAGGATGTATGGAAGCTAAAAGGATTAATTGAGATAGTCTGTAGCCTTTTAATGAATAGACGGCCTTCCTAAGCTATACATAAGTGTCTAATAGTCGCCAGAGTATAATTAAAAGTACATCACCGGTACAGATGGGTTTAATCATATTCTCGCTTTGTGTGTACGGATTTATGCAGCTTAAGAAAGATCTGTGTTGGCAAGAAGGGGTTAAGTGAGATAGTTTGAAGCCTGTTAATTGCTGGAGGCCCTTTATAAAGTGAGATAGTTGGAAGCCTGTTAATTGCTGGAGGCCCTTTATAAAGTGAGATAGTTGGAAGCCTGTTAATTGCTGGAGGCCCTTTATAAAGTGAGATAGTTGGAAGCCTGTTAATTGCTGGAGGCCCTTTATAAAGTGAGATAGTTGGAAGCCTGTTAATTGCTGGAGGCCCTTTATAAAGTGAGATAGTTTGAAGCCTGTTAATTGCTGGAGGCCCTTTATAAAGTGAGATAGTTGGAAGCCTGTTAATTGCTGGAGGCCCTTTATAAAGTGAGATAGTTTGAAGCCTGTTAATTGCTGGAGGCCCTTTATAAAGTGAATAATATCGTCTAATAGTAACCAGAATATAGTTAAACAGACATCCCCGGTACAGTAGGGGTCAAGGGGAGGTTTTTAGTTAGTTCGCTAGACTTCCATCAAGCTTAACATTACAGCCCCTAGACCCCCTTTCAAGATAAATTTGTACATTTGTTGGTAGAAAAATGTCCTGGCCGAAGGCCGGTTCCTCTTAAATTACAGGCTCGCTATCGCTCGCCAGGAAACATATAAATGGCACGAAATGTCTTAAAATTGACAGAAATGGGGCGAAAGTTCTTAAAATCGCCAAACTAATGGGGCGAACGTCTTATAATATAAAAAAACAATGGGGCTAACCATGAGGGAGAAAGGGGTCAAGAAAAAAATCCCTCAAGTGAAAATCTCCCCTTAAGGCATTGTTTATTCATATTTGTTTTCACCAACCCACCAATTAATTTACAAATAAACCTAACTAATGAAAGCCACCAATTCGTAGTAGGGGCCTAGAGACTATGGTATTCGAGTGTACATTACACCCGCACCTTGGACTAAACGAACAACAATTAATATAGTCAGCATTTATTTATGTAATGGAAATAATTGAATATGTGTGTGTGTGTGTGTGTGTATGTGTGTGGTTGTGGTTGTGGTTGTTGTTGTTGTTGTTGTTCTTCTTCTTCTTCTTCTTCTTAGGGTTGTGATGTGCAATGTACACTGAGTAGGCATCTCCAGATATTTGCACAGGCATTATTAGCGTTTGGACAGCTTTTGTATGTGCTTTTTTATTGAAAGAGTGTAGAGATGGGAGAAGGGGTGTTGGAGAGAGAGGAAGCTGTTGGAGTGGCTTTGTTATGTGTGTCTAGTCTGTATACGTCCTCAGGATGTCTCCTGACTGGGTGCTGTGTGTGTGTGTGTGTGTGAGTTTTAGGGTTGGACTACAAACCAGGTTGTGTGTATACTCTCTTTTATATTAATGTTAGTACACTGTATTGTTTTACTTGAATTTGACTAACTATTGTACTGTATATCTATCTATCTATCTATATCTATCTATCTATCTGTGTGCGTGCGAGACTATACCAAATATTCTTATAGTTACCCACTTTGTATCTCCATTTTCTATGACACCTCAACATACCGGCACCATAGAAAACTTATAAGCAGCGAGAACTATGGTCAAACAGAATGAGAAATACTTTTTATATTTGTGTAGATTTCTTTCAAATTTAAGGGGAGATGGACCTTTTTTTCTATTAATTAATGTATTCCTTTTTCTTAGTTTTCTCGCTAGACCTCCATCAAGCTTAGAAAAAAAACCCTAGACCCCCCCCCTTCAAGATAAATTTGTAGCCTACATATTTCTACCGAAAAAAATTCCGGCCGAAGGCCGATTCCTCTTAACATTTCAGGCTCACTATCGCTCGCCAGAAAATAATCGACACCTAAATGGCACAAAAGGTCTTAAAATTTACAACGAAATGGGGCGAAAGGTGTTAAAATCGCCAAACTAATGGGCCGAACGTCTTATAATCTCAAAACAAATGGGGCTTATTAACACGAGGGAGAAAAGGGACCAGAAAAACGCCCCATCTCCCCTTAACCTCAACAGTCCATCAGCCTCACCTTAACCCTTTCAAGATCCAGTACGCATTTCTTCTCTGTTTCCTGGTAATTATTAGACGATTTTATTCAGATTAGGAAGGGTATATGGAAGTCAGACGGTTGATTGAGATAGTCTTTACCCTTTGAATACCCACAGATCCTTCCTAAGCTGCATACAATCGTCTAATGATAGCCACAAATTAACTACTAAAACGTTGAAGGGGTTAACTGTCGTCGGGCAACATTATGGGAAGGGTCTGTTATTATGTTCCTTCCAACAACCAACAATACTCCTAAAATCGATTAATGAAATTTACAAACACATGTGGCAGTCCGTGGACTCGAACCCAGGATGCTCACACCGAAAATCAACACCTTATACATCGCACCACGAAGACAGTTAAAGGTTGGTGGACACTGCCTACGATTTATTATGCAACTTCGAATCTGTGTGAGAAATACAACTTGTCTTGAACAGGGGCAGGGAAGGGAGTATAAAGGAAAACAAGCAACAACAGATATATTGATCCTTACGATGCTGCTTGTAACGAAACTTCGCATCCTATGTGAAAGCAGGAAATGATAGTAGGCTACAGTATAAAGTGGTGCTATTCGTTTGCAAACGCAGTTAAGGGGAGGTATTTAGTTTCTTCCCTAGAACTCCATCAAGCTTAAAATTACACCCCTAGACCCCCTTTCAAGATAAATTTGTACATTTTTCGGTAGAAAAATGTCCCGGCCAAAGGCCGGTTCCTCTCAAATTACAGGCTCGCTATCGCTCGCCAGGAAAAAATCGACACCTAAATGGCACGAAAGTTCTTAAAATTGACAGAAATGGGGCGAAAGTTCTTAAAATCGCCAAACTAAAGGGGGCGAGCGTCTTAAAATCTAAAAAGCAATGGGGCTAAACATGAGAGAGAAAGGGGTCCAGAAAAAAATCCCTCGAGTCGAAATCTCCCCTTAATCGGGAGTTAAGAGCGAGATATTTATCTTGACGATTTTTGAAAGTTTGAACAATACCGCAACTCAATGACACTTCTGTTATACGGATCATAATTAGCAAGTCTCATTAAAGGGGGTGACCTGCTTTTTGTTATTTCTGTCCTTTTCTCTCTTTCTCTGGCTTGTATCCATTCGGCCCCCTTCAGCCAACTATTTTAAGATGTTTATCCCCATCTATGTGTTGATTTTGTCCTGGCGAGCGAAAGCGAGCCAGCATTATATGAAGAAATCCGGCTTCGCCGGAGAAATTTTTCTATCGAAAAATGTACAAATTTAGCCTGCTGTCAAACAAAAATAAAAAATATGCTGGCTCGCTACCGCTCACCAGTAAAAAATTGACACCTGGATGGGGATAAACGTCTTAAAACAGTAGGCTGAATGGGGCCAAATGGATACAAGCCAGAGAAAGATAGAAAAGGCCAGAACAAAAACAGGTCACCCCCCTTAAAAACTATTATTGAAAATCTTATCAGCGTTGACATTTTTAAGAGAGATACCGGAACAAAGTATGTTTACCTAGATCACGCTTGATATCGCTAAACATAAAGAATATATAATAATGTAAATGCGATTGCAGAATTTTTTGCGAAGAACGTATTTGCTCTCGGAAAAAACAAACAAACATTAAATATATGCTTATGTTCTGGGTGTGGTGCCCCGAGTTGTAATCCCGGGAGGACCATATGCTTTCATTGGTTTATTCAAGTGCATTGTGGTTTGTAATTGATGATTAATGTTACGAACGGGGGTGTTACTTATATATAAACTATGAATGCCTCTGTTCTATGCCACAACCACATTCACCACATCATTGACATTAAATTCCTCAATTTGGACATATTGATTTCTCATTCAAAGTATCAGTGACTCAGCTACAAACAATCTGACATAACACCGCGCTTGCAGGTATGCCGGGACGAGACGGGAGATAAGGTCAAATCGCCTGCGCACACGTAATACCATCGTTCCGTTCGTGATGAAAGAATACACGGTTATATGAGTCACAGCATCAATTTAAGTTTAAGGGGAGATGGGCGTATTTATTTAAGTTTAAGGGGAGATGGGCGTATTTATTTAAGTTTAAGGGGAGATGGGTGTATTTATTTAAGTTTAAGGGGAGATGGGCGTATTTATTTAAGTTTAAGGGGAGATGGGCGTATTTATTTAAGTTTAAGGGGAGATGGGTGTATTTATTTAAGTTTAAGGGGAGATGGGTGTATTTATTTAAGTTTAAGGGGAGATGGCCGTATTTATTTAAGTTTAAGGGGAGATGGGCGTATTTATTTAAGTTTAAGGGGAGATGGGCGTATTTATTTAAGTTTAAGGGGAGATGGGCGTATTTATTTAAGTTTAAGGGGAAATGGGCGTATTTATTAAAGTTTAAGGGGAGATGGGCGTATTTATTTAAGTTTAAGGGGAGATGGGCGTATTTATTTAAGTTTAAGGGGAGATGGGCGTATTTATTTGCCTGTTGTTTTATCTTTTTATTATTTTAGTAACACTCCGATCTTAACACTAATCATCAATTACAAACCCCAATGCACTGGAATAAATTAATGAAAGAATATGGTCCTTTTATTAGTTTTTAGTTTCTTCCCTAGACCTCCATCAACCTGTAACTAACACCCCCTTCAAGATAAATTTGTACATTTTTCGGTAGAAAAATGTCCCGGCCGATGGCCGGTTACTCTTAATAATACAGGCTCGCTATCGCTCGCCAAGAAAACAATTAAAACCTAAATGGCACGAAAGGTCGTAATATTGACAAATAAATGGGGCGTAAAGTCTTAAAATCGCCAAACTAGTGGGCCGAACGTCTTAAGATCTAAAAACCAATGGGGCTAAACACGAGGGAGAAGGTGGCCAGAAAACACCAGCCCATTCCCCCTTCAGGCACGTGACTTTTAGAAAATTCCCGGAAGGTGATTCATAGTGTGACCGACGAACGTGTGTATAAGTCTACGGATGATGCTCGTAATATTTCATTAAGGGAGGTCACCGTTTTTTTTTTATCTCTCTCTCTCTCTTTTTCTCTCTTTCCCTGGCTTGTATCCATTCGGCCCCATTCAGTCAACTGTTTTAAGACATTTATTCCCATCCAGGTGTCGATTTCTTCCTGGCGAGCGATAGCGAGCCAGCATTGTATTGAGAAATCCGGCTTCGCCGGAGACATTTTTCTATAGAAAATTTACAAATATAGCCTGCTCTCAAAAAAAAAAAGTATATATGCTGGCTCGCTACCGCTCACCAGGAAAATATTGACATCTGGATGGCGCCGTAAACGTCTTAAAACAGTAGGCTGAATGTGGCCGAATGGATACAAGCCAAAGCGAGTGGGAGAGAAAGAGAAAAAAAGCGAGGCGGGCTCCCTTAACTAACCATCTCAATAACTAAATTAATCTAACCACAAATCCTAGGTTACTTGGTCTTTCACACTATGTTTTGTTTTCGTGGCCAGACTGCCGTGATCTGACTATAATCTCATTCACTATTACCCTATGACATAATTATTCGATAGACTGTCCCCTGTCATGCGAATCTACGGTCATTTTCTTAAGGGGGGTCATCGTTTTTTTTTTGTATCTTTATCTCCTTTTCTCTCTTTCCCTGGCTTTTATTCATTCGGCCCAATTTAACCAACTGTTTTAAGACGTTTATCCCCATCCAGGTGTCGATTTCTTCCTGGCGAGCGATAGCGAGCCAGCATTATATGGAGAAATCCGGCTTCGCCGGACACGTTTTTCTACTGAAAAATATACAAATTTAGCTTGCTGTCAAAACAAAAATATATATATATGAAAATATTGACACCTGGATGGGGGTAAACGTCTTAAAACAGTAGGCTGAATGGGGCCGAATGGATACAAGCCAAAGCGAGTGGGAGAGAAAGAGAAAAATAGCGAAGTGGGGTCCCTTAAAGATTTCACTAACTCTAATGTATGATCTTAACAATTTGCCTAACTACTTATCTAACGATTTTTTTTTTTTTTTTTAAAGACCTCCGTCTACGTATTGTGAAAAACCTGTTATCCTCCGGCAAATTGTGGGGTTGAGTGAGTGAAGGGGGGGACAGTGAATGAAGGAGGATACATGTTTTTCATAATACGTGTTGCTAGCCCCAAACGCGCGAGCAACTATGGCTTTCAACCATCCGACACATCCCCTTTTATTTATGTGCATCACACATGTTAAATACAAATAAAGTTTATGTTTTGTTTTACCCTACTGTGGAAAGACTACGGATACACCACTCCTGCCCGGGCCTCACACAGTGGCATGACCCAGTCCAGTCGAACTGAGCTCATGACGCTGGTGGCATTGCCCCGGAAGATAGCCATCCCTAGTCTGTGCTTGAGCCAGAGGGTTTCCCGGGGTTTAACATCTATCGATAGGATTATTACTTTACTAACAATTAATTACTAATATCTCGACTTAAGGGGGGATGGTTCACTTTTTGGGCGATTTTGCATGTATTCATTATTTTTCTAGTTGCCTTCCTAGACCTCCCATCAAATTAAAAACAAAAAACATCCATTAGATCCCCCTTCTAGATTAATTTGTACATTTTTCGGTAGAAAAATTTCCCGGCCAAAGGCCGGTTCTTCCAACATTACAGGCTCATTATCGTTCGCCAGGGAAAAAAATCGACACCTAAATAGCACGAAAGGTTTAAATACTGACGAAGAAATGGGGCGAAAGGTCTTAAAATCGACTAACTAATGGGGCAAACATCTTAACATCTGAAAACTAATGGGGCTAAACAAGAGGGATTGTTGTTGTTGTTGTTCCCCAGGCTGCCTGGCCGAACAGCCCCAAGGTCCCGTGCCAGGCCAAGGCCATAAACGAGCGCCCCCACAAAACCCTCCACTAATAAAGCCCGGGTGACCGAAGCCACTCCAAGGCAGGGAGCTGAGGAGGGTGCGGAAACGCCCGGGAAACCAAAGCCCCACCCAAGGCCCTGTGCCCCTCAGCAATTATGAAGGGAAAGTTGAGGGGCAAGGGAAAAATGTGACGCTTTGGCTCCCAATCTTGGTAGATTGGGAGGTCAATCCACGGAAGAGACGCCGTCACTTGAGATCTAGAAGATATATAAGTAAAAGGAACAGTCAGAGTAAGCTATGGGTATGGCAGAGATCGCTCAGTTCTCACTCTGATAGACCAGCCCATCACCAAGAAAGTGGTCCAGAAAACCACCTGCCCGTGTCACCTTAAACTGTTATTGCATCAGTTATTCTCTTATTATCTTTATCTCTATTTTATTGGTAACATCTATTTTATTGGTAACATCTATTTTATTGGTAACATCTATTTTATTGGTAACATCTATTTTATTGGTAACATCTATTTTATTGGTAACATCTATTTTATTGGTAACATCTATTTTATTGGTAACATCTATTTTATTGGTAACATCTATTTTATTGGTAACTTCTATTTTATTGGTAACATCTATTTTATTGGTAACATCTATTTTATTGGCAACATCTATTTTATTGGTAACATCTATTTTATTGGCAACATCTATTTTATTGGTAACATCTATTTTATTGGTAACATCTATTTTATTGGTAACATCTATTTTATTGGTAACATCTATTTTATTGGTAACATCTATTTTATTGGTAACATCTATTTTATTGGTAACATCTATTTTATTGGTAACATCTATTTTATTGGTAACATCTATTTTATTGGTAACATCTATTGTATTGGTAACATCTATTTTATTGGTGACATCTATTTTATTGGTAACTTCTATTTTATTGGTAACTTCTATTTTATTGGTAACATCTATTTTATTGGTAACATCTATTTTATTGGCAACATCTATTTTATTGGTAACATCTATTTTATTGGTAACATCTATTTTATTGGTAACATCTATTTTATTGGTAACATCTATTTTATTGGCAACATCTATTTTATTGGCAACATCTATTTTATTGGTAACATCTATTTTATTGGTAACATCTATTTAATTGGTAACAACTATTTTATTGGCAACATCTATTTTATTGGCAACATCTATTTTATTGGTAACATCTATTTTATTGGTAACTATTTTATTGGTAACATCTATTTTATTGGTAACATCTATTTTATTGGTAACATCTATTTTATTGGTAACATCTATTTTATTGGTAACATCTATTTTATTGGTAACATCTATTTTATTGGTAACATCTATTTTATTGGTAACATCTATTTTATTTTTCGAATTTTTTGTTATTCAATATATAATTTGATTGATTACGTTATGAGTTAAGTTGCAATAACCTCCCAATATTATTCCTAATGTTATACACCCATTCAGGGGGTAGTAATCGCTTTTTCTGGACCCCCTTCTCCCTCATGTTTAGCGTATTAGTTTTGAGATTTAAAGACGATATTTCCGTTAGTTTGGCTATTTTGAGACCTTTCGCCCTATTTGTGTCAATATCAAGACCTTTCGTACCCTTTAAGTGTTGATTTTTTTCCTGGCGAGCGATAGCGAGCCTGTATTTTAAGACAGACATTTTTCTACCGAAAAATGTACAAATTTATCCTGAAAGGTGGTCAAGGGGGTGTTTTTTTAAAGCATGATTGAGGTCGTGCGAGGAAACTCAAAATATATAAATACATCAATATATAGGCCAACAAAAACACAAGCACTACCCCCTTAAGGCGAGGTATTTAGTTTGTTCCCTACGTTTTCATCAAGCTTAAAATTACATCCCCTAGACCCCCTTTCAAGATAAATTTGTACATTTTTCGGTAGAAAAATGTCCCGGCCGGAGGCCGGTTGCTCTTAAATTACAGGCTCGCTATCGCTCGCTAGGAAAAAATAGACACCTTAATGGCACGAAAGGTCTTAAAATTGATAGAAATGGGGCAAAATTTCTTAAAATGTCAAAACTACTAGGGCGAACGTCTTAAAATCTCAAAAGCAATGAGGGAGAACATGAGGGAGAAAGAGGTTCAGAAAAAAATCCTCCAGGTGGAAATCTCCCTTTAATTGTATATTCCTCCAAGCTCACTTTCTGCCATGCCTAGTATAGCTTGGGGAGGTTTATAAGTCGACCTCACAAATTGATTCAAAGCTATTCCCAGTATTTTGAAATGGCCTTCCAAACTTTCGCTCACTCTCGAACTCTCGCTCTCTCTATCTCTATCTATTTCACTCACTCACTCTAGCCGTAACACTCTCGCTCTCTCTCTCTCTCTCTCTCTCTCGCTCTCAGTCTATCTCTCATTCTCACTCTCTCTCCCTCTCCTATCTATCTATCTCTATCTATCTACTTCACTCACTCTAACTGTAACTCTCTCTCTCACACACTAACTGTAACTCTCTCTCTCACACACTCTAACTATAATTCTCTCTCTCTCTCTCTCTCTCTCTCTCAACCACATAGTTCTGGCCGGATATACAGTAGGTTAACTCATTCGGTATCTCTCTCTCTCTCTCTCTCTCTCTCTCTCTCTCTCTCTCTCTCTCTCTCTCTCTCTCTCTCTCTCTCTCTCTCACAACCACATAGTTCTGGCCGGATATACAGTAGGTTAACTCATTCGGTCCCTTGATCTTGTTATATCTTTCTCTCCCTCTCTCTTTGGCTTGTATCCATTGGGCCCCATTCAGCCTACTGTTTTAAGACGTTTACCCCCATCCAGGGGTCAATATTTTCCTGGCGAGCGGTAGCGAGCCAGCATATATATTTTGTTTTGACAGCAAGCTAAATTTGTACATTTTTCGATAGAAAAATGTCTCCGGCGAAGCCGGATTTTTCCATAAAATGCTGGGTCGCTATCGCTCGCCAGGAAGAAATTAACACCTGGATGGGGATAAACATCTTAAAACAGTTGGCTGAATGGGGCCGAATGGATACAAGCCAGGGAAAGAGAGAAAAGAAGATGGTTCACTTTTTGGGCGATTTTTGAATGTATTCATTATTTTTCTAGTTTCCTCCCTAGACTTCCATCAAATTAAGAAAAAAACAAAATCCATTAGATCCCCCTTCTAGATTAATTTTGTACATTTTTCAGTAGAAAAATGTTCCGGCCGAAGGCCGATTCTTCCAACATTACAGGCTCACTATCGTTCGCCAGGGAAAAAATTGACACCTAAATAGCACGAAAGGTCTAAATATTGACGAAGAAAGAAGGCGAAAAGTCTTAAAATCGACTAACTAATAGGGCAAACATCTTAACATCTGAAAACTAATGGGGCTAAACATGAGGGAGAAAGTGATCCAGAAAACCGGCCCATCTACCCTTAATTGATGTTATGCAATGGATGTATAATGCAGATAATGTATTAGTTTGCTTAGTTCTATACATCATTTATAATATGTATGCAATCATCTAGCAATCATCTAGCAATCATCTAGCAATCATCTAGCAATCAAAATATTACCAAACTAGTGAATTAACTCCCGTCCACTCACCGACTCTCTGCAATCTCTCTCTCTTCGCCGCAATGTTGTATCTCTCTCGCTATTCTATCGCTACTACAATTATCAGTGTTCCTCAGAGCTCTCGCAGTGTATACCACCTCCTCTACGTAGGGTACGTAGTACCCGTCTTGCAACACAATCCCACCCCTACTCTGTGCAACTCTCCAACTCAAGAGCGAAATGGTATTCCCAATCTTTCTGCTATTCAACAGCTGAGCTCTGGAACTCTCTCCCTGAATTCATCTTTCCCTCATCCTATGACTTAAATTGCTTCAAAGTGTTCCTTGATTTTGGCCCTGTCACTCTTTCAACTCTGGGGGAGGCACTCGTCGCATGCAGTTTTGCCTTTTGTCTCCCTCATCCACATAGAAAAAAAAATAATCGTCCTGGTCTTGCAAAGGTTAATGGTACGTTCTGGTCCAGTGTTCTTTCTAAATGTCAGGGACTATTGAGCGGGAGTCTGCGCGCGCACACTCCCCCACTTGTTAGTCGATACCGCACACCACTAGTGAAGTTACGAGAGTGATAGAAAGAGAGAGAGAGAGTATGTGTGTGTGAGAGAGAGATAGAGTGAGAGTGAATGTATGTGTATGTGTGAAAGAGAGAGTGAGTGAGTGTGATTGAATGTGTATGTGTGTGTGAGAGAGAGAGAGAGTATGTGTGTGTGAGAGAGATAGAGTGAGTGAATGTATGTGTATGTGTGAAAGAGAGAGTGAGTGAGTGTGATTGAATGTGTGTGTGTGAGAGAGAGAGAGAGAGTATGTGTATGAGAGAGAAATAGAGTGAGAGTGAATGTATGTGTATGTGTGAAAGAGAGAGAGTGAGTGTGATTGAGCGTGTATGTGTGTGAGAGAGAGAGAGAGAGAGAGTGAGTGAGTATATAGGGTGTCAAACCGCATCTATTTTGTTCGAAGATTTTTTTTTTCTATGTGAATGAGGGAGACAAAAGGCATAACTGCCTGTAGCGAGTGCCTCCCCAGATTTCAAAGAGTGACAGGGCCGAAATCAAGGGACGTTCGAGCTAAAATGCCTGGACACACGGAGTTTGAAGCAATTTAAGTCATAGGAAGAGGGCCGGAAAGACTGATTCTGGGAGAGAGTTCCAGAGCTCAGCAGTTGAATAGAAGAAAGTCTGAGAATAACGTTTCACTCTCGGGTTGGAGAGTTGCACAGAGTAGGGGTGGAATACAGGACAATTAACATGAAATACCTTCGCTTTGGCCATGTTATCAGTTCTAAAGACATTATTGGAACTATAAACACGGATTTTATCTTAAGGGGGTCACCTGCTTTTGTTTATCTTTCTCTCCTTTTCTCTCTTTATGTGGCTTGTTTAATCCATTCGGCCCCATTCAGCCAACTGTTTTAAGACGTTTACCCCCATCCATGTGTCGATTTCCTTCTGGCGAGCGATAGCGAACCAGCATTGTATGGAGAAATCCGGCTTCGCCGGGGACATTTTTCTATCGAAAAATTTACAAATTTAGCTTGCTGTCAAAACAAATATATATATATGCTGGCTCGCTGCCGCTCGCCAGGAAAATATTGACACCTGGATGGGGGTAAACGTCTTAAAACAGTAGGCTGAATTGGGCCGAAGGGATACAAGCCAAAGCGAGAGGGAGAGAAAGAGAAACTAAAAGCGAGGTGGGCTCCCTTAACATACACAACAATACAGACTCACAATAATGGACTTGGGAGAGAGAGAGAGAGAGAGAGAGAGAGAGAGAGAGAGAGAGAGAGAGAAACTAAAAGCGAGGTGGGCTCCCTTAACATACACAACAATACAGACTCACAATAATGGACTTGGGAGAGAGAGAGAGAGAGAGAGAGAGAGAGAGAGAGAGAGAGAAACTAAAAGCGAGGTGGGCTCCCTTAACATACACAACAATACAGACTCACAATAATGGACTTGGGAGAGAGAGAGAGAGAGAGAGAGAGAGAGAGAGAGAGAGAGAAACTAAAAGCGAGGTGGGCTCCCTTAACATACACAACAATACAGACTCACAATAATGGACTTGGGAGAGAGAGAGAGAAAGAGAGAGAGAAACTAAAAGCGAGGTGGGCTCCCTTAACATACACAAACAATACAGACTCACAATAATGGACTTGGAGAGAGAGAGAGAGAGAGAAGAGAGAGAGGAGAGAGAGAGAGAACTAAAAGCGAGGTGGGCTCCCTTAACATACACAACAATACAGACTCACAATAATGACTTGGGAGAGAAAGAGAAGGAGAGAGAGAGAGAGAGTGAGAGAGATACGGTGAGAGAGAGAGGAGAGAGGAGAGAGAGAGAGAGAGAAACTAAAAGCTAGGTGGGCTCCCTTAACATACACAACAATACAGTTCACAATAATGGACTTGGGAGAGAGAGAGAGAACGAGAGGGAGAGAGGATGAGAGAGAGGGAGGAGAGAGAGAGAAAGAGAGAGAGAGAGAGAGAGAAACTAAAGCAAGGTGGGCTCCCTTAACATACACAACAATACGTACTCACAATAATGGACTTGGGGAGGGGAGAGAGAGAGCAAATGAGAGAGGAGAAAACTCAAAAGGCGAGGTGGGCTCCCCTAACATACACTAAAGAACAACAAAACCTACGGAAGAGCGTCTTAGAGAATTAAATCTATTTTCCTTTAACCCACGCGCAGATTAAGAGTGCGGACTTAATTCAAGTGTCTCAAAATACATCAAAGGCATCGACAATATGAACTGTAGTAAGTACTTCACTATCGAACCAATTAATTTACACGCGGGGGAAAAACGGTTTGCAAAATTATTGGTAAATCTTTTAAACTCGCACGAATTCTAAGAATTTCTTCTTCAATTCGCGGTTGTCAACTTGTGGAATAGGGCTTCCCCGAGACGTTATAGACTGCAGCACCGTTGATTTTTTTTGTTTCCATTTAAATTCCGCCTAGACAAATATCTCGAAATCAAAACCCGCGAACTGACTGCGGTTTGTACAATGAATAACTTTATCCTACCCCTCAGTTACTCTAACCCATATGTTCCCCTACTAACTTTAGTCCTGCCCACGTTAGTGGCCAGGTCGTAGTTCCCTTTCCAATGTTCCCTTACCCACTCTAAACCAACTGTGTTGGACACTTGATCCTCAGTGTTTTGGCAGGACAAGCAGACCTAGAAGGGTCACTAAGATCGTTGTTGCTTGATTTCCTTTGTAATCCTTTTGTACTCCTCTTGCTACTCCTTTTTGTGACTCCTTTGTACTTTTAACCAAACGCAATACAGGAATCACAAATAATGGACTTGGGGAGAGAGAGAGAGAGAGAAAGAGAGAGGAGAGAGGAGAGAGAGAGAAAAGAGAGAGAGGGTGATGAGAGAAGAATTACTAACTAAAAGGCGAGGTGGGCTCCCTTAACATTGACACAAACAACAATACAGACTCAACAATTAAGGGACTGTTAGACTTGAGAGATGAGAGGAGAGAGGAGAGAGCCTGGAGAGAGGAGAGAGAGAGAGAGAGAGAGGGGGACAGGGTGGGACAGAGTAGAAGGACGAGAGAGAGTAGAGAGGAGAGGAGAGGGGAGGATGCTGAGAGAGAGAAGAGAGGAGGAGAGAGAAACTAAAAAAAGCGAGGTGGGCTCCTTAACATACACAACAATACAGACTCACCAATAATGGACTTGGGAGAGGAGACGAGAGAGAGACGAGAGAGAGAGAACTAAAAACGCGAGGTGGGCTCCCTTAAACATACACCAAACATGACAGACCTCACAAATAATGACATTGGGACGAGGATGAGAGAGAGAGGAGATGAGAGATAGAAAGGGGAAAAGAAGAAGAAGAGAAAGCAAGAGGAGAGGAGAAAACTAAAAAGACAAGCGAGGTGGGCTCCCTTAACATACATAACAATACAGACTCACAATAATGGAATTGGTGAGAGAGAGAGGAGAGATGAGAGAGAGAGACCGAGATGATGAGAGCGAGATGATTTGAACAGAGAGAGAGATTGAGGACGGAGAGAGAAGAGAGAGGAGAGAGAGAGAGAACTAAAAGCTAGGTGGGCTCCCTTAACATACACAACAATACAGGGATCACAATAATGGACTTGGTGATTGAGGAGAGAGAGGGGGAAAGAGAGGAGATAGATGCAAGGAAAGAGCAGAGAGGAGAGAGGGAGAGAGAGAGAAGAGAGAGAGAGAGAGGAGAGAGAGAGAGAGAGAGAAACTAAAAGCAGGTGGCTCCTTAACATACACAACAATACAGACTCACAATAATGGACTTGGGAGAGAGAGAGAGAGAGAGAGAGTGAGAGAGAGTGAGTATGTGTGAGAGAGTGATTGAGCGTGTGTACAGAGAGAGAGACAGAGAGAGTGTATGTGAGAGAGAGAGAGTGTGTATGTGTGAGAGAGTGAGTGAGAGTGAGTGATTGAGCGTGTGTATGTGTGTGTGTGTGAGTGAGAGTGAGTGAGTGTATGTGTGTGAGAGAGTGATTGAGTGTGTGTGTGAGAGAGAGTGTGTATAGGCACGGGGGGGGGGGGGAGGGGGGGGGGTTTAAATAGATAATGTAGTAGATATAGAATAGATAATGCAATAGATCGATGCCAGTCACCTACCACACACACACATACACACACACACACACACACACACACACACGGACAATAATACACACTTTACCACTTGGGGTTATTAAGGGGGGGGGGGGGAGGTCTCCACTTGAGGGATTTTTTTCTTGACCCCTTTCTCCCTCATGTTTAGCCCCATTGCTTTTGATTTTATAAAACGTTTGCCCCATTAGTTTAGCGATTTTAAGAACTTTCACCCCATATTAAGACCTTTCGTGCAATTCAGGTGTCTATTTTATCCTGGCGAGCGATAGCGAGCCTGTAATTTAAGAGGAATCGGCCTTCGGCCGGGACATTTTTCTACCGAAAAATGTATAAATTTATCTTAAAAGGGACTCGAGGGGGTGTAATTTTAAGATTGATGGAGGTCTAGGGAACAAACTAAATACCTCCCCTTAAGGGGGGTCACCTGCTTGTTTTCTCTGTTTGGGTTGTTATTCAGCACATCCTACGACACTATTAAACATTGATCATATTTCATCCAATTTATTAGTTAGACATTTGTAGGTGAAGACAAGGATGAGCGTGCATGGATTATGTTAACTTTTAATGTATTCATTCATTTGAGATCATCCACACCATGTTGCACATTGTCATTATAATTTGTCTTCTTTTTCGTAGTAGTAGTAGTAGTAGTAGTAGTAGTAGTAGTAGTAGTAGTAGTAGTAGTAGTAGTAGTAGTCAATCAATCAATTGCATGGTGTAGAATAGTAGTATCTGATGCTTGTGAAATTTAGTATGTGTACAATATTAAATATAAGGTAGTGGTGGTGGTGATGGTGGAGGTGGTGATGGTAGTAGTAGTAACATGAAATGTATGAAAAATATTAAATAAAAATCAATGTAGTAGTCAATCAATCAATCAATCAATTTTATTTCTTAGATAAACTACATAATTATAACAAAATAAATTACAATTACAATGTGTACTGTATATACAGATTATCATAATATATGTATATAAATTCATACACATAAATATCCATAGTCTTCAGTTATTTTATGAAGTCCAGTAGTAGTAGTAGTAGTAGTAGTATAATAGTATTTGTATTAACATTTAAGTAGTATTCATATTTTATGAAGTCCAGTAGGAACATCTAGTAGTAGTAGTAGTAGTAGTAGTAGTAGTAGTAGTAGTAGTAGTAGTAATAATAGTATTTGTATTAACATTTAAGTAGTATTCATATATTTTTATATATATCATTATTGATGTTTGCATAATTGGATGTAGCATAAACTTGTAACACTGACCCATTTAATGTATCACATGTATAATGCATGTATTGACCCGTGCACTGAATATCAATGGAAACTTTCGTGTGAGTACTATTGACATGGCACTTCTAGTCCATGAAATATTAAAAGTCGAGTTTGACCTACATATGAGAGAGAGTACAAAGTACAAAGGAAATCAAGCAACAACAGATCTAGTGACCCTTCTAGGTTGCTTGTCCTCCAAAACACTGAGGATCAAGTGTCCAAACAGTGGTTTAGAGTGGGTAAGGGAACATTGGAAAGGGAATTACTGCCCTGGAACTAATGTCCGTGGCAGGATTAGGAAGTTAGTAGGGGACAGAGGGGTTAGTAACTGAGGGGGGGGATAAAATAAAGTTATTCATTTACAAACGCAGTCAGTCGCGGGTTTGATGCGAGATATTTGTCTAGGCGGAGTTTAAATGAATCAACGGTGATGCAGTCTATAACGTTTCGGGGAAGCCCATTCCACAAGTTGACAACTCGATTGAAGAAGAAATTCTTAGATTCGTGTGAGTTAAAATATTTACCAATAATTTTGCAACCGTTTTCCCGCGTGTAATTAGATTGGTCGATAGTGAAGTACTTACTAGAGTTCATATTGTCGATGCCTTTGATGATTTTGAACACTTGAATTAAGTCACCTCTTAATCTGCGCGGGGTTAAAGGAAATAGATTTAATTCTCTAAGACGCTCTTCGTATGGTTTGTTCTTTAGGCTAGGTATCATTTTGGTAACTCTACGTTGAACTCGTTCTAGCTTGTTTATATCTTTTTGGTAATAAGGGCACCAGGATTGAACGCAGTATTCCAGAAGAGGGCGGACTAAGGAATTGTAAAGGGTTAGGATAACTTCTTTGGATTTATGCTCAAATGACCTGCCTATAAAGCCAATTTTTTTGTTTTGCCTTCTTAACAACTTCTGAACATTGTTGACTCGGTTTTAGGTTACTCGATATTGTTAATCCCAGATCGGTTTCTCTGTTTACATTCTTAAGCTGAGTGCCATTCATCGAATAGTTTGCTTTCTCATTTAGGTATCCGATATGTAGTACTTTACATTTATCCGCATTGAAACTCATTTGCCAAATTTGGGCCCAACATGACAATTTATCTAGATTGTGTTGCATATCGTCAACTTGTTCTTTTGAGAGTACGCTATTTGCAATTTTTGTATCGTCAGCAAATTTTGAGATTGTACAGGCGAGACCCTCATCTATGTCGTTGATGTAAATTAGAAAGAGAATTGGTCCTAGTACCGATCCCTGGGGTACCCCGCTACTTACATTGGTCCATTTAGATGCCTTACCGTTTATGACTACTCTTTGCTTTCTGTCACTGAGCCAATTTTCTATCCATTTCAACACACCGTCTTGTGTGTGAGAGTGAGTGAGTGTGAGTGTTAGAGTGATTGTATGTGTGTGTGTGTGAGAGAGAGAGAGAGAGTACAAAGGAGTACAAAGGAATCAAGCAACAACAGGTCTAGTGACCCTTCTAGGCTGCTTGTCCTCCAAAACACTGAGGATCAAGTGTCCAAACAGTGGTTTAGAGTGGGTAAGGGAACATTGGAAAGTAAGTGATTGCGTGTGTGTGTGTGAGAGAGAGTGAGTGAGTGTGTGTGTGAGAGAGAGAGAGTGTGTGAGAGTGATTGAGTGTGTGTGTGTGTGTGAGAGTTAGTGAGTGTGTACGTGTATGTGTGAGAGAGAGAGTGTGAGTGTATGTGTGTGAGAGAGTGAGAGTGAGTGTGTTCCAGTAATACATTCAGTCGATGGCCCTGTGTTGTGTTTGCTGTAGAGCCCTCAGGCATTGTCCTTATTTTTACCTTGTAAGGGGAGGCAGTTGGTTTTTCGAGTCCTCCTCCCTCATGTTTAGCCCTATTAGTTATGAGATTTCAAGACATTCGCCTCATTAGGTTGCCGATTTTCAGACCTTTTGCCCCATTCCTTTGCCATTATTAAGACGTTTCGTGCCATATAGGTGTCGATTTTTCCCTGGCGAGCGATAGCGAGCCTGTATTTGAAGAGGAATCGGCCTTCGGCCGGGACATTTTTCTACCAAAAAATGTACTATCAAAGGGGGTCTTGTGGGTGTTTTTTTTTAAAGTTTGATAGAGGTTCAGAGAACAAACTAAACCCCTTCCTTAAACCATTGATCCGAACCAGTAAATTATGCTGCACAATACCGTCTGGGCTCCCTTAACCCCTTCTGTACCGGAGACGTCTTTTTTTAACTTTATTCAGGCTACTAATATACGATTTTATTCAGTTTAAGACGCGCCTCCAGCAAATAACAGGCTTCGAACTATCTCACTTAACCCTTTTTACCACCACAGATCCTTTTTCAGCTGCACAAAATCGTCTAAATATAGCTAGACTAAATTAAATAGAAGCTGCAGTACAGAAGGGGTTAAGCTTCTACTCAGCTTAATGGAGACAGTTTCATTAATGCGGGCTTGTCAGCTATTGAGTGTTCGTGATATTTTTCTATATAGTTTTTTATGGCTTAAGCAACTATGATGATATCAAGATGTTAATGGTATGCAATAGAAAAGTTACTAGCTTAAGGGGACACTCACTGCTTTGTTGGCCTATACATTCATTCATTCATAAATTCTTAGTTTCCTCGCTAGACCTCCCTCAAACTTAGAAAAACATCCCCTAGACCCTCTCTCAAGATAAATGTGTACATTTTTCGGTAGAAAAATTTCCCGGCCGAAGGCCGGTTCCTCTTACAATTACAGACTCGCTATCGCTCACCAGAAAAAAATCGACACCTAAATGGCACGATAGGTCTTAAAATGTATAACGAAATGGGACGAAAGGTCTTAAAATCGCCAAACAAATGGGCCGAACGTACAAAAATCTAAAAAATAATGGGACTAAACACGAGGTAGAATGGGGGACCAGAAAACCGGTCTGTCTCCCCTTAATACAAAGAAAGTATATAATTATATGATGCCAACAGATACACTATGGAGACAGGAGGAATTGTAATGGCCTGGTGTGGGTGTGTGTGTGTGTGGGTGTGTGTGTGTGTGTGTGTGTGTGGTGTGTGTGTGTGTTGTATGGGTGGGTGTGTGTGGGTGTGTGTGGTGTGTGTGTGGGTGTGTAGGGTTATGTGGGTGTGTGGGTGTGTGTGTGTTGTATGGGTGGGTGTGTGGTGTGTTTGTGTGGGTGTGTGTGGGTGTGGGTGGGTGTGTGTGTAACAGCAAGAGGACCCATAATAATACACACTATACAAAAGGCTCGACTATTGCATTAATCACATACAAAGGCTCGACTATTGCATTAATCACATACAATGGAAAGTCTTCTTCTTCTTCTTCTTTTTGTGGAGTTGCTGTCCCTTTCCAAGCCAGCTCACCTATGCACCGGTGACTTCTCCAGAAACAGCTAGAGCTAGATTAAGAATTAGTTTAGAAAATATGTAGTCGTAGAAAGGATAGTTAAAGAAAAATAATTGAAGTATATAGCTTAAGCAGAACTCTCCTCTCCTTATTTTACCCCCTCCTCCACCCCCCAATATCTTGTTCTCTCCTTACCTTAATTTAACTTTTCCCCTCTCTACTAATTTTAATCTAATTTTTCTTCCTCCCCCACTCTGGTCACCTTCTCCCCCCTCACCCTATTCTATTCTATTCTATTCCGTTTTCTCTTCTGCCACACCTGCTCCAGGAATCTCTTCACTACCTTCATTCTTTTCCCCATTTCCCCACCTACCCCTTCTTCTGTCCCGAGACCTAACACAAATTTTACACCCTCATCCTCCTCCTCTTTCTGTTCTTCCCATTCCCTCTCCCCTACCACCCGTTTCAACTCATTTTCAAACCCATCTCTCTCCTCTGCATACCCCTGGCACTCTGTCACTATATGTTCTATTGTCTCCTCCACTCTCCTCCCTCCCACCTCACACTGTAGACACTCTTTCACCCCCGCATTCCACCTCCATGTTCTCCTATTTGTCTCTAATGCTCCTGCCCTAGCCTTAAACAGTAGTTCAGCTCCCCAACTTCCGTCATAGAACTCCTCTTTTCTCGGTCTCCCCTTGCTTCTATATCTTATCAGTGTACTTTTCTTCTCCATATTTCTCTTCCATTCCTGTCTTCCTACTTCCTTCACTCTCGTTCCTATCTCTTTCTCTAGTCTCCTTCCCTGACCTAGTCCTGCATTACTCCCTACATCTCTCCACTCCTCTCCCACCCTTCTTTGTTTCACTCCTATTTTTTTCAGTTTTCTCTTACACTCTTTTGCCCATCTACTCTTCCCCTCCCCCCATTCATTCACTCTCCTTGGCCACCTATTATCCTCCATCTACTCTTCCCCTCCCCCCATTCATTCACTCTCCTTGGCCACCTATTATCCTCCATCTACTCTTCCTCCCCCCATTCATTCACTCTCCTTGCACCTATGATCCACATCTACTTCCCTCCCCCATTCACTATGGCCACCTATGATCCTCCATCTACTCTTCCCCTCCCCCATTCATTCACTCTCCTTGCCACCTATTATCCTCCATCTACTTCCCCCTCCTCCCCATTCATTCACTCTCCTTGGCCACCTATTATCCTCCATCTACTCTTCCCCCCCCCATTCATTCACTCTCCTTGGCCACCTATTATCCTCCATCTACTCTTCCCCTCCCCCCATTCATTCACATCCTTGGCCATGTCCTCCATCTACTTCTCCCCCCCCCCATTCATTCACTCTCCTTGGCCACCTATTATCCTCCATCTACTCTTCCCCTCCCCCCATTCATCACTCTCCTTGGCCACTATGATCCTCCTCTACTCTTCCCCTCCCCCCATTCATTCACTCCTTGGCCACCTATTATCCTCCATCTACTCTTCCCCTCTCCCCATTCATTCACTCTCCTTGCCCACCTATTATCCTCCATCTACTCTTCCCCTCCCCATTCATTCTCTCCTTGGCCACCTATTATCCTACTACTCTTCCCCTCCCCCATTCATTCACTCTCCTTGGCCACCTATTATCCTCCATCTCCTCTTGCCCTCCCCCCATTCAATCACTCTCCTGGCCACCTATTATCCTCCATCTACTCTTCCCTTCCCCCGTTCATTCACTCTCCTTGGCCACCTATTATCCTCCATCTACCCCTCCCCCCATTCATTCACTCTCCTTGGCCACCTATTATCCTCCATCTCCTCCAACCTACTCTTGTACCTCAACTTTGCCTTCGCCACTCTTTCCTCAAACGTACTCCATCCCATCTCCCCTCTCACTGCTTCATTTGCTGTCCACCTTCTTGCTCCTAACCCCTTCTTTCCTATTTTATTTTGTCCCGTCTCCAGTCTATTTATTTCTCCCCCTGTACTCCCTCTCACATCCATCCCGTACATTATTCTCGGCACTTCAAAGTCCTTCCACACCTCTCTTACTATTTTATATTTATTTACTCTGGTTTTTGTCACATTCCACAGTTTCCCACTACACTGCTCCACCTTCATGATTTTCTCATTCATTGTCCTTTGTCGCCCTTCCCTCCCTATCCATACCCCTAAATACTTCACTTCCTCCCTTGTTTCTATTCTTTCCCCTCCTATCCTCATTTCTACTGCCTCTGGTCCATTTATTACTATCATACTGCTTTTCTCTACACTGAACTTCATTTCTAGGTCTCTGCCAAACCTTTCCGCCTCCTGTAACATTTCCCCCATATCTTCCTCTGTCTCTGCTATCAACACAACATCATCAGCAAACGTCAGAATTGCTAGCCTAAACTGCCCTATTTTCACTCCTTGACCCTTACTCTTAATTCTCCTCACCAACTCCTCCATGCACATTGCAAAAATTAGTGGTGACAGATTACATCCCTGCCTTAACCCTTTCCTTCTGATTCCTTTCACTGTAATATTTGTCCACACAATCTCAGTCTCCGCCCCTTCATACATATTTGTCCACACAATCTCTGTCTCCGCCCCTTCATACATATTTGTCCACACAATCTCTGTCTCACTCATACATATTGTCCACACAATCTCTGTCTCCGCCCCTTCATACATATTCTGTCTCCGCCCCTTCATACATATTTGTCCACACAATCTCTGTCTCCGCCCCTTCATACATATTTGTCCACACAATCTCTGTCTCCGCCCCTTCATACATATTCCCCAATCTCTGTCTCCGTCCTTCATACATATTGTCCACACAATCTCTGTCTCCGCCCCTTTGTCCACATATCTCTGCCCTTCATACATATTTGTCCACACAATCTCTGTCTCCGCCCCTTCATACATATTTGTCCACACAATCTCTGTCTCCGCCCCTTCATACATATTTGTCCACACAATCTCTGTCTCCGTCCCTTCATACATATTTGTCCACACAATCTCTGTCTCCGCCCCTTCATACATATTCTTATACATATTTGTCCACACAATCTCTGTCTCCGCCCCTTCATACATATTCATTATCATGTTCCTTATCTTCCTACTCACTCCTAGTTTCTCCATCACTGCTTCTGCAACTCCCCTACTAATCTTATCATATGCCTTCTCCACATCCAAACACACTATAAACACATTTCCCTTGCTTTGCCTTTTTCTCTATAATCTCATCTAATATAAATATATTGTCTGTTCCTCTTCTCCCCTTCCTAAACCCATTTTGCTCTTCACTAAGTAGGATCCTTTCTTCTACATACTCTCCTACCCTCTCCTTTAGTATCCCATAAAATATCTTATTTATTATGTTTATTACCGTTATTGGTCTAGAACTCCCCATTTCGTGCACATTTTTCGCTCCTCCTTTGTAAATCAATGTGACCCTTTCTTCTTTCCATCTTGCTGGTATTTCTTCCTCCTCCCATATTTTATCAAATAGCTTCTTCAACATCCTAACTATCATCTCCCCTCCTTCAATATACATCTCTGCTGTTATCCCATCCGGCCCTGCCGCTTTGTTTCTCTTCAGCTTCTTCACACTCCTCCTAATCTCCTCCTCACTCACCATCTCATTCATATTTTCATCTATTTCTTCCTCATTTAGTTCAATATTCCATTACCCTACTCTTATTTGGTCATTTACCCCTCCCACTTCCTCCCAGTATCTTTTTATTTACATCCCTAACTTTTTCCCCACCTACATTCAGCTCCACTACTACCTATTCCCTCCTTTTTTCTCTTTTTAGCCATCTATACCACTAAGAAGTTAAGATGTAATTATGATGGTGACAAATAAGTACGGCGATATCGAATATAATGAATGTTTTGTGTCATGAATCAAATTAATTGAGAACCGCAATATGGTAACAAGAAGCACCACTGGTAATATTGGAAGTAGATCTTGGCAGTTAATTTAGATTGTGAAATAATTACAGGATTGATAATTGTGATCAGTTATTTAATGGTATAATTATTACACTATAGGATTCATACCAACTTAAGGGGAGGAAGACCGTTTTTCTGGACCCCCTTCTCCCTAATGTTTAGCCCCACTAGTTTTGAGATTATAAGACGTTCGGCCTATTACTTTGGCGATTTTAACATCTTTCGCCCCATTTCGTTGTCAATTTTAAGACCTTTCGTGCCATTTAGGTGTCGATTTTTTCCTGGCGAGCGATAACGAGCCTGCAGTTTTAAGAGGAACCGGCCTTCGGCTGGGAAATTTTTCTACCGAAAAATTTACAAATTTCTCTTGAAGTGGGGTCTAGGAGGTGTAATTATAAGCTTAATTTAGGTCTAGGGAGGAAATTAAACAAAATATATGAATAAATTTATTAATAGACCAAACAAACGGCCAGTCTCCCCTTAAGCTTAGAGAAGGCATCTGATATTGAAGGTTATATTGTTGGATATCGTTCTTAGACTTGAAGGTAGGTTATTCCACAGATTGCGACCACCATAAGCTGTAACACTTGTTCTTAAAGGAGCCCACCTCGCTTTTATTCTTCTTTCTCTCCCTCTCTCTTTGGTTTGTATCCATTCGGCCCCATTCAGCCTACTGTTTTAAGACATTTACCCCCATTCAGGTGTCAATATTTTCCTGGCTCGCTACCGCTCGCCAGCATATATGTATTTTTGTTTTGACAGTAAGCTAAATTTGTAAATTTTCCGATAGAAAAATTTCTCCGGCAAAGCCGGATTTCTCCATACAATGCTGGGGATGGGGATAAACGTCTTAAAACAGTTGGCTGAATGGGGCCGAATGGATACAAGCCAGAATAAGAGAGAAAAGAAGAGAAAGATAAAAAAGGCAGGTGACCCCCCTTAAGGGGTAGTGCTTGTTTCTTCGTCTATATATTTACTTATTTATTTTTTAGTTTCCTCGCTAGACCTCCATCAAGCTTAAACATAACACCCCCTAGACCTCCATCAAGCTTAAACATAACACCCCCTAGACCTCCATCTAGCTTAAACATAACACCCCCTAGACCTCCATCAAGCTTAAACATAACACCCCCTAGACCTCCATCAAGCTTAAACATAACACCCCTAGACCCCTCCATCAAGCTTACCTCCATCAAGCTTAAACATAACACCCCCTAGACCTCCATCAAGCTTAAACATAACACCCCCTAGACCTCCATCAAGCTTAAACATAACACCCCCTAGACCTCCATCAAGCTTAAACATAACACCCCCTAGACCTCCATCAAGCTTAAACATAACACCCCCTAGACCTCCATCAAGCTTAAACATAACACCCCCTAGACCTCCATCAAGCTTAAACATAACACCCCTAGACCTCCATCAAGCTTAAACATAACACCCCTAGACCTCCATCAAGCTTAAACATAACACCCCCTAGACCTCCATCAAGCTTAAACATAACACCCCCTAGACCTCCATCAAGCTTAAACATAACACCCCCTAGACCTCCATCAAGCTTAAACATAACACCCCTAGACCTCCATCAAGCTTAAACATAACACCCCCTAGACCTCCATCAAGCTTAAACATAACACCCCCTAGACCTCCATGAAGCTTAACATAACACCCCTAGACCTCCATCAAGCTTAAACATAACACCCCCTAGACCTCCATCAAGCTTAAACATAACACCCCTAGACCTCCATCAAGCTTAAACATAACACCCCTAGACCTCCATCAAGCTTAAACATAACACCCCTAGACCTCCATCAAGCTTAACAAACACCCCCTAGACCTCCATCTAGCTTAAAAAACACCCCCTTGACCTCCATCAAGCTTAAACAAACACCCCCTAGACCTCCATCAAGCTTAAACAAACACCCCTAGACCTCCATCAAGCTTAAACAAACACCCCCTAGACCTCCATCAAGCTTAAACAAACACCCCTAGACCCCCTTTCAAGCTTAAACAAACACCCCCTAGACCTCCATCAAGCTTAAACATAACACCCCCTAGACCTCCATCAAGCTTAAACATAACACCCCCTAGACCTCCATCAAGCTTAAACATAACACCCGTAGACCTCCATCAAGCTTAAACATAACACCCCCTAGACCTCCATAAAGCTTAAACATAACACCCCCTAGACCTCCATCAAGCTTAAACATAACACCCCCTAGACCTCCATCAAGCTTAAACATAACACCCCCTAGACCTCCATCAAGCTTAAACATAACACCCCCTAGACCTCCATCAAGCTTAAAATTACACTCCCTAGACCTCCATCAAGCTTAACATGACACCCCCTAGACCTCCATCAAGCTTAAAATTACACCCTAGACCTCCATCAAGCCTATACTAACCACCCCGTAGACCTCCATCAAGCTTAAACATAACACCCCCTAGACCTCCATCAAGCTTAAACATAACACCCCCTAGACCTCCACAAAGCATAAACATAACAATCCCTAGTCCTCCATCAAGCTTAAACATAACACCCCCTAGACCTCCATCAAGCTTAAACATAACACCCCCTAGACCTCCATCAAGCTTAAACATAACACCCCCTAGACCTCCATGAAGCTTAAACATGACACCCCCTAGACCTCCACCAAGCTTAAACAAAACACCCCCTAGACCTCCACCAAGCTTAAACAAAACACCCCCTAGACCTCCACCAAGCTTAAACAAAACACCCCCTAGACCTCCATGAAGCTTAAACATAACACCCCCTAGACCTCCATCAAGCTTAAACATAACACCCCCTAGACCTCCATCAAGCTTAAACATAACACCCCCTAGACCTCCATCAAGCTTAAACATAACACCCCCTAGACCTCCATCAAGCTTAAACATAACACCCCCTAGACCTCCATCAAGCTTAAACATAACACCCCCTAGACCTCCATCAAGCTTAAACATAACACCCACTAGACCTCCATCAAGCTTAAACATAACACCCCTAGACCTCCATCAAGCTTAAACATAACACCCCCTAGACCTCCATCAAGCTTAAACATAACACCCCCTAGACCCCCTTTCAAGATAAATGTGTACATTTTTCGGCAGGAAAATGTCCCGGCCGATTCCTTCTAAAACTACAGGCTCGCTATCGCTCGCCAGGAAAAAATCGACACCTAGATGGCACGAAAGGTCTTAATATTGACAAATAAATGGGGCGAAAAATCTCAAAATCGCCAAACTACCGAAATGAACGTCTTAAAATATCAAAACTATTATGCTAAACATGAGGGAGAAGGGAGTCCATAAACAGCGACTACCTCCCCCATAATATGTGTGTTAATAGAACGAATCGATGGCGAAGTAGAAGTTAATGTTGATCATTCATTAACGTGTGATAATTTTAGTTGAGTATGTATTCATCATATGTACTGGAAAGTGTGAATATCGTCTATAGTCTGTTCGCTGTAAGTAGGCGAGAAATCATGACCTCTAACCTCTGTAACTTAAAAATGGCTAGAGTAGTCGAACTAATATTTTTACCATTTGGGAAGAGTCAGTCAAGGAATAGATGTGGGATATTACAGCCAATTTGCTCCAGCCCTTTTGTGAGTTACAGAGGATAGAGGTTATGAGTCATCGTCTAATTACAGCGAATAGACGATAGTTTTAGAATACCTGTTGCTTTGAAAAGTGGCAAAGTATGTTCACGATGCTTTGATTTGGTTATTTCTTTAAGGGAGCCCAGACGGTATTGTGCAGCATAATTTACTGGTTCGGCTCAATGGTTTAAGGAAGGGGTTTAGTTTGCTCTCTAAACCTCTATCAAACTTAAAAAAACACCCACAAGACCCCCCTTCGATATAAATTTTTTAATTTTTCGGTAAAAAAATGTCCCGGCCGAAAGCCGTTTCCTCTTCAAATACAGGCTCGCTATCGCTCGCCAGGAAAAAATCGACACCTAAATGGCACGAAAGGTCTTAATATTGGCAAAGAAATAGGGCAAAAGGTGTGAAAATCGTCAAACTAATGGGGCGAATGTCTTGAAATCTCATAACTAATAGGGCTAAACATGAGGGAGGCGGAGGACTCGAAAAACCACGGAAATTGAGGGATTGGTCATGAGGATACTTGACAAGATGTGATGTTAGGTGATGATGATGATGAACGGGGCACGTCAACCCACCCTACCACGCACTCAACTACGGTGGTGGTTATCGATAGTGTGACCTTTCTGTAGCTAAGGGTTACATAACGAGACCGAGAGAGAGAAGGAAGTGTGATTGGGGGGGGGGGGGGGGGGGGGGGTGCTTCCGATGAAATGGTCAGACCTTGAAATTAGAGCAAGCTCACAAGGAACGAATCGATATACTGTATATATATATAGTTCAATCTATCGAGAGAGAGAGAGAGAGAGAGAGTGAGTATGCTCTTCACAACTGTTTTACGTCTAACCCAGCTGCTTCCGATACAAAGGCCAGACCCCGAAATTAGGGTAAGCTAGAGAGAAAGAAACACTAAATCATTTCAAACTTCCTTTTGTTAATAACCCGAGCTACTTCCGATAACAGTCCCCGTAATTATGAGAGAGAGAGAGAGAGAGAGAGAGAGAGAGAGAGAGTCTGAGTCTGTGTGTTGTTAAAAGAGCGTGTCATTTCCGCTCAGTAACGTGGCTAAACTCAAAGTGGAGGGTGCGAGCTGTTTTGGCTAAGGACAGAGTGTGAAATAAAACGAAGGAGATCTGAAAACTAGGGTGTGTGAGTTAGTATGTGTAGGGTAGTCATAGATCTGAAAACTAGGGTGTGTGAGTTAGTATGTGTAGGGTAGTCATAGATCTGAAAACTAGGGTGTGTGAGTTAGTATGTGTAGGGTAGTCATAGATCTGAAAACTAGGGTGTGTGAGTTAGTATGTGTAGGGTAGTCATAGATCTGAAAACTAGGGTGTGTGAGTTAGTATGTGTAGGGTAGTCATAGATTAAGGGGACAGTGGCTGGTTTTTTGGTCTATTAATCAATTTATTCATATATTTGTTTAGTTTCCTCCCTAGACCTCCATCAAGCTTGAAAAAACACCCCCTAGACCCCCCTTCAAGATAAATTTGTACATTTTTCGGTAGAACAATTTCCCGGCCAAAGGCCGATCCTCCTTAAATTACAGGCTCGCTATCGCTCGCCAGGAAAAAATCGACACCTAAATGGCACGAAGGGTCCTAATATTGACAAAGAAATGGGGTGGAAGGTCATAAAATCCCCAAACTAATGGAACCAACGTCTTAAAATCTCAAAACTAGTGGGGCTAAACATTAGGGAGAAGGGGGTCCAGAAAAACGGTCAGCCTCCCCTTAAATGGATGTGCCGATGTGTTATAAGTGATAAGGAGAAAACGCTAACATAAGGAGAGTAGTTGGAGAAGTTGGAATCGAATATATTAATTTCACTCCCAACATTAAGGGGAGATTTTTACTTTGTTCCCTATATTTCCATCAAGCTTACGATTACACCCCCTAGACCCCCTTGCAAGATAAATTTGTAAATTTTTCGGTAGAAAAATGTCCCGGCCAAAGGCCGGTTCCTCTTAAATTACAGGCTCGCTATCGCTCGCCAGGAAAAAATCGACACCTAATTGGCACGAAAGGTCTTAAAATTGACAGAAATGGGGCGAAAGTTCCTAAGATCGCCTAACTAATGGGGCGAAAGTCTTAAAATCTCAAAAGCAATGGGGCTAAACATGAGGGAGAAAGGGATCCAGAAAACAATCCCTCAAGTGGAAATCTCCCCTTAAACACCTCCCAGTGAAATTAATGAAAGCATGTGATCCTCCCGGGATTCGAACCTGGGGTACCACATACAGATCTTAAGCACTCTAACCATTACACCATTAAGACAGTTAAGGGGGTAGTACTCGTTTTTGCTGGACCCCCTTCTCCCTCATGTTTAGACCCACTATAGTTTTGCGATTTTAAGACGTTCGTTCACTAGTTTGGCGGTTTTGATACTTTTCGCTCCATTACTTTGTCCATATTAAGACCTTTGGTGTTGTTTAGGTGTCGATTTTATCCTGGCGAGCGATATCGAGCCTGTAATCTTTGAAGGAACCGGCCTTCGGCCGGGAAATTTTTCTGCCGAAAAATGTACAAATATATCTTGAAAGTGGGTTTAGGGAATGTATTTTTAAGCTTGATGGAGGTCTAGCGAGAAAACTCAAAATTAAATAACTAAATGAATAAGTAGCCCCTAAAGGAAGCACTACCCCCTTAAAGGTTAAGCCCATGACTATACTAGAGTGGGTGCGTTAATAGTTAGTGTTGAATGGTGGAGTATTATTATTGGTGGAATAGGAAAGAGGTGGAAGGGGCGTATGACATCAGCTGTTGGGAAGAATGGGTGGGGTATACTGGCAATAGGATACGTTGTTCACCTGGTTCACTGACGGGGCTTATAGGTCGGTATTGTGGATCAGTATTGTGTGTGAGGTGTGGTGGTGGTGGTATTGTGGATCAGTAGTGTATGTGTGAGGGGTGGAGGAATAGTAGGTGGTGGTGTTGTGGTGTGGATCAGTATTGTGTGTGTGAGGGGTGGAGGTGTATTAGGTGGTGGTGGTGTTGTGGTGTGGATCAGTATATATTGTGTGTGTGAGGGGTGGAGGAGTAGTAGGTGGTGGTGTTGTGGTGTGGATCAGTATTGTGTGTATGAGGGGTGGAGGTGTATTAGGTGGTGGTGGTGTTGTGGTGTGGATCAGTATTGTGTGTGTGAGGGGTGGAGGAGTAGTAGATGGTGGTGTTGTGGTGTGGATCAGTATTGTGTGTGTGTGGGGTGTAGGTGTATTAGGTGGTGGTGTTGTGGTGTGGATCAGTATTGTGTGTGTGAGGGGTGGAGGTGTATTAGGTGGTGGTGTTGTGGTGTGGATCAGTATTGTGTGTGTGAGGGGTGGAGGTGTATTAGGTGGTGGTGTTGTGGTGTGGATCAGTATTGTGTGTGAGGGGTGTAGGTGTATTAGGTGGTGGTGTTGTGGTGTGGATCAGTATTGTGTGTGTGAGGGGTGGAGGTGTATTAGGTGGTGGTGTTGTGGTGTGGATCAGTATTGTGTGTGTGAGGGGTGTAGGTGTATTAGGTGGTGGTGTTGTGGTGTGGATCAGTATTAGTGTGTGTGAGGGGTGTAGGTGTATTAGGTTGTGGTGTTGTGGTGTGGATCAGTATTGTGTGTGTGAGGGGTGGAGGTGTATTAGGTGGTGGTGTTGTGGTGTGGATCAGTATTGTGTGTGTGAGGGGTGGAGGTGTATTAGGTGGTGGTGTTGGGGTGTGGATCAGTATTGTGTGTGTGAGGGGTGTAGGTGTATTAGGTGGTGGTGTTGTGGTGTGGATCAGTATTGTGTGTGTGAGGGGTGGAGGTGTATTAGGTGGTGGTGTTGTGGTGTGGATCAGTATTGTGTGTGTGAGGGGTGTAGGTGTATTAGGTGGTGGTGTTGTGGTGTGGATCAGTATTGTGTGTGTGAGGGGTGTAGGTGTATTAGGTTGTGGTGTTGTGGTGTGGATCAGTATTGTGTGTGAGGGGTGTAGGTGTATTAGGTGGTGGTGGTATTGTGGTGTGGATCAGTATTGTGTGTGTGAGGGGTGGAGGTGTAGTAGGTGGTGGTGTTGTGGTGTGGATCAGTATTGTGTGTGTGAGGGGTGTAGGTGTATTAGGTGGTGGTGTTGTGGTGTGGATCAGTATTGTGTGTGAGGGGTGGAGGTGTATTAGGTCGTGGTGTTGTGGTGTGGATCAGTATTGTGTGTGTGAGGGGTGGAGGTGTATTAGGTGGTGGTGGTGTGGATCAGTATTGTGTGTGAGGGGTGGAGGTGTATTAGGTGGTGGTGTTGTGGTGGTGTGGATCAGTATTGTGTGTGTGAGGGGTGGAGGTGTATTAGGTGGTGGTGTTGTGGATCAGTATTGTGTGTGAGGGGTGGAGGAGTAGTAGGTGGTGGTCGTGTGGTGTGGATCAGTATTGTGTGTGTGAGGGGTGGTGGTGGTGTTGTGGTGTGGATCAGTATTGTGTGTGTGAGGGGTGGTGGTGGTGTTGTGGTGTGGATCAGTATTGTGTGTGTGAGGGGTGGAGGAGTAATAGGTGGTGGTGTTGTGGTGGGGATCAGTATTGTGTGTGTGAGGGGTGGAGGAGTAATAGGTGGTGGTGTTGTGGTGTGGATCAGTATTGTGTGTGTGTGTGGGGTAGAGGAGTATTAGGTGGTGGTGTGGATCAGTATTGTGTGTGAGGGGTGGAGGTGTATTAGGTGGTGGTGTTGTGGTATGGTGGTATTGTGGATCAGTATGTGTATCGTCTATTCGCTGTAAGTAGGCGAGAAATCATAACCTCTATTCTCTATAACTCAAAAATGACTAGAGTACGGTAATAGAGATAGTATTTCTACCATTTGGGAAGAGTCGGTCAAGGCATAGATGTGGAAATTGGCAGCCAATTTGCTCTAGTCCTTTTTGAGCTACAGAGGATTGAGTTAATGATTTCTCGCCTACTTACAGCGAATAGACTATAGTAGGTGGTGGTGGTGGTGGTGGTGGTGGTAGTTACTGTACCTGGGGTGTGGTGGTAGCTCCATAGTTTGTAGTGATCTGAGAGAGGTTGAAGTGGATTGTAGTGGCAGTTTAGAAAGAAGTGTTAAAGGAGGTACAATATTTACTGTGGTGGATGTGATGGACCGATAGTGTGGTGGGTGGTGGTAGACTGGTGGAGTAGCGTGGTGGTGGACTGGTGGAGTAGTGTGTGGTGGACTGGTGGAGTAGCAAGCCACATGCCGCTGCTACCGCCACGTCTTATGAACGTGTCAGGTGAGGCAATACCAACACCACCGCCGCCGCCTCTGGAGGCCGGAGGACGCACCAGCAGGTTTAAGATGATTACCCAAGTCCTAGCCCTCTTCTCATCCTCCGGCGAGTGAGTACTATCCAACTCTACTTCTTATCCATTCGGCTCTATTCAGCCTACTGTTTTAAGAAGTTTATCCCCATCCAGGTGTCAATATTTTCTAGCATATATATATTTTTGTTTTGACAGCAAGCTAAATTTGTAAATTTTTCGATAGAAAAATGTTTCAGGCGAAGCCGAATTTCTCCATACAATGCTGGCTCGCTGTCGCTCGCCAGGAAACAATCGACACCTAAATGGCACGAAAGGTCTTAAAATTGACAACGAAATGGGGCGAAAGGTGTTAAAATTGCCAAACTAATGGACCCAACGTCTTAAAATCTCAAAATTAATATCCCCTTAAGATGATTACCCCAAATCCTAGCCCTCTTCTCATCCTCCGGCGAGTGAGTACTATCCAACTGACCCTATTAATGAAATCAACAAATACGTGTGGCACTCCAAGGACTCGAACCTAGGACACTACACCCTGTTCCAATTAGGTAGTCCAGAAATCGTGACCCCCTAACCTCTTGTAACTCAAAAAAATGGCTTGAGGAAATGGGCTGCATTTTCCACATCTATTCCCTGGCTGACCCTTCCCAAGTGGTAGATATATTAGCTCGATTACTGTAGTCTCTTGTGAGTTATTGAGGTTAAGGGGGGTGACCTGCTTTTTGTTGTTTCTGTCCTTTTCTCTCTTTCTCTGGCTTGTATCCATTCGGCCCCATTCAGCCAACTATTTTAAGACATTTATCCCCATGTAGGTGTCGATTTATTCCTGGCGAGCGATAGCGAGCCAGCATTATATGAAGAAATCCGGCTTCGCCGGAGAAATTTTTCTATCGAAAAATGTAAAAATTTTGCTTGCTGTCAAACAAAAATTAAAAATATGCTGGCTCGCTACCGCTCACCAGTAAAAAATTGACACCTAGATGGGGATAAACGTCTTAAAACAGTAGGCTGAATGGGGCCCAATGGATACAAGCCAGCGAAAGATAGAAAAGGACAGAACCAAAACAAGTCACCCCCCTTAATATTCGAGAGTTTTGGCCTACCTATATGACACAGGGTATAGTACTTACTGTAAAGTTACCTGCAGTGAGTGATAGACTTTATCATGTTTAGTGAACAATTAACCCTTTCACGCATTTATGACGCAGAGGTTGCCAGATTAGCAATAAGAAATAGAGTTCTCTCACTCTTATAATTACCTCTCCAAAATTAGTTTTCTGCCCACAGCTAACTCAAAGACAACTGCAGAGGTTGAAGTAACTAAATTAAAGGTTTCTAAATACCCCTGATGGTAACAAAGGCTTTAAAGTATCCCCAATAAGCTCAACATCGGGTCATATATCGGAGAGAGAGGTGCAGGCGATTGTCCATTACCATGATCTATCTCATTAAAACAAAAAAAAGTCCCACCCCTTTCCCATTCTTAAGGAGAGATTTCCACTTGAGGGACTTTTTTCTTGACCCCTTTCTCCCTCATGTCTAGCCCCATTGCTTTTGAGATTTTAAGACGTTTGCCCCATTAGTTTGGTGATTTTTAAGAATTTCCGCCCCATTCTGTCAATTTTAAGACCTTTCGTGCCATTTAGGTGTCGATTTTATCCTGGCGAGCGATAGCGAGCCTGTAGTTTAAGAGTAATCGGCCTTCGGCCGGGACATATTTCTACCGAAAAATGTACAAATTTATCTTGAAAGGGGGTCAAGGGGGTGAAATTTTAAGATTGCTGGAGGAGTAGGAAACAAACAGAAACCTCCCCTTAAGGTTAGCAAATGACAGGTTTGAGTGGCCAATAAGAGTTTCTCTTGACATTATAATAAACCTTTTAAATGACAATAACCAATGGGCATCCTTCTAAACCTCAGCGAAACCGTATTATACAACGAGGGGTGTGACTTGGAGTTGAACCACTAATAACGACACATGTATCGGATTAAAGGCAGGATATATCGACCTTTTTGGAGTAGTCAGCAGTAGAGAAAACTAGTTGAATTTAACCCTCTCCGACATATGACGCGATTTTGAGCCTATTGGGGATACTTTAAAGCCTTTGTTACCATCAGGGGTATTTAGAAACCTTTAGTTTAGTTACTTCAACCTCTGTAGTTGTCTTTGAGTTAGCTGTGGGCAGAAAACTAATTTTGGAGAAGTCATTATAAGAGTGAGAGAACTCTATTTCTTATTGCTAATCTGACAACCTCTGCGTCATAAATGCGTGAAAGGGTTAAGGAGAACTCAAATATGCTACGTCTGTCGTGTACTTCATATGCTAATTACAATCCCATATCATTGTAAAATAAACATACATGTATTCGTAACCGAAATAAAGTTAGTTTGACAACGTAATTCTGTTTTGTTCTTTGTGTTATTATAGTTTACTTTAGGGGAGGCAGAGGGGTTTTCTCGACCCCCTTCTCCCTCATGTTTAGCCTCGTTAGTTTTGAGATTTTAAGGCGTTTCGACCAACCATGAGTTTGGCTATTTTACCACTTTCATCCCATTTCTTGTCAATTTTAAGAACCTTCGTGCCATTGAAGTGTCAATTTTTTCCTGGCGAGCGATAGCGATCCTGTACTTTTAAGAAGAACCGGCCTTCGGCCGGGCCATTTTTCTATCGAAAAATTTACACATTTATCGGTCTAGGGAGTGTTTTTTAAGTTTGATGGAGTACTAGCGAGGAAACTAAGAAATAAAGGAATAAATTAATTAATAGATAAAAAAAAAACGGCCCATCTCCCCTTAAAACGTCTGTGACAGCAAGAGGAATATTGTAACAACTCATATTCATTCCCATGTCATTGAAATATCTTATTAAACTTTAACTTTCATGTAGTATATATATATATATATATATATATATATATATAATGTAAATCAATTCGAACGTTTGTTTCAGTTTGCAAATATGAGTATTTCCAATCAAATGTTAAATATGATGTGCGTGTGTGTGTACATGTGTGTGTGTGTGTGTGTGTGTGTGTGTGTGTGTATATGTGTGTGTGTGTGTGTATATGTATATGTGTGTGTGTGTGTGTGGGTATATGTGTGTGTGTGTATATGTGTGTGTGTATGTGTGTGTGTGTGTGTGTGTATATAAGTGTGTGTGTGTATATATGTGTGTGTGTGTGTGTATATAAGTGTGTGTGTATATGTGTGTGTGTGTATATATGTGTGTGTGTGTGTGTGTGTGTATATATGTGTGTGTGTGTATATGTGTGTGTGTGTGTATATGTGTGTGTGTGTGTGTGTGTATATATGTGTGTGTGTGTGTATATGTGTGTGTGTGTGTGTGTATATATGTGTGTGTGTGTGTGTGTGTATATGTGTATGTGTGTGTATATGTGTGTTATTATTCAGTATGAAGTAACAGTTTCAAGTTAGTTTTCATAGTTACATATAAAGAGTGGTATAGCCTTCATGTCCGGGATATAAAGAGTGGTATAGCCTTCATGTCCAGGATATAAAGAGTGGTATAGCCTTCATGTCCGGGATATAAAGAGTGGTATAGCCTTCATGTCCAGGATATAAAGAGTGGTATAGCCTTCATGTCCAGGATATAAAGAGTGGTATAGCCTTCATGTCCGGGATATAAAGAGTGGTATAGCCTACATGTCCGGGATATAAAGAGTGGTATAGCCTTCATGTCCAGGATATAAAGAGTGGTATAGCCTTCATGTCCAGGATATAAAGAGTGGTATAGCCTTCATGTCCGGGATATAAAGAGTGGTATAGCCTACATGTCCGGGATATAAAGAGTGGTATAGCCTTCATGTCCGGGATATAAAGAGTGGTATAGCCTTCATGTCCGGGATATAAAGAGTGGTATAGCCTTCATGTCCAGGATATAAAGAGTGGTATAGCCTTCATGTCCAGGATATAAAGAGTGGTATAGCCTTCATGTCCAGGATATAAAGAGTGGTATAGCCTTCATGTCCAGGATATAAAGAGTGGTATAGCCTTCATGTCCAGGATATAAAGAGTGGTATAGCCTTCATGTCCAGGATATAAAGAGTGGTATAGCCTTCATGTCCAGGATATAAAGAGTGGTATAGCCTTCATGTCCAGGATATAAAGAGTGGTATAGCCTTCATGTCCAGGATATAAAGAGTGGTATAGCCTTCATGTCCAGGATATAAAGAGTGGTATAGCCTTCATGTCCGGGATATAAAGAGTGGTATAGCCTTCATGTCCAGGATATAAAGAGTGGTATAGCCTTCATGTCCGGGATATAAAGAGTGGTATAGCCTACATGTCCGGGATATAAAGAGTGGTATAGCCTTCATGTCCAGGATATAAAGAGTGGTATAGCCTTCATGTCCAGGATATAAAGAGTGGTATAGCCTTCATGTCCAGGATATAAAGAGTGGTATAGCCTTCATGTCCAGGATATAAAGAGTGGTATAGCCTTCATGTCCAGGATATAAAGAGTGGTATAGCCTTCATGTCCAGGATATAAAGAGTGGTATAGCCTACATGTCCGGGATATAAAGAGTGGTATAGCCTTCATGTCCAGGATATAAAGAGTGGTATAGCCTTCATGTCCAGGATATAAAGAGTGGTATAGCCTTCATGTCCGGGATATAAAGAGTGGTATAGCCTTCATGTCCAGGATATAAAGAGTGGTATAGCCTTCATGTCCAGGATATAAAGAGTGGTATAGCCTTCATGTCCAGGATATAAAGAGTGGTATAGCCTTCATGTCCAGGATATAAAGAGTGGTATAGCCTTCATGTCCAGGATATAAAGAGTGGTATAGCCTTCATGTCCGGGATATAAAGAGTGGTATAGCCTTCATGTCCAGGATATAAAGAGTGGTATAGCCTTCATGTCCGGGATATAAAGAGTGGTATAGCCTTCATGTCCAGGATATAAAGAGTGGTATAGCCTTCATGTCCAGGATATAAAGAGTGGTATAGCCTTCATGTCCAGGATATAAAGAGTGGTATAGCCTTCATGTCCAGGATATAAAGGATATAAAGAGTGGTATAGCCTTCATGTCCGGGATATAAAGAGTGGTATAGCCTTCATGTCCAGGATATAAAGAGTGGTATAGCCTTCATGTCCGGGATATAAAGAGTGGTATAGCCTTCATGTCCAGGATTTATTTAGTTGTAGACTAAACTCTTAAGGGGGCGACCTGCTTTTTTCTCATTCTTGGTTGTATCCATTGGGCCCCATTCAGCCTACTGTTTTAAGACATTTATCCCCTTTTTCCTGGCGAGCGATAGCGAGCCAGCAATTTTTGGAGACATTTTTTTTATCGAAAAATTTACACATTTACCCAGCTGTCTAACTCATTATTCAAAAAATGGTGGCTCGCTATCGCTCGCCAGGTATAAATCGACACCTGGATGGGAACAATCGTCTTAAAACAGTAGGCTGAATGGGGCCGAATGGATACAACCCAGAGAAAGAAAAAAAACAGGTCACCCCCCTTAATAAATCCAATAATTTACAATGGTTAAATTATTTATAAGTTGACTCATACTTGGAAAGTATCAATCATAAATATGGTTGCTCTCTCTCTCTCTCTCTCTCTCTCTCTCTCTCTCTCTCTCTCTCTCTCTCACACACAAGCAAACATATAAAATACATATGGTGACCTAGTCTAACTTTTGTGTGTATTATGACAAAGTTAGAATAGTTAACCCATATTGGCAACTGTTAGACGATTGTATTCAGCTTAGGAAGGACCTCTAGCACTACTTAGGCTTTAAACTATCTCAACCAAGCGTTTTACCTACCACAGATCCTTCCCAAGCTGCATAATATCGTCTAAATATAGCTAGAATATAGTATAACACACGTCGCTGGTACTGAAAGGGTTAAACGACTTTTTATAACGACGTTCAGGCACCACTCAAAATGTTCTTCTCCTGTTACCTCTTGTTTTCCTTTCTCGTGTGTCTTGCTGATCCTCCCTGTGTGTTATTCTCCTGTTACCTCTCTTTTCTTTCTCGTGTGTCTTGCTGATCCTCCCTATGTGTTGTTTTCCTGTTATCTCTCTTTCCTTTTTTGTGTTTCTTGCTGATCCTCCCTACCCCTTGTGGGAGTAAGGGCTGGCTACTGACTTACTGATTAAAATAGCATAATTAAAACAAAGATGTGGCACGTGACTTCCATGGCCCCCTGTACTGTACGGTAGCGCTAATAAGTCTTGGCTCAGCGGTCATTACGTTAGGCTCGCTCTGTGCTATATTAAGGTCTGTCAGATGTCGAATATGGTGGGTAAGTATAGGAACATGTTTTTATATCTCACTCGCAATGTAGAAACCATGTGTAGATTTTGCTGATACCAATTATCGATCAAAATATACTTTGTGCCGAAACATCACTTATTTGGCCGACTGTACGGTTGGTCAAATAAGTTGTGTCGCCGTTGTCATTACGTTTTGCTCGCTATGTGCTGTATTAATGTCTGTCAGATGTTGAATAGGGTGTGTTAAGATAGGAACATGTTTGTAGATCTCACTCGAAACGATGAATTAATGTTTAGATAGTGCTGATACCAATTTTTGATCAAAACACAATTGGTGCCGATACAGGACTTATTTGGGCGACTGTACATGCAGCAGATAACGTGACTGGCTGAGGGAGGGGACGACAAGGGATAATCGAAGTGTGTCAGGGTCGATCCGGGACCACTAGGTAGTCCTTGTATAGTTCACTAACCACTGTACCATCATAGTCCTTGTATAGTGAACTAATAATAATAATAATAATAAAATAATAATAATAATAATATTTATTCAGTTAGCAATTTACAGAGTTGGTACCACATAATATGTTATAAATATGACATGTACCAGCTTTGCATAATTCCAACTAAGGATAGCCCAATAAGGCCGTTAGGCGTATTTCCATTGGGGTCCTTGTGGGATTAGGTTAGCTGGGGAAAAGGGGAGGATAAAAGAAATAGATACTTTAGAGAAAGTATTTCTAGGGGGTTATTTTAAGATACCTTACATCCTATGGTAAATATCAGTAATCCGTAATCAGTAATCATTTCAGTTTGGTTTGCCTATCTCTTATGTCGTATTTAGTAGTAGACATAAGCTTGGTGCTCCCTTCTCGCAGCTGTTCGGTTCAGGTGTTCCTTCAGGCTACGTCTGAAGGAATACAGTGTTCTCTTTTCACGGACTGACTGGGGTAGGTCGTTCCAGTCTTTGATGGCAGTGAAGAAGAATGTTTGCTTACCCTGTCCTTGGATTCTCGGGACCTTAAAATTAAACATCCTGTTTCTTGTATTATGTCCACTCCTCTCATTTGCTTTAACAAAATCATTCTTTAGATACTCCGGAGCTCTTTCATAGAAAATTTTGAAGGCATTAGTGAGCCTGATTTGTTTGGCCCTGTCAGAGACATTGAGCATACCTAGTGACTGAAGTTGTTCCTGGCCAACATGTGATCTGGGTCCTAGGTTCAGCATGAACCTAACCATTTTATTTTGAGTGACCTGAAGTTTGTGCTGTGCTGATTTAGATGATGCAGAGTACCAGGATGACACAGAATAGTCAAAATGACATTGAACAAGCGCTTGGCAAAGGGTCTTTTTGGTCGCTGCGGGCAAGCATCCCACCTGTCTATACAGGTATTTTATACGTGCTCTACACTTACTCAGGATAGATTCCACAATTGTTTCACCTGACAAACTAGCGTCCAGTTTTAGTCGGAGATATTTAACTTGTGACACTGTTGTTATAGGAATATCATTACAGTTGACCGAGAAGCCCACAATGTCTTTCAGTTTGCGTTTTGTTCCACATAAGATGGCTTCCGTCTTGCCCAGGTGAAGAGATAGTCCATATACCATCATAGTCTTCATAGTTCACTAGCCACATATGATAGTCCTTGTATAGTTGACTACTCATTCATTATGATAGTACTCGTAGTGTACTATAGTTGGTTTTATGCCAGCTGATATTACATTGCTGTCTCGCCATCCAGATTACTCGGCTATTACCAAGAAATAATATTAGCTGAAAATATATAGCATGATAGTTCTCTTAGGGTACTACACCCTGTTCATTATAGCTAGGCCAGGAATCCCGACCCCATCCTATCATAACTCGAAAAGGACTTGAGTAACAGTTGTATATCTACCATCTAGATTCTAGAGAGAGTCAGCCAGTATATAGGATAGGACTGGAATATAGGACAAAAAAGAGAGAAAAAAAAAAGACCGCCCCTCTAACCATTGTAACAATAGAGGTACCCTATTTGTCTCAATGATTTAAGGGGAGATTTCCACTTGAGGGATTTTTTTCTGGGCTCCTTTCTCCCTCATGTTTAGCCCCATTGTTTTTCTAATTTTAAGACGTTTGCCCCATTATTTTGACGATTTTAAGAACTTTCAACCCATTTCTGTCAATTTGAAGACCTTTCGTGCCATTTAGCTGTCGATTTTATCCTGGCGAGCGATAGCGAGCCTGTAATTTAAGAGGAACCGGCTTTCAGCCGGGACATTTTTCTACCGAAAAATGTACACATTTATCTTGAAAGGGGCTCAAGGGGGTGTAATCTTAAGCTTGAAGGATTTCTAGGGACCAAACTAAAAACCTCCCCTTAAGACAAGTGAGGGACCTAGATGTGTGTGAATTTGTATTTTGTTTGTGTGTGTTCATTTTGATATGTTGTGTTGTCCCTATACTGGCTCTGTCTTGAGTCGCCCCCCCCCAAAAAAAAAAAAAATAATAATAATAATTGAAAATAAAAGAGAAAAAAATAAATAAAAAAATCAAATAGAAAAAGTGGGGAATGGGCATGATTATAATTATATAATATAATTAGAGTTTGGCATTCCCTATCTTACACCAGTTTTAATTACAGCTATTCCTCAGGCTAGTCCTCTGGCAAATATGTAGGCCAGGACTCTTGAACATTAAGGAGAGATGATGGGTCGTTTTTCTGGTCCCCCTTCGGCCTCATTTTTAGCCTCATTACTTTTTCAGATTATAAGACATTCGGCCCATTAGTTTGGTGATTTCAAGACCTTTCGACCCATTTCTTTGTCAATATTTAGACTTTTTGTGTCATTGAGGCGTCTATTTTTTCCTGGCGAGCGATAGCGAGCCTGTAATTTAAGAGGAACCGGCTTTCATAGAAAAATGTACACATATATTTTGAAGGAGGGTCTTGGGGGGGGCATGTTATTTAAGGGGAGATTTCCACTTGAAGGACTTTTTACTTGACCCCTTTCTCCCTCATGTCTAGCCCCATTGCTTTTGAGATTTTAAGACGTTCGCCCTAGTAGTTTGGACATTTAAGACATTTTGCCCCATTTCTGTCAATTTTAAGACCTTTCGTGCCATTAAGGTGTCGATTTTTTCTTGGCGAGCGATAGCGAGCCTGTAATTTAAGAGCAACCGGCCTCGACATTTTTCTACCGAAAAATGTACAAATTTATCTTGAAAGGGGGTCTAGGGGGGTGTAATTTTAAGCTTGATGAAAACGTAGGGAACAAACTAAACACCTCCCCTTAAGCTTGATGGAGGTCTAGGGAGGAAACTAAAAAAAAGTAATATAAAAATACATAAACGAACAAATAAATACGCCCCCCCCCCTTAATAAATACGCCCCCCCCCCCACTTAATACGCCCCCCCCCCCCCTTAACCTCTATAACTCACAAGCGACTAAAGTAATCGAGCTATTATGTCTACCATTTGGGAAGGATCAGCCAGGGAATAGGTGTGGAAACTTGCAGCCCATTTACTCCAGCCCTTTTTGAGTTACAGAGGTTAGGGTTCACGATCTCTAGTCGACCTATTTGGAACAGGGTATAGGCACTGTTGATAATAGTAGTAGTAGACCATCCCACTCTTCCACTAGTCTATTCGCTGTAAGTAGGCTAGAAATCATGACCTCTGACCTCTGCAACTAAACAAAACACGACTAGAGTAATCGCGCTAATATTGCTACCATTTGGGAAGGGTCAGCCAAGGAATATATGTGGCAATTTACAGCCCATTTGCTCCAGCCCTTTTTGAGTTACGGAGGATAGAAGTCATGATTTTTCGCCTACTTACAGCGAATAGAGTATAGTAAACCGTCCCACTCTTCCACTCTTCCTATCGGGCCAATGTGTGAGTGGTCCCCTGTACAAATTGACAATCTACCTATATGACAACAAGGGGCATACTGATTATCGTTGTGTGTGTGTGTGTGTGTGAGAGAGAGGGATAAAAATAAAAAGATGAAAAATTATGAAACGGACGTCCCTGATACTGAATGGGTTAATACTGCTACAGCCGATGTTTTATTATATATATATATATATATATATATATATATATAATTTTTGTCTTTTCTTTTCTTTTTCTATTTTTTTTTGAGCGAGGGGGCCCCGGGGGGTTGGCTATTGTGGTGGTTTTCTTGTTTGATTAATATTGAGGCTTCGATTGTTGTTTTGTTTCCATTATCGATCAATTTATTATAGTATGCTCCATAAACTAAACTACGAAAATGCCAACACCCCCCCACTCCCCTCCCCCTAAAATCTCCTTCGAGCTAAATATGCACATGTTTTCCATAAATAAATCATGTATCTAAATTACAGGCTTGTTATCACCTCAATGGAACGAATCGTCTAATAATTATTTGTCAGTCTGATAAAACGAAAGTTCTTCAAATAGCCAAAATATCGTGGCGAAACAGGAGGTTAAAAAAAAAGACTATCTCAGGTTAGATAGAGATAACCCATTTCAGAGACGTCTTTATATTTCAGAGACGTCTTTAGATTTCAGAGACGTCTTTAGATTTCAGAGACGTCTTTAGATTTCAGAGACGTCTTTAGATTTCAGAGACGTCTTTAGATTTCAGAGACGTCTTTAGATTTCAGAGACGTCTTTATATTTCAGAGAAGTCTTTATATTTTTTTCTAGCTATGTTTAGACTATTTTGTACAATTTACGAAGGATTTGGGGTAGTAAGAAAGGTTAAGTGAGCGTTTTGGAAGCCTGCTAGTTGTTGGAGGCCGTTTTGAACTGAAAAAATCGTCTATCAGTAGCCGAAATTAATGAAAAGGAAGTCACCGGTACTGAATGGACTTAACCCCTTCTGTACCGGCGATGTCTTTTTAAATTTATTCTGGCTACTGTTAGATAATTTTGTTCAGTTTAATAATGAGGAATTAATATGCTGCGAACTATCTCACATGCCGATTTTTACTACCACAGATCCTTTTTATGCTGCATAAAATCGTCAAAATATAGCTAGGATTAATTTAAGAAACATCGCCGGTACTGAAGAGGGTGTCACATTAGCACCATCATCGGCAATTTTGGATCCACACTTTAATTCTGGCAAATTGTTGATAACATTGAGTGGTAGTATTGTCAACCAAGCCAGGCTTACGTTGTTATATGTGGCAACAGTCTTATAAACGTGTATCTTAAAAGTTGCCAGATCAGAGTTGTGGAAAACTAGTTGATAGAAAAAGATGTCGTGTGATATTCCCCAATAAATAATACATCTCTCCACATAATGGCATAATACAGTACTGGGCGACTGAATGACAGTTAATCAATCATAAAATTCACCTTGATGAAAAGGTAAATTGTGCAATTGCAATTTATTTAACTAGTTCCTCAAAAGTAAAATTCGATAATAAAAAATGCACAATTATATATATATATATATATATATATATATATATATATATATATATATAGGGTGCTCCAGTAATGCTTTTCATAAATTATATGGTGGACTCATCAGACAAAAATAAGAATACATTACTCTATGAACATGAGGTTGAGTATTTATAATAACGGAGTTATTACACGATTTAAGTTAACGATTGATACAATGCCATTCAGTCCAAGGGGTAATGTTGCCATTTTAGTGGATTATATCCATTTGGCCTTCGCTATCGCTTGCTAGCCTCAAGATAGTGAGCAGTAGCGATCTGACTTTTCGGTAGAAAAATATGTCCGGCTTCGCCGGATTTGATTTTTCTACCGAAAAAATCAGCTCGCTACCGCTCGCTAGCCTGAAGAGAGAACGCCGATTGGATACAAACAAAGTCAGATCGCTACTGCTCACTATCTTGAGGCTTTGCAAGCGATAGCGAAGGCCAAATGGATATAATCAATCATAAAATTCACCTTGATGAAAAGGTAAATTGTGCAATTGCAATTTATTTAACTAGTTCCTCAAAAGTAAAATTCGATAATAAAAAATGCACAATTATATATATATATATGGCAGGTTTTTAGCTACCAATATTCGTTTAAAGGTCAAATTATTATGTTTACTATAATTGACCTGTTCACGCCTTCTTTTAACTCCTATATTATTATAGCACCCAACAATATACCGTGTCCATGCTCGTCAATTGCTCTATTATGGGGAGATTTCCACTTTAGGGATTTTTTTTCTTCACCCCTTCCTCCCTATCTTTAGCCCCATTGCTTTTGAGATTTTAAGACCTTCGCCCCATTTCTGTCAATTTTAAGACCTTTCGTGCCGTTAAGGTGTCGATTTTTTCCTGGCAAGCGATAGCGAGCCTGTAATTTAAGAGCGGGACATTTTTCTACCGAAAAATGTACAAATTTATCTTGAAAGGGGGTCTAGGGGGTGTAATTTTAAGCTTGATGAAAAAGTAGGGAACAAACTAAATACCTCCCCTTAAGTCATGGAGCAATATATATATCACGCTTGGGTCATAATGCTCTATCCTTATGTCTGTAAAATATTGAATAACTTATGTACAGTAGATGTAAACCAAAGTATTTCAATATTCCCAAGCAATAACTATAGTCTATCCATTATAAGGAGGCCAAAAATCTTGACCACTAACCCTTGTAACTTAGGTAATCGAACTAACACACTCACAGTACATATTATTTAACACACGAGAGGGAGGGAAGGAGGAGGGGGTGATACGAGGATAACGTTCTATGCAAGCTAAATTATAAGGTATTTTTCTTGATCCACTTCACCCGGTTAGTTTTGAGATTTTAAGATGTTCGCACCATTAGTTTGGGTAATTTATTTCTTGTCAATTTGAAGACCTTTCGTGCCATGTAGATGTCGTTTATTTTCCTGGCAAGCGCGAGCGAGCTTGCAATTTAGGGGGAAACTGTCTTCGGCCGGGGCAGTTTTCTACCAAAAAATGCACAAATTTATTTCTTGGGGGTATTTTATTTGTCTATTTATATTGTTTAGTATCGATGGAGGTCTAGGGAGGAAATTGAGAGAACAAAGGATAACATTAAAAACAAAAAAAATCCTTAATTTACGAACACGAAAACGTACACATTCACAGGTAGTTGACTCACATATAGGCATATTCCCAAAGCACTCATTACGCGTACATTCAGTAACATTGACATACCTACACGAATGCATACACACAAAGTCATACACCAACACATAAAGGTACACAGTAAATATCCACTACTTTAAGGGGGGGTCACTGGCTTTTTTCTCCTTTTCTATTTCTCTCTTTGGCTTGTATCCATTCGGCCCATACTGTTTTAGGACAGTTATCCCCATCCAGGTGTCGATATTTTCCTGGCGAGCGATAGCGAGCCAGCATTGTAGGGAGAAATCCGGCTTCGCCGGAGAAATTTTTCTATCGAAAAATTTACAAATTTAGCCTGCTGTCAATACAAAAATATATATATGCTGGCTCGATACCGCTCGCCAGGAAAATATTGACACCTGGATGGGGGTAAGCGTCTTAAAACAGTAGGCTGAATGGGGCCGAATGGATACAAGCCAAAGAGAGAGGGACAGAAAGAGGAAAAAAGCGAGTTGGGCTCCCTTAAAAGTAAACTGGATAGGCAACAGAAACGGAGACAGGACAACACGAGCGCAGCTCAATTCCTGTAAAATACAAATATGTGAATACAAATATGTGAATACAAATATGTGAATACAAATATGTGAATACAAATATGTGAATACAAATATGTGAATACAAATATGTGAATACAAATATGTGAATATAATTAGTTTGATAATATAGACTGGCAGAATTTGCATATAATTGGCATAATTGTTGCGCAGACATAGTGTTACAACCCGGAAGTTATGAGGAGTTTTAATTAGGCCTGGTAAGCACTACGGGTATGCTAACTCCAAAATTGTCACACTAGACTGAATAGATTAGAAGTGAATTCAGTGAGGTGAGTAATAGTCTGTTTAACAGACTTATGCCAAGACTCGGTAGTCTATTTTAGAGATGGTAGTTATAGCATATATAGCAGTTTATTTATGTAAGTTATTATATCATAAGCCACTTTGATCTTATAAACTTGACCACACCACTAACCTCTTTGTACCAAACTAATGCACATAATATTATGGTTAAGAAAATATATAATTTTAATATATATATATATATATATATATATATACTGAATTATAAAAGAAAGGAGTTTATATAATATAAAGAATTGCAAGTAACTACTATGGATTTCAAAGGCAGCGTCACACTGTTTTTCGCAAATATCTCTCAAATGAATTGTTGTATCAGTATGGTATTTCAGCACAAAGCCTGTTACACCCCGACCTAATTTATGGCCGATATAGCATTTTGCTATATGTGTTACGTTAGCAGTTTACTCGTGAATATTAAGACGAAGCCGGGAGGTCACGTGTACACATTCAAAGGAATGTGTAGTATTCGTCTTACCCCCCAACACCCCCCAAACCACTGCTTAGCTACCCCTAAATCTCTCCCTCCTCACCTTCCTTACCCCTCACCGTCTCCCCATCCACACCCCCTCCTCACTCTCGTCTCCCTGCATCTCCCATCAATATATTATACGGTTCATGTTATGCACTGTACTTGTAGCTACTTATATTATGTCAGTATATATATAGATATAATAATTATAGTGTATGCACTAATATTCATGCAGCTTACGATATTATTGAGTACGTAAACAAGGGGTAATGCAAATTGTTATGGAGGCAAGACGTATTCCACACTGTTAATTACTGTATAACCGGATGTTTGTGCACATGTGGTAGAAGGACAAAGAACACGTTCTATTGGTATTACCTGTGGTCTGGACCTATTGTGATAACTTGTTTTTAGTTTGTGCTAAATACTGTGCATTAATCATAAAATATAAACATAGTTAAGTTAAGATATTAATATTTTGTTAACTTGTGTCTTTGACAACCACATCATCACCTATAGACTGCATATACTTCTCTCCATCACTGCATCTCTCATTGTAGCCTTATCAAATAAATATAAAGTACCAAATACACTGCATATATTGTGACGCATCATTAGGACTATTACATACATTACATTACTGTCATGAAGTAGATGCATTATGATCGATAAATATATTGTAGGAATAAAATGAGGCAAACATGACAATACTGTAAACCATATATTCGCTATCACTGCCCATGAAAACATCGTCAGAAAGTGACGAGGGATGGGGGGGGGGGGGGGGGGGGCAATTACAGGAGGCGGAATGTATTCAATAAAGGTACAGTTTACATATCATGACACGGTTCAGAACACACGTAATAACATACGATTCCGTTTATTTGGTTTACTACACATGACTGCATGCATTGGCCTCCTAATACACACATACGGCAAAACAGCCATTACCAAGGGGATTATGCATTGCTTTCATGCTCGTTCGCCCCACTTCTCGTTTCCATGCCCAGACATAGCAGTAACTGTATGAATAATAGCAAAGTATGATACTTAAATACATAATTATATAGTTTTTAATGTACGTAATCACAATAACCTAAGTATTCACGATAACATAAACCGTATACTACAGCTTTGAAAGAGGGAGGGTGAGTGGGAGTAATGAGAGAGACGGGGAGAGGGTGAACTAGGCACCTGGGGTAATGGTCTGGGGGTTGGTAGGGGGGTTGGAGGGGTTAGACAGTACCCCTCACTCGTCTGAATGTGTACAAGACCCTAGAGGCGATGACTGGATTAGACTTAATATTCTTCAGTAAACTTCTGACTAAACACTTATGGCAATGTAATATATTATCTATAAATTAGGTCGGGGTGTAACAGGCTTTGTGCTGAAATACCATACTGATACAACAATTCATTTGAGATATATTTGCGAAAAACAGTGTGACGCTGCCTTTGAAATCCATAGTAGATTAAAAAGGAAAACAATATATTTATATGAATATTAATATATAAATTATAATAATTTATCTCTATGAACAAACAAACAAACAAAAAAAGGAAAAAAGAAAAGAACCTTATATACTAATGTAAACAAATGACACACGTAATAATAGGAATGAGGCTATGACAGACAAGACACTACTCCCTGGTTATGAGGCTATGACAGACAAGACACTACTCCCTGGTTATCAGCTATGGACAGACAAGACACTACTCCCTGGTTAGAGGCTATTGACAGACAAGACACTACTCCCTGGTATGAGGCTATGACAGACAAGACACTACTCCCTGGTTATGAGGCTATGACAGACAAGACACTACTCCCTGGTTATGAGGCTATGACAGACAAGACACTACTCCCTGGTTATGAGGCTATGACAGACAAGACACTACTCCCTGGTTATGAGGCTATGACAGACAACACTACTCCCTGGTTATGAGGCTATGACAGACAAGACACTACTCCCTGGTTATGAGGCTATGACAGACAAGACACTACTCCCTGGTTATGAGGCTATGACAGACAAGACACTACTCCCTGGTTATGAGGCTATGACAGACAAGACACTACTCCCTGGTTATGAGGCTATGACAGACAAGACACTACTCCCTGGTTATGAGGCTATGACAGACAAGACACTACTCCCTGGTTATGAGGCTATGACAGACAAGACACTACTCCCTGGTTATGAGGCTATGACAGACAAGACACTACTCCCTGGTTATGAGGCTATGACAGACAAGACACTACTCCCTGGTTATGAGGCTATGACAGACAAGACACTACTCCCTGGTTATGAGGCTATGACAGACAAGACACTACTTGTCTACTAGATCAACACAGAACCAACCCAAATGGATGAATAATAGACTATTAGATCTTCTAGGACAAAAGAGAGGAATATATAGAAAAATTAGAAAAGGCGAAATTCACCTACTTGCTTACTATCAGAATCTATCAAGACAGGTAAAAAAGGATATTAGGAAAGAAAAAAGAAATTATGAAATTAAGGTTGCCAATGACTCAAAAAATAATCCTAAAGCTTTTTACCAACTATATAAATCCAAGGTTAGAGATGTAATTGGTCCCCTTAAAACTTCGATAGGAGAAATGACAGAAAATGATTTAGAAATGTGCAGTACATTAAATGGTCAATTTCTTTCCGTTTTCACTAATGAAAATTTGGCACAGTTTCCAGAAGTCCGTAAGGTATATAGCGATAGTATAGAAAATAGGTTAAGTACGGTTACTATAAGTAGAAATGATGTGCTTAAGGAAATTGACAGACTGAAACCTCATAAATCGCCTGGTCCTGATGAGGTATATGCTAGAGTATTAAAAGAATGTAGGGATGAGTTAAGTTACCCATTAACATTTTTATTTAACAAGTCATTGGAGACAGGTATAGTTCCAGAAGCTTGGAAGCTTGCAAACGTAGTTCCGATCTTCAAAAAAGGTGACAAATCAATAGCATCCAATTACCGTCCCATTAGTCTTACATCAATCATAGGAAAGCTACTAGAGTCAATTATTGCTAGTAAAATTAGAAACCACTTAGATACATTTAATTTAATAAATTCTTCTCAGCATGGATTCACTCAGGGACGTTCTTGCCTTACTAATTTGCTTAGTTTTTTCTCAGAGGTATATGAAGCAGTAGATAATGACAAGTCATATGATATAATATATTTAGATTTCAGTAAAGCTTTCGACAGAGTCCCCCACGAGAGATTGATGAGAAAGGTTGAGGCGCATGGAATAGGTGGGGCGTTGTTGGGATGGATTAGGTCATGGCTAATTGGTAGGAAGCAGAGAGTCAGCATAAATGGTACGAAGTCAGAATGGGGAGCAGTCAAAAGTGGTGTCCCCCAGGGATCTGTATTAGGTCCTCTGTTGTTTGTTATATACATAAATGACCTTGATTTAGGTATAACTAGTAGGATAAGTAAATTTGCAGACGATACCAAGATGGGGAGAACAATTGATTCAGATAGAGATATAGAGTGCCTCCAAAGGGATCTAGATACCTTACACGAATGGTCAGTAAATTGGCAGATGAAGTTTAACATTGACAAATGCAAGGTATTAAAGATAGGGAAGATGCATACAAATGTTAAATATAAACTAGCTAATGTGGAATTAGAAAACTCGAATTGTGAGAAAGATCTAGGTGTGTTTGTTAGCAATGATTTGAAGCCTAGACAACAGTGTATAAGCGTTCGAAACAAGGCAAACAGGATTCTCGGGTTCATCTCAAGGAGTGTGAGTAACAGAACTGCTGATGTTATCTTAAAACTTTACTTGTCATTAGTGAGACCCCATATGGATTATGCTGTTCAATTTTGGTGTCCTTATTACAGAATGGACATAGATTCATTGGAGAGAGTACAACGTAGAATGACAAAAATGATCCATAATATTAGAAATCTTCAGTATAAAGAAAGGTTGAAGAAATTAGGCTTACATTCGTTAGAGAGACGCAGAGTTAGAGGGGATATGATAGAGGTGTTCAAGTGGGTTAGTGGGATTAACAAAGGGGACATGACAAATGTACTAAAGCTCAGTGATAGCGAAAGAACTCGTACCAATGGTTTCAAATTAGATAAATTTCGTTTCAGAAAAGATATAGGCAAATATTGGTTTGGTAACAGAGTTGTAGATGGGTGGAATGGACTACCAAGTGCTATAGTGGGATTAAAAACGATAGGGAGCTTTAAGATAAAATTGGATAAGCATATGGACGAGAAGGGTTGGGTGTGAAGGGGGATCAGCAGGGTTGGGCCAATCAGCGCTCTGCAGACCCCCGTAATCCTGCGTTAATCTCTAACCGTTTTGGTAAGATGATCCTCAGGGTATTAGAGTGTTGAGCCTATAATTGGGCTTTGTAATTGGGGTTGTGTGGGACAGGGATCTGCCTTGCTTAGGCCAATCGGCTTTCTGCAGACTCCCATTTTCTTATGTTCTTATGTTCTACTCCCTGGTTATGAGGCTATGACAGACAAGACACTACTCCCTGGTTATGAGGCTATGACAGACAACACACTACTCCCTGGTTATGAGGCTATGACAGACAAGACACTACTCCCTGGTTATGAGGCTATGACAGACAAGACACTACTCCCTGGTTATGAGGCTATGACAGACAAGACACTACTCCCTGGTTATGAGGCTATGACAGACAACACACTACTCCCTGGTTATGAGGCTATGACAGACAAGACACTACTCCCTGGTTATGAGGCTATGACAGACAAGACACTACTCCCTGGTTATGAGGCTATGACAGACAAGACACTACTCCCTGGTTATGAGGCTATGACAGACAAGACACTACTCCCTGGTTATGAGGCTATGACAGACAAGACACTACTCCCTGGTTATCAGGCTATGACAGACAAGACACTACTCCCTGGTTATGAGGCTATGACAGACAACACACTACTCCCTGGTTATCAGGCTATGACAGACAAGACACTCCCTGGTTATGAGGCTATGACAGACAAGACACTACTCCCTGGTTATGAGGCTATGACAGACAAGACACTACTCCCTGGTTATGAGGCTATGACAGACAAGACACTACTCCCTGGTTATGAGGCTATGACAGACAAGACACTACTCCCTGGTTATGAGGCTATGACAGACAAGACACTACTCCCTGGTTATGAGGCTATGACAGACAAGACACTACTCCCTGGTTATGAGGCTATGACAGACAAGACACTACTCCCTGGTTATGAGGCTATGACAGACAAGACACTACTCCCTGGTTATGAGGCTATGACAGACAAGACACTACTCCCTGGTTATGAGGCTATGACAGACAGACACTACCCCCTGGTTATGAGGCTATGACAGACAACACACTACTCCCTGGTTATGAGGCTATGACAGACAAGACACTACTCCCTGGTTATGAGGCTATGACAGACAAGACACTACTCCCTGGTTATGAGGCTATGACAGACAAGACACTACTCCCTGGTTATGAGGCTATGACAGACAAGACACTACTCCCTGGTTATGAGGCTATGACAGACAAGACACTACTCCCTGGTTATGAGGCTATGACAGACAAGACACTACTCCCTGGTTATGAGGCTATGACAGACAAGACACTACTCCCTGGTTATGAGGCTATGACAGACAAGACACTACTCCCTGGTTATGAGGCTATGACAGACAAGACACTACTCCCTGGTTATGAGGCTATGACAGACAAGACACTACTCCCTGGTTATGAGGCTATGACAGACAAGACACTACTCCCTGGTTATGAGGCTATGACAGACAAGACACTACTCCCTGGTTATGAGGCTATGACAGACAAGACACTACTCCCTGGTTATGAGGCTATGACAGACAAGACACTACTCCCTGGTTATGAGGCTATGACAGACAAGACACTACTCCCTGGTTATGAGGCTATGACAGACAAGACACTACTCCCTGGTTATGAGGCTATGACAGACAAGACACTACTCCCTGGTTATGAGGCTATGACAGACAAGACACTACTCCCTGGTTATGAGGCTATGACAGACAAGACACTACTCCCTGGTTATGAGGCTATGACAGACAAGACACTACTCCCTGGTTATGAGGCTATGACAGACAAGACACTACTCCCTGGTTATGAGGCTATGACAGACAAGACACTACTCCCTGGTTATGAGGCTATGACAGACAAGACACTACTCCCTGGTTATGAGGCTATGACAGACAAGACACTACTCCCTGGTTATGAGGCTATGACAGACAAGACACTACTCCCTGGTTATGAGGCTATGACAGACAAGACACTACTCCCTGGTTATGAGGCTATGACAGACAAGACACTACTCCCTGGTTATGAGGCTATGACAGACAAGACACTACTCCCTGGTTATGAGGCTATGACAGACAAGACACTACTCCCTGGTTATGAGGCTATGACAGACAAGACACTACTCCCTGGTTATGAGGCTATGACAGACAAGACACTACTCCCTGGTTATGAGGCTATGACAGACAAGACACTACTCCCTGGTTATGAGGCTATGACAGACAAGACACTACTCCCTGGTTATGAGGCTATGACAGACAAGACACTACTCCCTGGTTATGAGGCTATGACAGACAAGACACTACTCCCTGGTTATGAGGCTATGACAGACAGACACTACCCCCTGGTTATGAGGCTATGACAGACAACACACTACTCCCTGGTTATGAGGCTATGACAGACAAGACACTACTCCCTGGTTATGAGGCTATGACAGACAAGACACTACTCCCTGGTTATGAGGCTATGACAGACAAGACACTACTCCCTGGTTATGAGGCTATGACAGACAAGACACTACTCCCTGGTTATGAGGCTATGACAGACAAGACACTACTCCCTGGTTATGAGGCTATGACAGACAAGACACTACTCCCTGGTTATGAGGCTATGACAGACAAGACACTACTCCCTGGTTATGAGGCTATGACAGACAAGACACTACTCCCTGGTTATGAGGCTATGACAGACAAGACACTACTCCCTGGTTATGAGGCTATGACAGACAAGACACTACTCCCTGGTTATGAGGCTATGACAGACAAGACACTACTCCCTGGTTATGAGGCTATGACAGACAAGACACTACTCCCTGGTTATGAGGCTATGACAGACAAGACACTACTCCCTGGTTATGAGGCTATGACAGACAAGACACTACTCCCTGGTTATGAGGCTATGACAGACAAGACACTACTCCCTGGTTATGAGGCTATGACAGACAAGACACTACTCCCTGGTTATGAGGCTATGACAGACAAGACACTACTCCCTGGTTATGAGGCTATGACAGACAAGACACTACTCCCTGGTTATGAGGCTATGACAGACAAGACACTACTCCCTGGTTATGAGGCTATGACAGACAAGACACTACTCCCTGGTTATGAGGCTATGACAGACAAGACACTACTCCCTGGTTATGAGGCTATGACAGACAAGACACTACTCCCTGGTTATGAGGCTATGACAGACAAGACACTACTCCCTGGTTATGAGGCTATGACAGACAAGACACTACTCCCTGGTTATGAGGCTATGACAGACAAGACACTACTCCCTGGTTATGAGGCTATGACAGACAAGACACTACTCCCTGGTTATGAGGCTATGACAGACAAGACACTACTCCCTGGTTATGAGGCTATGACAGACAAGACACTACTCCCTGGTTATGAGGCTATGACAGACAAGACACTACTCCCTGGTTATGAGGCTATGACAGACAAGACACTACTCCCTGGTTATGAGGCTATGACAGACAAGACACTACTCCCTGGTTATGAGGCTATGACAGACAACACACTACTCCCTGGTTATGAGGCTATGACAGACAAGACACTACTCCCTGGTTATGAGGCTATGACAGACAACACACTACTCCCTGGTTATGAGGCTATGACAGACAAGACACTACTCCCTGGTTATGAGGCTATGACAGACAAGACACTACTCCCTGGTTATGAGGCTATGACAGACAAGACACTACTCCCTGGTTATGAGGCTATGACAGACAAGACACTACTCCCTGGTTATGAGGCTATGACAGACAAGACACTACTCCCTGGTTATGAGGCTATGACAGACAAGACACTACTCCCTGGTTATGAGGCTATGACAGACAAGACACTACTCCCTGGTTATGAGGCTATGACAGACAAGACACTACTCCCTGGTTATGAGGCTATGACAGACAAGACACTACTCCCTGGTTATCAGCACAGCTAGCGGTATTTAGTGGCACACAATACAGGATAACACCTCCACACAAATCTCCAGGAGCCGATATATCCAAGACGCTGGTTGAGTATATACTGATTGCATAATTATGAATTCAAGAGGAATTACAACACCTTCCGTCACAGCCTGAACCCCTTATACACGTATAGAAAGGTAACTAGAAAACAGAAGATTGACAAGTACAGCGCCATCTATTATTAAGAACATTAAATAATATACAAAATGAATCTCAACTGAGACGTCATAGTCGACCCTGGCTGGCACAACAAAACAACTCAGAGTGCCGAGCTATAGAGAGTCGAAAGGGGTCGAGCACAGCAGAAACTCTCGAAGCTTCACAGTGGCGAAGGATGTGACACATACCAATATTAGTTACAAGTATAATGACACACACAGACAAATACAGACACACCTACATATACTCTTGGGTTGGAGAGTTTCACAGAGTAGGGGTGGGATTGTGTTGCAAGACGGGTACTACGTACCCTACGTAGAGGAGGTGGTATACATTGGGAAAGCTCTGAGGAACACTGATTATTGTAGTGGCGATAGAATAGCGAGAGAGATTGCAGAGAGTTGGTTAGTGGACGGGAGTTAATGATACGAAAGGCTTTCCTTTCTACTTTGTCTAGGAGATCGGTGTAAGAGGATCCTCCCCACACATGTGAACAATACTCAATACAAGGACGCACCGTGCCCCTGTACAGAGCCAGAAGCTGAGCAGGGGTAAAGAACCCCTTGAGGCAGTTGAACACACCCAGCTTCTGGGAAGCTGCCTTAGCAGCCGCAGTAAAAGGGTTTAAGTCCCCATACTATTGTCTGGTCTGTGTTCAATACAGATTCTAAATTCTAATGGGTTCGTCGCTATTAGTGTTCACTACTCTATCATGTAATGGAAGATGTAATTGAAAAGGAAGTTTATTTTGGTAACATAGTAGGTGTGTGCGTATGTTGCGTGTGTGTGTGTTTGTGTGTGTGTGTGTGTGTGCTCAAGGACACGTTCATAATATTAATATAGAAGCTCAGTTGACCAAATGATTGATTTATTAATGGTGAATATGGTTAGTTGGTCGTGTGCTATATTTCTGTGTACATTTTATACAATATATTGAAGACACACTTTGATAATTTACCTCACATATAAGGATAATTCGGTGTATATACTGTAAATGTGTAATAACTTGATAATTGGTGTTATAACAGAGTTAGCTTTGCCACCTGTACCTGAGAAAATATACACATAATAAGGCTCACCTGTCACGTACCGTAGTAAATAGTATGCATGTGACCTTACCTCTCCCCCTCCCCCCCCCCCCCTTTCTCTCTCTCTCTCTCTCTCTATACTAGTATTTAATTCCTGACCACATCGTTTGGATTGTATGGTCTCTGTGGTCAGTGTATCTATGTAAAACTCTCTCTCTCTTCTCTTCTCTTCTCTTCTCTTCTCTTCTCAAGTGTTCAAAATCATCAAAGGCATCGACAATATGGACTGTAGTAAGTACTTCACTATCGACCAATCTAATTACACGCGGGGAAACGGTTGCAAAATTATTGGTAAATCTTTTAACTCACACGAATCTAAGAATTTCTTCTTCAATCGAGTTGTCAACTTGTGGAATGGGCTTCCCCGAAACGTTATAAACTGCATCACCGTTGATTCATTTAAACTCCGCCTAGACAAATATCTCGCATCAAACCCGCGACTGACTGCGTTTGTAAATGAATAACTTTATTTTATCCCCCCCTCAGTTACTAACCCATCTGTCCTCTACTAACTTCCTAATCCTGCCACGGACATTAGTTCCAGGGCAGTAATTCCCTTTCCAATGTTCCCTTACCCACTCTAAACCACTGTTTGGGCACTTGATCCTCAGTGTTTTGGAGGACAAGCAACCTAGAAGGGTCACTAGATCTGTTGTTGCTTGATTTCCTATGTACTCCTTTTGTACTCCTTTGTACTCTCTCTCTCTCTACTAGTATTTAATTCCTGACCACATCGTTTGGATCGTATGGTCTTTGTGGCCAGTGTATCTATGTAAAACTCTCTCTCTCTTCTCTTCTCTTCTCTTCTCTTCTCTTCTCTTCTCTTCTCTTCTCTCTCTCTCTCTCTTAGCTTTGAGGTTTTAAGACGTTCGTTCCGTTAATTTGGCGATTTTGAGATCTTGCGCCTCATTTTTTTGTATCAATATTAAGACATCTCGTGCCCTCTAGGTTTCGACTTTTATTACTGGCGAGCAATAGCGAGCCCCCCCCTCTCTCTCTCTCTCTCTCTCTCTCTCTCTCTCTCTCTCTCTCTCTCTCTCTCTCTCTCTCTCTCTCTCTCTCTCTCTCTCTCTCTTTCCTTCAAGTTTCCTTTTCTATCGGATATGCCATTTCTACTAGAATAATAAAGTCCTGACCACCTCGTTTGGATCGTAAGGTCTGTGTGGCCAGTGTATCTCTGTGTATATCTATGAACATCTCTCTCTCAGCCTTGACCTTCAGAGCAGAGGACCACCATCAATCATTCATAGCCTCCCGTCTCAGAACCCTTATGTGAGGTAACCTGAATTGGTCTAGTTTGGTAACACTGGGATAACAAGTGTTTTAAGTTCATGTGGTTATTTTGAGACTGGTGAGCTTTGATTGATTCTGAGAAACATAAATAAGTCTTTGACACACACACACACACTCACACACACACACACACTCACACTCACACACACACTCACACTCACACACACACACACTCACACTCACACACACACACTCACACTCACACTCACACTCTCTCTCTCTCTCTCTCTCTCTGAGCTAGCTGCGTGGCTAGCTCAGTGGTACCGTCCCTGCCTGCAACCCAGCAGGTTGGGGTTCAAATCTCACTCAGGTTGATGAAAGTTTTCTGAGACATAGCCGGAGGTTACCATCTCCCTTGAGCAAGGCGATGGGTAATAGTCATTGATGATAATGTCTAGGAAGCGGGACAATACAAGCCAAAAACTCAATTCCTGTCAAACTACAATTATGAATACTCATGTTTGCACGAATGCGTATAATCACCTATGTATCATTTATTCTTTAGAGTAATGTGGGATTCGTTCAATATTTTGTAGGCCAATCGTAATAACCTTTTACCTCCTTCGTCCGATGTAGAAAGTTTGCATTTATACGATATTTGAATTCAGCCAATGGTTTGAATGAAATGGGGGTGGCATATATTAATTGATAGTAAATATGTTATAGAACCGTCTGTGTAGAGGATGTATGTAACAAATAGGAACGCTCACAGAAGCCACGAATACAGTATTAGAGTCTGTTCATTCTAGGTTGGGGCAGAAATCGTAACCTCTAACCTCTGTAACGCAAAATGGGCTAGAGCAAATGAGCTGTCAATTTATACACGTATTCCCTAGCCAAGTCTTCCTATTTGGTAGAAATATTAGCTCGATTACTCTAGTTTGAGTTATGAGAGGTTAGGGGGGTTACGATCTCTGTCCAACCTAGAATGAACGGACTACAGTTATCCGCTTCACGTTACTGATGGCTAGATATGGGTTACAGTAAAGCTCAATTATTTTACCATACTCGGTTACCTTTTCAGCTGAGGATAAATTGAACACCTTAGCAGCTAATTTCTCGATATTTAAGGGGAGGTCTCCACTTGAGGGATTTTTTTTTTACCCCTTTCTCCCTCATGGTTAGCCCCATTGCTTTTGAGATTTTAAGAAGTATGCCCCATTAGTTTGGTGATTTTAAGAATTTCCGCGCCATTCTGTCAATTTTAAGACCTTTTGTGAAATTTAGGTGTCGATTTTATCCTGGCGAGCGATAGCGAGCCTGTAATTTAAGAGTAACCGGCCTTCGGCCTGGACATTTTTCTACCGAAAAATGTACAAATTTATCTTGAAAGGGGATCAAAGGGGTGACATTTTAAGATTGCTGGAGGAGTAGGAAACAAACTAGAAACCTCCCATTAATGGAAAACACTTGAAAATACTATAGCTCTGCATCATAGTAAGACCAAGTTTCTATAATTTCGCACCATATTTCACTACAACATCTTAAAAAATATCTTAGAAATCTGGATATGAACTTGGCAATGTAGCGCCAGATGAAAAGAAACCGAGTATAGGACCCATTAACCCCTTCAGTACCATGACGCCTTTTTATCTTTGATTCTGGCTAAAATTAGACGATTTTCTGCAGTTTAAGGGGAGATTTCCACCTGGAGGATTTTTTTCTGGACCCCTTTCTCCCTCATGTTTAGCCCCATTGCTTTTGAGATTTTAAGACGTTCGCCCCATTAGTTTGGCGATTTTAAGAACCCTCGCCCCATTTCTGTCAATTTTAAGACCATTCGTGCCATTTAGGTCTCGATTTTTTCCTAGCGAGCGATAGCGAGCCTGTAATTTAAGGGGCATCGGCCTTCGGCCGGGACATTTTTCTACCGAAAAATGTACAAATTTATCTTGAAAGGGGGTCGAGGGGGAGTAATTTTAAGTTTGATGGAAGTCTAGGGAATCAACTAAAAACCTCCCCTTAAGAAGGACCTATATTATTGAGAGGGTTTATTGAGACCGTATTTACCCCTTCGAGTCGTAGAGGTAGATTATAAGCTAAAGAAAATCGTCTAATGGTAACCAGAATATGGTGAGAATTACGTCATGGTGGTGAAGGGGTTAATGTAATTTTAAGTCCCTATTGTTCTACATTTTGATCTCGAATGGCTAAATTATAGGCAAATATTAACTTTTGGATGGGCTTAACCCTCTCCGACATATGACGCAATTTTGATCCTATTAGGGATACTTTAAAGCCTTTATTACCATCCCCCTGATGGTAATAAAGACTTTAGTTCAGTTACTTCAACCTCTGCAGTTGTCTTTGAGTTAGCTGTGGGCAGAAAAATAATTTTGGAGGGGTAATTATAAGAGTGAGAGAACTCTATTTCTTATTGCTAATCTGGCAACCTCTGCGTTATATGAGTCTGAAGGGGTTAAAGGGAGATGGTCCGTTTTTCTGGGCCCCCTTCTTCCTCATGTTTAGCCCCCATTAGTTTTCAGACTAGAAGACGTTCGGCCCATTAGTTTGGCGATTTTACAACCATTCGCCCCATTTCTTCGTCAATATTAAGACTCTTCGTGTCATTTAGGTTGTCGATTATTTCCTGGCGAGCGACAGCGAGCCTGTAATTTAAGAAGAACCGGCCTTTGGCGGGGACAGTTTTATATCGAAAAATGTATGTACAAATTTTGATCTTGAAGGAGGGTCTTGGACGGATGTTTTTTAAAGCTTGATGGAGGTCTAGGGAGGACACTCTAAACATTAAGGGGAGATTTCCACTTGAGGGATTTTTTTCTTTACTCCTTTCTCCCTCATGTTTAGCCCCATTGCTTTTCTAATTTTAAGACGTTCGCCCCATTATTTTGACGATTTTAAGAACCTTCGACCCATTTCTGTCAATTTTAAGACCTTTCGTGCCATTTAGGTGTCGATTTTATCCTGGCGAGCGATAGCGAGCCTGTAATATAAGAGGAACCGGCTTTCAGCCGGGACATTTTTCTACCGAAAAATGTACAAATTTATCTTGAAAGGGGCTCAAGGGGGTGTCATCTTAAGCTTGATGGATATCTAGAGACCAAACTAAAAACCTCCCCTTAATAAAAAGATACATACCGGTAACCAGCTAATAAATAGTCTACGCTCCTTAATGTTCCGTATATTGTAGTCTGTTATATTCCAGCTGACGGTAAATTGCCATGTCCTCATATTGGAGCTATTATGAAGATTTTGGAGCTATTATGAAGATTTTGGAGCTATTATGATGATTTTGGAGCTATTATGATGATTTTGGAGCTATTATGATGATTTTGGAGCTATTATGAAGATTTTGGAGCTATTATGAAGATTTTGGAGCTATTATGATGATTTTGGAGCTATTATGAAGATTTTGGAGCTATTATGAAGATTTTGGAGCGAAAGATTGTGTTAATTATGAAACCTTGGCATTAAGGAGCTAGTGGCTGTGTTTTGGGTTATTAATTCAGTTTTTCATTTACTTTTTAGTTTCCTCGCTAGACCTCTTATCAAGCTTAAGCAAACACCCCCCTAGATCCTCCTTCAAGATATCAAGCTTAATAAAACACCCCCCTAGATCCTCCTTCAAGATATCAAGCTTAAGAAGAAAAAAAACTAGATCCTCCTTCAAGATATCAAGCTTAAGAAAACACCCCCCTAGATCCTCCTTCAAGATATCAAGCTTAAGAAGAAAAAAAAACTAGATCCTCCTTCAAGATATCAAGCTTAAGAAAACACCCCCCTAGATCCTCCTTCAAGATATCAAGCTTAAGAAGAAAAAAAACTAGATCCTCCTTCAAGATATCAAGCTTAATAAAACACCCCCCTAGATCCTCCTTCAAGATATCAAGCTTAAGAAGAAAAAAAACTAGATCCTCCTTCAAGATATCAAGCTTAAGAAAACACCCCCCTAGATCCTCCTTCAAGATGAATGTGTAAATTGTCCTCTTAACGATACAGGCTCGCTATCGCTGGCCAGAAAAAAATCGACACCTAAATGGCACGAAAGGTCTTGAAATTGACAATGAAATGGGGCGAAAGGTCTTAAAATCGCCAAACTAATGGAAGGAAGGTCTTAAAACCTCTAATCTAATATGCTAAACATGGAGGGAGAAGGGGGACAGAAAAAGCGAGTAGTACCCCCTTAAACATTGTAGTTTTCCATTTTCCCATCAAGTATCAATATATCAGTTGTTAAGGAATTCAATTTACCGTGAGCTGAAAACAAACATATAGTATTGGTAGGAGTGGCTAGAAACGTGACCTATAGGGAGCTGGCTATATGGGTCAAGGTCGAGAGAGAGAGAGAGAGAGAGAGAGAGAAAGAGAGAGAGTATATAGCACGGAGAATGAGGGCTGAGAGTTAAAAGAGTTAATGGGGTTAGTTGTTCCACTTTTGTTTCATACAGAACCTTCCTAAGCTGCATGAAATCGTTTAGTGATAACCAATGTAATGTATAAAATTGCGCCCTCTAATACTGAAGGGGTTAACCCCCCCCCCCCCCCCAGAAACTCTGTTCCGTCTCCTATAACCTATGTTCTCTATATTGGCGATAAATAATTAAGGGAGGTCACCGGTTTTGTTTTTCTCTTTCTCTCCCTTTCTCTGTTTCTCTGGCTTGTATCCATTCGGCCCCATTCAGCCAACAGTTTTAAGACGTTTAACCCCATCCAAGTGTCGATTTCTTCCTGGCGAGCGATAGCGAGCCAGCTTTGTACGGAGAAATCCGGCTTCGCCGGAGAAATTTTTCTATCGAAAAATGTACAAATTTAGCTTTCTGTCAAAACAAAAATATATATATGCTGGCTCGCTACCGCTCGCCAGGAAAATATTGACACCGGGAGGGGGGTAAACGTCTTAAAACAGTAGGCTGAATGGGGCCGAATGGATACAAGCCAAAGAGAGAGGGAGAGAAAGAGACAAAAAGCGGGTTTGTCTCCCTTAAGTTAATCCCATGTTAATTACTCTTGTTTTTACATTAGTAGATAACCAAGTATGGGGTTATGTGTGGAGACATGGCTTTAAGGGGAGGTATTAGTTGGTTCCCTAGACCTCCATCAAGCTAAAGATTATACCCCCTAGACCCCCTTTCAAGATAAATTTGTACATTTTTCGGTAGAAAAATGTCCCGGCCGAAGGCCGGTTGCACTTAAATTTCAGGCTCGCTATCGCTCGCCAGGATAAAATCGACACCTAAATGCCGCGAAAGGTCTTAACATTGACAGAAATGGGGTGAACATTCTTAAGATCGCCGAACTAATGGGGCGAACGTCTTAAAATTTCAAAACTAATGGGACTAAATATGAGGGAGAAAGGGGTCCAGAAAAATATCCCTCAAGTGGAAATCTCCCCTTAACATGAGACAGACCATAGACTAACAGTAGATCTGGACTGGACGCGAACATGGCACTTTTGGAGTAAGGGAGCTAAAAATCGGAGAACGAACCCCCAAGTTTGAACGTCGAAACCGCGAAAATGTGATATCGAGACATAACATTTTCTCATATTCCCACTGAGTATTTTGAAAAATAAGCTGCTAAATGAGAAGACGTTTCGCCAGGGGAAAAAAAAAAAAAAAAAAATAATAATAATATATATATATATATATATATATATATATATATATATATATATATATATATATATATATATTTATATACTGTATATATATTTAAAATGTCTAATCTGCGGTCCATGGCATCTATATGTTTGAAATACTTGAAGCCTCGGTACGGTCGCGCTAATAAGTCATGTCCCAGCTGTCATTATGTTTGGCTCACTCTGTGCTGTATTAATGTCTGTCAGATGTTGAATAGGGTGGGTAAGTGTAGGAACATGTTGGTATATTTCACTCGATATGAAGAAATGAAGCTTAGATATTGCTGATACTAATTATTGATCAAAATATAGTTGGTGCCGAGACATCACTTATTAGCGCGACTGTACACTTACCTCTTCCACCATCCTCCTATTAAGGCGAGGTATTTAGTTTGTTCCCTACTTTTTCATCAAGCTTAAAATTACACCCCCTAGACCCCCTTTCTAGATAAATTTGTACATTTTTCGGTAGAAAAATGTCCCGGCCGGAGGTCGGTTGCTCTTAAATTACAGGCTCGCTATCGCTCGCCAGGAAAAATCGACACCTTAACGGCACGAAAGGTCTTAAAATTGACAAATATGGGGCTAAATGTCTTAAAATATCCAAATTACTAGGGCGAAGGTCTTAAAATCTCAAAAGCAATGGGGCTAAACATGAGGGAGAAAGGGGTCCAGAAAAAAGTCCCTCAAGTGGATATCTCCCCTTAACCCACACCACTTGCATGTTGTTTGCTGGGGGGCCCTTTTTAAACTGAATAAAAACGTCTACTAGCAGCCTGAATGAAGGTAAAGGGGTGACCTGCTGTTAAGGGGGTGACCTGCTGTTAAGGGGGTGACCTGCTGTTAAGGGGGTGACCTGCTGTTAAGGGGGTGACCTGCTTGTTTTATCTTTCTCTCCTTTTCTCTCTTTCTCTGGCTTGTATCCATTCGGTCCCATTCAGCCAACTGTTTGAAGACGTTTATCCCCATCCAGGTGTCGATTTTTTCCTGGCGAGCGATAGCGAGCCAGCATTGTATGGAGAAATCCGGCTTCGCCGGAGAAATTTTTCTATCGAAAAATGTACAAATTTAGCTTGCTGTATAACAAAAATATATATGCTGGCTCGCTACCGCTCGGTATATAAATATTTACACCTGGATGGGGGTAAACGTCTTAATACAGTAGGCTGAATGGGGCCGAATGTATACAAGCCAGGGAAAGAGAGAAAAGGAGAGAAAGATAAAAAAAAAAAAAAAAAAAAACCGGTGACCCTCCTTAAACCACATCACTTACTTTTGCCATTCATTTAATATATATTAAAAAAAAAAAAAAAAAATCTCCCTCCGGTAACTCCACTTTTTCTGTTGAATCTACAAGCGATGCAAATATCATACTTTCAAACCCATTCCGTCTGGAGTGTCTATTATTTAATTAATTAATGAAATCGACAAATACATGGGGCACTCCAAGGACTCGAACCTAGGATACTCACACCGAAATTCCGCGCAGCTTCACTCCCCATTCACCTTGCCTCACAACTCCAAACACGAAGACCATTAATATGCACAGACCCGCACCACAGTCTATATTTACTCTACTGTGTTAAGGGGAGGCAGACCGTTTGTTTGGTCTATTAATTCATTTATTCATATATTTAGTTAGTTTCCTCCCTAGACCTCCATCAAGCTTAGCAAAACACCCCCTAGACCCCCCTTCAAGATAAATTTGTAAATTTTTCGGTAGAAAAATTTCCCGGCCGAAGGCCGGTTCCTCTTAAAATTGCAGGCTCGCTATCGCTCGCCAGGAAATAATCGACATCTAGGTCTTAAAATTGACAACGAAATGGGGCGACAGGTGTTAAAATCGCCAAACTAATAGGCCGAACGTCTTATAATCTCAAAACTAGTGGGGCTAAACATTAGGGAGAAGGGGGTCCAGAAAAAAACGGTCTTCCTCCCCTTAATGTACCCCCCCCCCCCCCTTACACACACACATGCTTTACACACACACATACACAAACACACACGCACACATATATGCTTTACACACACATAAACACACACGCACACATTATATGCTTCACACACACACACACACACAGCCCGTAGCCTAGTAGGTAGAGCTCTCGTCTCACACACGAGGGGTCGGGGGTTCAATCCCCCGGCCGGGCGGAGACAAATTGGGCTTGTCTCCTTTCATGTGTTAGCCTCAGTTCACCTAGCTGTAAATAGGTACCTGGAATAAGTGGACGACGTTGTGACGTCCCATCTGGGGTTGGCAAAAATGGTACAAGGCGAGATGGGTATCATATGGTTCACCTAAGCTGATGGCTACCCAAGCCTTCGGGCGAGACGGTACCGTCTATAGTGAGAATGGTACCATACAGATCCACCCTAAGCCTTCGTGTCCGATGTCGCCAATTGGCTAAATACAGACTACACACACATCCACAGCCATTCCAACAGTACATAAAACACTTAACATGCATTTCACGCAATACATTCCCAGTTAAGGAGGCGCGATAATAATGAGCATAGCTCGCATTGCGTGGATTCCCCTTGACGAACAAGTAACTGAGTAACAAACACATACACACACACACATGCTTTACAGACATAATGAAGTATTCTTGTATGTTTCTTACGCACACACCCCACCCAGTTGTACCACTTGCCGATACGCGGTTCTATCCAGGTTATAATAAGTGTCTTCACATATGTAGATGTTACGTAGAAAGTTTTCCTGCTAAACTTCTTGATGATTAAAACAGGCAAGAATGTATATAGTTGCACGAAAAATATATATGACAAGTAAAGTAGAGGTATTACGAGAGAGAGAGAGAGAGAGAGAGAAATTGAGAGTGAATGAGAGAGAGAGAGAGATATATAGTGAGATAGTGTGTGTGAGAGAGAGAGAGAGAACGAGATTGAGAGAGAGAGAGAGAGAGAGAGTGTGAAGGTGAAGGAGACTCATTGTTATTAATAAGGAAGTAGGGTTGATTGGTGTTGCCTTAGAAACTGTCCTCCGCATCATAACATTCTATCTATACAAATATTTAGTTTTTTTCTTATATTTCTTGCACATACTCTGTCCACAAATTACTGTCTTATTTCCATTAAACACGCCCACGCACACACATGCACTCATATATATATATATATATATATATATATACTGATACTGTGTATTGTATCATATCACTCTAATCGTATTCCTTACAGCCTTGTAGATTGGCCCTCGGATTCTTCTGCTTACACTGTTTATAAATCTTTTCTCTCCATTGGGCTCCTCCGATCATAACCTTATCTCTGTTCCATGTCTTATCTTTTAAGGACATCCATTGTGGCGCCACCGACTGGGAGGCTCTTTTTGGCAGTACTTCTTTGATTTTCCATGGAATGATTTTTGCTTCCGTGTCTGGAAACCCTCAGAGTGTGTCGAACGCCTCACTAAAGTAATCATCTCGGGCATGGAGGCATACATTCCATTTTCTTACTCCTAATTTAATGTGTATAGTTGCACGAAAAATATATATGACAAGTAAAGTAGAGGTATTACGAGAGAGAGAGAGAGAGAGAGAGAGAGAGAGAGAGAGAGAGAGAGAGAGAGAGAGAAAACAAAAATTGAGAGTGAATGAGAGAGAGAGAGAGAGATATAGTGAGATAGTGTTTGTGAGAGAGAGTGAAAATTGGTTTACTCACGCTTGTTCTACTACTGTCTGCAATATGGAGGAAGCATAGAGAACTCATGAATCTTGAACTATATATATTTCTGCCCGAAATCATGCCAAATATGTTCATCGTTTATCTAAAAACTCTTTCATCAATAGCAAATGTAATTAACTTTTTAACTCCAGCTTTTCCCAAGCTTTTGGCATCTAGCCAATAACCTCTCCAACAAATATTCTTCCTCGTCTTTCCCTCCTTTTTTCCACTCCAATGGCACCACCATCACGTCTTCCTTTCCTGTTTCCACTTCTCTTTCTAATATTCATTAATGATCTACTCAACTGTACCTCTCATCTTATCCATCCTATCCTGATGGCTCTACCTTACATTATTGAGTTAGTTTTTCACAATGACAAACCATGCATATTTCTCCCAAACTTCATAATGCTGAGAGGCCATAGCACGCTTATCTCCTGATCTATCAACAATATCAGATTGGGGGTCGAGAAAATCTTGGGTTACTTTCTACGCTAAACCTGCAATTTCTCCACCTTTATACCTGTCTCAATCTTCCAAACGACTCTCCCTTCCTCTTCAACAATACACAAATCAACCCTTCATCTTCTCTTAAGGGGAGGACTCCACTTGAGGGATTGTTTTCTTGACCCCTTTCTCCCTCATGTTTAGCCCCATTGCTTTTGATATTATACAACGTTTGCCCCATTAGTTTAGCGATTTTAAGAACTTTCACTCCATATTAAGACCTTTCGTGCAATTCAGGTGTCTATTTTATCCTGGCGAGCGATAGCGAGCCTGTAATTTAAGAGGAACCGGCCTTCGGCCGGGACATTTTTCTACCGAAAAATGTACAAATTTATCTTGAAAGGGACTCAAGGGGGTGTAATTTTAAGGTTGATGGAGGTCTAGGGAACAAACTAAATACCTCCCCTTAATATTCTTGGTGTATATTTTTCTTCCGAACTTTCTTGAAAACATTTCATATTACCACTCTTGCTAAAAAAAAACTACTTCCAAGAAGTTAAGGGGAGGCGGACCGTTTTTCTCCCTCATGTTTAGCCCCACTAGTTTTGAGATTATAAGACGTTCGGCCCATTAGTTTGGCGATTTTAACACCTTTCGCCCCACTTCGTTGTCAATTTTAAGACCTTTCCGTTTAGGTGTCGATTATTTCCTGGCGAGCGGTAGCGAGCCTGCAAATTTAAGAGGAATCGGCCTTCGGCCGGGACATTTTTCTACCGAAAAATTTACAAATTCGTCTTTAAGGGGGGTCTAGGGGGTGTTTTTCTAAGCTTGATGGAGGTCTAAGGAGGAAACTAAAAAAAATATATGAATAAATGAATTATAGACCCTTAAGTGTCCTCAACTGTCTCCATGGGTTCTTTACGCCCACACAGCTTCTTGCTCTGTACAGGGGCACAGGTCAACCATATATCGAGGTATTGTTTGCATGTGTGGGGAAGACTTTGCACCCATACCGCACTTCTTGAAAAGGGTGGAATCAAAAGCGTTTTGTCACATCAACTCACCTTCTCTTACTAATTCCCTATAATGTCTCTATACACGCCGCAATGTTGCATCTCTCGCACTCTTCTACAGCTATTCTAATAATCAGTGTTTTTCAGAGCTTTCTTAGTGTATACCTCCTCCCTTATGGAGAGTGGGGCACCCGCCTTTCAACACATTCCCACCTCTGTTCTCTCCAACTCTCCAACCCATTAGTGAATTAATTTTCCAAGATATTCTTTTACTCAACAAGTAAGTTTTGGAACTCTTTTCCTCAATCTGTCTTTCCCTCATCCTATGACTTAAGCTGCTTCAAGCTCCGTGTGTCCATACATTTTTACTCTAACTTACCTTGAATTTGGCTCCCTGTCACTCTTTCAACTCTGGGGGAGACACTTGTTACAGGAAGCTTTGTCTGTTGTCCCCTCATACACATAGAAAACAAAAATATACAGTATATACTGGTAATAGGAATATATACAGGTATATATATATATATATATATATATATATATATATATATATATATATATATATATACAGTATACCGTATATATATATATATATATATATATATATATATATATATATATATATATATAATATATATAATATATATATATATATATATATATATATATATATATATATATATATATATATAAACTGTTGAGAGTGTGAGAGTTATCGTAGCGTGACAGCCATAGTGAGATTGTTGATTTATGGTGCTAAGTCACGACCCCAACTATATTGCCTTACACTTACAGTATAGGCACGGACCACTCCACCATGTTGGCGCAAAGTGATGTAAATTATGATGTAAATTCCGTTGTTATTTTGTTAGAATAGTGATAGATTAGTGTTGTAACCGATTATATGAATTAACTGTCTTGATAGCGTCATGCATAAGTGCACGGAATTTCGATGTGAGTATCCTAGGTTCGAGTCCTCGGAGTGCCACATATATTTGTTGAATTCATTAATTGAGTTTAGAGGTGAAGTTGGTTGGTGGGAAACAAGCATAATTATATTCTACCTCTACCGTTACTTTAGGTTAAGTTAAATATGGTTAAGGCATTAAATTGACACTGGATTGGATGGCCATGCGTGAGTAGGCTTATAACACTGGTTAAGGGGGGATGGTTAACTTTTTGGGTGATTTTTGCATGTATTCATTGTTTTTCTAGTTTCCTCCCTAGACCTCCATCAAATTAAAAACAAAAAAATCCATTAGATCCCCTTTCTATATTAATTTGTACATTTTTCGGTAGAAAAATTTCCCGGCCAAAGGCCGGTTCTTCCAACATTATAGGCTCACTATCGTTCGCCAGGGAAAAAATCGACACCTAAATAGCACAAAAGGTCTAAATATTGACGAAGAATTGGGGCGAAAGGTCTTCAAATCGACTAAATAATGGGGCAAACATCTTAACATCTGAACACTAATGGGGCTAAACATGAGGGAGAAAGTGGTCTATAAAACCGGCCCATCTCCCCCCTTAAGGTCTATTTGTTCAAGTTAGTTGACGTGGAACAGAATATAATATGACAAAACCTCGAAATAACAAGAAGCCAATTTTTTTTTTTTTTTTTCCCCACCGTTTGACAGTTTTATTTGACAGCGTTGGAAGGACCTGTTAGAGTTACAGCATTACCTGAGGCAGTCTGTAACCTTATGATTACAAAAAGGTGATTCCTGAGCTGAGTACTATCACCTTGAAGCAGCGTTAAGGGGGGTCACCGGCTTTTTTGTTATCTTTCTCTCCCTTTCTCTCTTTCCCTGGCTTGTATCCATTCGGCCCCATTCAGCCAACTGTTTTAAGACGTTTATCCCCATTAGGTGTCGATTTCTTCCTGGCGAGCGATAGCGAGCCAGCATTGTATGGAGAAACCGGCTTCGCCGGAGAAATTTTTCTATCGAAAAATGTAAAAATTTAGCTTGCTGGCAAAACAAAAATATATATATGCTGGCTCGCTACCGCTCCCCAGTAAAATATTGACACCTGGATGGGGGTAAACGTCTCAAAACATTAGGCTGAATGGGGCCGAATGGATATAAGCCAAAGAGAGAGGGAGAGA